>CM033640.1:2433050-2650550 GCA_019453435.1 Rhinogobius similis | reverse complement strand
GTAGTGGCAGATTTTGTATTGTACCATACGGGAGTATTGTATACGTTGTACCCATGGATGTATTAAATGAACTGGATAAGGTACGCCCCCTCTGTCTGTGGTCCCAGATTGATTTGTGGTCGTGTGAGGTACTGCAGCCTCTTGGAACCAGCCTTTTTCTAAAATTGCACATTATAATTGCAGACAGTACTGTTTCTAAAATCACCGAAATTACCGTTTTTATATGAAGTGGGGGATTGTCGTCACGTGGCGCCCTAAAGCAAAGATGGCAGCCTCCGTATCAGGAAGTAAAACAAAGATGTCAGCCTCCGTATCAGGAAGTAAAACAAAGATGTCAGCATCCGTATCAGGAAGTAAATGCGGAAGTAAGAAACTTTTTTGGGGTCATGCACCAATGAGCACACGCCATAGGGATAAACAGGGCGGCCATTTTGGATTCATCTTCCAGGTTTTATTATAGTTCTATGGTTGTACCTCGTGTGGTTGCGCAGTGCTATTGTTTTCTTTGGTAGAGCGCATGTAAATCCAAGATGGCCGCACGTATTGCCAAGTCTGTCGCGTGTTGAGCCTGTATTCTTTCAGAATAGTTGTTGCCTCTTGTCCATGAGTATTGTGTTGTAAAAATATGAATGTGTGTTTAATTTGATGTAAGTTATGTGTCATTTCAATAAGATTTGAGCAAGCTAAGAGCCAATTGATATGTTAGCCGCGAATTAGCATGTTACTAGCACATTTTTTCGTAGATGTGTATTACACAGTAGCTAATTGTACATTTTGTATTATTTCAGTTTTATGGTTGGTCAAAGAGGACAGTGGTTGAATGCCATCGTTCAATAAATCAGTAAAACGCACCAAACGTCTGTTTATTGGAGCACAGTCTTGCAAAGACAGTAGCTTGAGGTGAGGACAGCGCAAGGCCTAAGTTTAATGGAATGGCTGTCCAGATTGTTAATGCATTCATTTAATTTCGATATTATTCCTCTGTTCTAATTTCTATGCCTTAATAACAATTTCAGTTGGTTATCATGGTCAGTGCTTTGTTTAATGTTTTGGTTGTAATAACTCCTCAATTGTACGTACCTAAAAGTCCTATTTCTAAGACAAAGGATTCCTTTTCAAAGTGCAAGGTAGCAGTGCTCAATTTGAGCTGAGATAAAGATGTGTTTGAGACAAGGTAAACCCCAACCACCTTTTTCTTGTGGTAGTTGAAGGGTTTTTTGAATCAGAGATGCGTTTTTTTTGCTTCCCCATATTAATCTTGAGATTGTTTTATCCCACTCATCAAATAATAGAGAGGGGATGGAAATTGAGTGTCTGGAATAGATAGAGAAGTCTGGGCAAAACATACATTTTTGTAGTTTCAATCCTTGGATTTACTAAGTATTGAATGTGATTCAGTTTTTCTTCCATTTTTAATTTTAAAACACTTAGCACACTTAACACGACACAAAGAGACAAAATCCTGCATTCCACTTTGTCCAAAGTCTGTCAAAAAGATACATTTTCAAATTAAGTCCAAATGTAATTTTTTCCCATTTTCTGAATGTCCATCACAATGTCAGTCCAGTCTTTGATTGTTGTCCATCCAGAAGTATGCGCCAGAGATATCCATTTATGTGTCCATAGCTGAAGTTTTAAGGCCAAAATGCTTTATTCTGAAATCGAGTGGGATGGGGATGTGAAAAACAGTCTGAAGTCCTTTGTTGAACTTGGTCCAGTATTTCTGAACAGAAGTACAGTCCCAAAATACATGGTAATGATGGGCCACTTGGCAGCCACAGTTTCTCCAGCAGTTAGTATTTCCCTGTAAACAGTGTGCAGTTGGGTGGTGGACGTGGTTTGAAAAAACATGACACATTCTTCCAACAGAACTCCCTCCAAACGGGATTTTATTGCCCTCCTTTATGAAGTGCATAATGTTTCCATTCTTCATTTGTTTAAAAAACAAACTAAAAAACCTTCTCTTTCCCACCTATTTTTATATATTTAGAAGAACAAAACTTTTACACCCTTCATTACCCAGATCCTAAAGCTCAGGTTGGTGCTGTTTGGTGCAAAACTTTGACCAACCAGTATAAGATTGTAATATCTTTGTTTGGTGCAACAGCATTGTTTGTTATTTCTTGCAATGTCAAATCATTAATTTCACCTCTTGTCTTTTTTATTTTCTCTAGCGTTTGACAACTCTTATTCTCGCCATTTTCATTTATCCTGCAAATCGTTCTGTTTTTTCTGCTTTTGCTTCTTTTTGGCTTAGGTAGCAGTGATAAGCCACCCAACAAAATTCCATCCTAAAAAATAACCACAATTTTCCTTTTTATTATTATTTAAATCAATCTTTTGAGATATCACCTTGTTATTTTATTATTATTCCATATTTGTTGTTACTTACAATATTTTTTGTCACCAAGTTACAAAATACAACAAAACTCAGATCAGTCCCTGCCTGATTGCATCAACCTTCGGGGCGCAGCACCAAATTCTGGGCCCCAGGTGCAAATCTTCTCAGTGAGCCCCTAATACATCATTTTGTATATTATTCATGTCGTTATTATTGTTATTTCATTCACTTTTGCTAACTCGCTATACATCCTGTGTAGCATCTGGCTTATATTACCATATGACAATTTGTTTTTGCAATAACTAGACCAATGTCACAAACATCTTGAAAATAACTTTTACAACTGAAATACATTAACTGCAATTTAAAACCTGTAGTTTTATTTGGCTAATATGATTTTCCTCCTAAAGGGGTGATGGTGCCCTGAGATTTAGTTTAAACTTTACTCAATCACAATGGTTTGTATAACAAGAAAAATTGATTAAAGTGTAAAAAAATGCATTTACTCAATTATAGGTGTTTCTATTGCTCTAAAATATGAACACAGTAATTAAGGGGAGCTGAGCTGTGTTGTTTGAAAAACATACATTCTTACAGTACAGTCACCTCTCATTGGGTCTTGTTCATACAGATAAAACAACAATGACACATTTTTTACATACGTATGCTTTATAAATAAGACCCCTGACCTTTCACTTTTCTGGTTTTCTGGCACCACCTGCTTGTCTCCATGGAAATAGATAAGTTTAATGCTGTACTGTGGAACATTTCAGGAAAAGTTGTAAAATCTCCACGGAAACAAGCAGAAAGTTAGCCTACATAGACTACATACACTTTTAATGCCATGGTTTGCTATAAATGATGTTCTGTCACACAGCTTTTGTAAAAAATCACCACATCACTGTCTGTCTTTGACTTTATGAACAACTCCAGAGTCTTCAGTGGGACTTCAACGACTTCATTTTGACCATGTCCATTCAAAGCGTAGCCAGCATACGCAGGAAACATGTAGCGGACCTCGTACGGAGAGTTCTGGTCAAAGCGCGGACAGCAATAAGCTAGCCATATATATTTAGGGATTCCAATTCTATCTCGATTTACTCTCCTAATGTTATCACCTGCAGTTGTCACACCTGTCACTACAAAAGCTTTTCCAAGGCAAAAATTGTTGAGTCGACGCCGAATTTGGTCTAAATATGGATTCCAGAAATAGTCCAGGAGGTCTGTTGTAAGTGGGACCACATTGGTAAGAGTGTAGGTGGAGGATTTCTGCGCTGGTTCGGCCTGGTGCACGTCCGGGTTCAGGGGGCAGCGCTTGTATTCGATGGCGTCCGTGTAATCGTCCAGCACGGCCTGGCTGTCCTCGATGAACGGGGGCGTGTCTTCAGACAGAGGGAGCGGCCGCATGTTATCGGTCTCATCAGCAACGACCAACTGAGGAGAGAGAGAGCTGCAGTTACTACGTGTTCAGTTAAGCAATATCTAAATACCTGTTGAATGATTATGGAAATCTGTCAGAAATGTGTTCAGTATGTCTTGGTTGGTGTACAAAATGTGAACAAATTGTAAAATCAGCCACAAAAGTGCAGAAACATTACACTTTAATGGGTAACTTTGGACAAAGGAAAACGAGAGTAACTACGGTTCTATGAATACCGGATGATTACCTATGCATGATTCTGCACCGCCCTCTGGTGGTCAGTAGGGATGAAAGGATGGCACACAGACAAACATCACAAAGCTCAATTGTTGTCAGTCCATATTTTTCTCACCTGTGGTTCGTACATCCAGGGCGTATCCATTCTTCTCTTTCCATCAGATTTCCTGAAGATGTACGCAGAGTAGAGTGCCAGGCGATGATGGGTGTCATACAGTGTAGCATAGTGCATCTGGTCCATGTACTTCTGACAGATGGAACTCCGAGCCACATTCAAGAGGCCCCCGGGAGGAACTTGCATGTAGAAGAAGTGTCGGCAGTCCTGGAAGTCTTTGGACACGCTGCAGATTATCCCATGAGGCCACATGAGCAGAGAGAGGAGCAGGCTGAGGTGGAGCATGGTGTGGACGTGCACAGGGAGGACATGGCAGTAAACTGTACTCACTGA
This sequence comes from Rhinogobius similis, assembly GCA_019453435.1. NCBI lineage: Eukaryota > Metazoa > Chordata > Actinopteri > Gobiiformes > Gobiidae > Rhinogobius > Rhinogobius similis. Next base: position 2,646,104 of record CM033640.1, on the reverse strand, counting down.
GCACATGCAAATACTGGCCAATGACTGACGCTCTCCAATCAGCTCTCTCTCTTTTTACAATTCATCACACTTGTTATCAGCCCTGGGAAGTAACCAGTTACAAAGTAAGGGATTACTGTAATCACATTACTGTTTAGTAACACAGTAATCTGATATATTACAATTTAAAATCAAGTGGTATCTTTTAATTACTTATTACCGATCCAAAAAGGATAAACATGTAGCAGAGGCATATCAATTGTGAACCACTTTACGCCTCTGCTGCAGTTTTTTTTTTAAATTAGGATCAAGCTTTCACAAACTCATGGGACGTGGAAGATCATATACCGGTTTGACTTATTATTAGTTACTGTATTATAATTTATTTATTTTTTTGTCTTTCTTGTTCTCTGTGTTCAGTATGTTTGTATTCATAACTTCCAAATAAAAAATAAATAAATAAGAAGAAGAAATGGAAGTTTTCATGCTTTTTAAAAGTTCTAGAGCTGAATGTTTAATTGTTTTGTTGTTTTTAAGCGACCGTATGTAGCTGTCTCATAGACCGTACATATATGTACGGTCTATGAGCTGTCTTGAGGTGCATGTTACCTATAGATAGCTTTATTTGTTCCCACGGGGAAGTTGATTTGCAACCTGCATGATTCCATGGAAATAGAAACTAGACTTCTGAACATTCTTCATGTGGATAGATACCTTTTATGCCACACAATATTTCCATGGAAACAAACAGAGGGAGGCTCCTCAGGTTTGTAGAGATGCTAGCTTGCTCTGTAAGGACACATATTTCAAATATTTTTCAATGCAAAAAAAAAACAAAACAAAAAAACTTTCTTTTGCTAAAAAGTTATATATTGGGACTTGGGAGTTATTTAGAGTAATCAGTAAACTGAATCGTATTACGTTTGAAATAAAGGAATTATTAGAGTTGTAATTAGAAAACATTTTGAAGGAGTAATCAGAAGTTCGTTTTTCAAAGTAATCTAACCAACAGTTTATGCAGTAATGTCACTGACACAATAAACCTAAAGAAGGATGATCCCTGAAAACCTTATTGATTCTAAACTATTACACGCACACGCACAGAACACGCAAAAAAAAAAAAAAAAAATCATCCCCGCTGGTGGAAATAAAGGTCGTTGCACATCTCGGCGCAGTCTGCAGATGGCGCCCTGACTCTCTCACGCTCTCCAGTCCCAGAGAAGAAGCGCGACGTTGCTACGCAATCCGAATGCGACGAAGACGAGCGCTTTTTAGTGACAGCGAAAATAATTAGAAGAAACTGCGGTCGTCGCCTCCAGCAAACAAACACATTCCACATTTTGGTTTTAGCGAGCCACTCCGCAGCACACGAGGCTTCTGTGCACGCGAGGCGGCTGTGCGAGCTCATCCCGGAAGAACGTTTGACCAAACAAGGAGCAACATCTGGCTGCAGCAGGAGACATTGAATGAGACCGTAGCATCGGCTAGCATTGTTTTAGTTCCACACCAGCGCTGTTTGGGAAGGCCAGGAGACGCTAGAGGGGCTCGCAGTCGCTTATATCCGCGGGGGAAAACGGTAAGAAGACGCTGCGGGAAACGAGCGCACACACGGCTCCGTACGGCTCCGTGTGCGTGTCCTGTCCGCGGAGGCTAAGCACTACACGGCTAAACCTGTGGCCAGGCGAGCGCACACGCTGTTGGAGGCTTGGTTCAGTTTTACGGTAACTTAGTGTTTACTAATGGCTTTAATTACTGAAAAGCTCTCAGTACAAAGCACATGGATGGAGGTCATATGGGTCCACAACGAAAGTCCACATGATTATGTTATTGTGATATCTACATGATTATGTTATTGTCATATCTGCGCACAAATGGGATAAACCAAGTGTTTCCCACAGAATAGACCAGCACAGTGAATGGTATTAATAATAATTTGACAGGCTAGACCAGTGGTTCTCAAACCCTTCGCACAAAGTAGCACCAACTTTCCGAGTACCACCAGATCTGAACCCGGACATTATCCGGGCTAAATTAAGGCCAGACAACCCAAGTCTAAAATGAGACCATGGACAAGGATGTTCAAAATGACCCAAAGGATGACAAAAACATGGAAAGGTTTGTCTCTAAATGAAATAAATACTCAAATTGCAGAGGGTCAGATGTACCTCCAGAGGCAGCCTACGTACCACAGTTTGAGAAACACTGGGTCAGACTAAGTTACAGCTTTTACCAAATGGTAGTGAACGTGTATATTGCATTTTTAGATTTTTATTAAAAATGTTGCCTATTTTTCCTGTTACCAACCATACTGTAAACCATTGGTTCTCAAACTTTTTCAGTCGCGACCCCCTAAATAACAATAGTTCACATTCGCGACCCCCAAACACAAAAAATAAGCGACAAACTAAGTGATAATTTAGCCTTATATCTAATGTTTGATTTTATTTTGAGAATATAGACCTAGAAAAATGACTTTGATTGGCCGACAAATAGGACTCTACATTCACCACTGCATTTGAAGGGTGTCAAGCCTTGTTTAAGACTATTGTATTCGTTTTTCCCCATCATCTGGGTACCCCTGAAAATCATTTCGCGACCCCCATTGGGGTCCCGACCCCTAGTTTAAGAACCACTGCTGTAAACAACGACCAAAATCCATTTTCACGATAGCACTTGATAACACCTTTGTTTTGTTGAATGATTGTTTAAACTGTCATAAAAAGTAAATTAATGACTGAAATGAAATACTATAAGATCAGGCAGTGAACAGTGAGTTGTGCTGGGAGTCTCTGAAACATGTTTAAGACTTTACAAACCAAGTGAATACTTCACCAAAGGACACTTGTGTTTTTAAAGTGGCATGTTTGTATCTCAATGCTAACATTAAAGCATAACAACAAAGAGCCCATAGGCTATGTAGCGATCATCGTTATTGCTGTCATCAAGACATACAGTGTCAATTACTTGAGTCCACATACCCCATGCTGGACCATCAGGCCTTATCTTGCCGCTTTTTTGCATTTTGAGGAGCTCCTCTGCTTCTGCTGCTGTTTAGAGTATGTGTTTTATACCTTTTGTATGCCATGAATAAAATGGCTGGAAAGACAAAGCCTTGTCAAAGGTGTCTCCTCTTCAGCTCTTCACTGGTAAAATTCCAGCCGCTGCAGAGTGGCTATAATTGGCTATAGTATTCCACAGTATGGCATAAAACCTTTCTATCTCCATGGGGAATGTTCAGAAATATGGGTTTAACTTTCTGTTTCCACAGAATCACAGGTGATTTTCCCCCAGAGAGCTCATGCAGCGCCTATGATTCCTGGTGTTTTTCATTAGCCGATGTCAATATGATTGTTTAGAATCCAGAGAGACCCATGGGTAATAATCTCTACAGATATACAGGATTTGACTTGATGTGTAGGGATGGTTTCCCCCAAATTCACTCACTGTCTTGTTTAACCTCAAACCTACTACAGAACTGTGTAGTCTCATTTTGTGCAGTGTCCTTTTCACATTTAACTGTAAAGTAAAGCTTTATGTATATTCTGTAGGCAGCAGGTCAAAGCAAAATTCGAAAATCCTGTGCTGGAGAATTAGCCAATAGCTAATACGCCCAATATATCAGCCACAACAGGAAGACGAATACCTGCCTACCATCCTTAATATTTTTCTCTATGGTGTAACTGAGAGAGGAGAGAAACAACCTTGTGTCATCAATACTTGTGTACTTGAGTTGTCTTCATTTGTAACCGTCGTGGTCTCCTCCATGCAGCCCAGGTAAAACGGCTCCATGTTTTCTCCGGTAGGTGCCAGGCTGGCGCAGATCGTGAGTTGCCCGTGGATCATGCGCGACACTGGGGGGAGCCTTGCCCAGAACCGCTGGCAGGGAGACCTGGGGCTGACTGCGGTGGGCCAGGACGACACAGGCGGAGGTACGCACTCACTGATGCTGGGGCTGGTCAATTCAGTTTTGGTTTGTGTTAATTTCATGTTTTGTTGTTTCAATCCACCATCTTACAATCTTTATTATTTAAGGTCAGACACTGGTGAATAGGAAAGAAAAATCTTGATTTGGTACATTTCTATTTGAAGCTTCTGCTGTGGTTTATATAAATAAATGTGAGAAGAAAATATTTTATCATGTAGTGTTTTCATATAAATAACACATTTTATGTCAGATGGTAATTTTGTATACATTATAAGCCAGGTGTAAATTTCTAGCTTCATTGTATTGACACATTGGAAACTAAAAAGTAAATATTAAAATCTTGTTCAGGTCAAGGTTTCTTCGGTGTGTGTAGAAGCTACTTTGTGTCTAATCTTTATGTCTGTGGGAGAAAAATGTGGTGGTTTCATTGATGTTGTTTCCAGGTGAACGTTTATATTTTGAGAGAGAATTGACAGAAAAACTAATAATGAACTATGCCTGTAGTGTCTCCTTAAACGTTAACTACAAAATGTTTTATTTGTGATTACTTGATGCCAGTGCTTGCTATCTTACATACATTTAGCCCATCTGTGAAAGGGACATTTCAGTAAATCAAACTCTGTTACAATTGTAAGGGTCCCACAAGTAGGGCTTCACAATTTGGGGAAAAAGTTGAATTACAATCCTTTTGACAGATATTGTGATAAGATTTGAGAGCACATTTGAAACCCGTCAAGGAGAAATCTGAACGGCTAAACCAATCCAAGAATCATTTCAGAGCATGTTTGTAGAGGATAATTAGAACTTGATAATTGAGCCACTTTAAATTGCTGTTTTGGTTCAATTGTTATGTATATTGTGCAGCCCTTGCACCAAAACATAAGTAAATCACAAAAATACATCTAATCCAAATTAATTTTTGCATGTACCGAGAAAAGAGAGATGGGTTAAATTTTAGCAAATCAAAAATAAATATATTTTTTACTCCCTTCCTTAACTATTGTTAACTATTGTTGCACACGAGTTTAGTATTTGATAGAAATTTTAGATATTTTGCAAACAGTAGAAATAAGATAAAGTGACAGAAAAATGTCACCTTCCTCCTCTCTGTTCCACACATGCAGGGGGGATTCCTGCTGACCACCTCATGGCTCCAGTGTCCGGCCACAGCATCCCCAGCCCCATGCACCTGAAGCTGGGTCAGAAGGAGCCCGTGTGGATGGGCGAGTACGTCGAGGACGAGGATGAAGATAACCTGGCCAAGATTGAGAGCATCGACGAGGACGAGGAGATGGAAGAGGAGAGCCGGGAACAGGGCCCCTGGGAAGAAGGAGATGGTAGGCCTCAACACACGCCGAATACTCAAGTATCCACAGCACAAGAAAAGGCCTGTTTCCATTGGTTAGTTTTAGAGCAGATCTCTACTGGCTTAACTTAACCGCAGCGACCCTTTTAAGCGATCTAAAGCAGACCCTGAGAGGTGCTGCCTTCCAAAGTTCTAGACCTGGGTCTACTTTCACTAAAGAGGGGCTGCACACCAAAGCCAGATGACTGGATCAGAGAAAACGCAGACTGAGGCCAAAACAATACACAAAAAGCAGATGGAAGCAAAAAAGAATTAATAATAATGTGTCACCAAATCTTTTGATAAAGCGCCCACATGCTTAGCAGAACAAAGCTAGCAAAGTGTGTTAGCAACAGCACTTTTCTGTTTATCGACACATGACACTTAATTTGGCACTTTATTTCCAGTGCATAATACATCTGATATTATCCAAAGCCAATGCATTACATAAAGAGAGGTTCAAATTCGGCGAAGAGACTTTGCTGAGGAGAAACTCACTCTACAAGACATAGGGTTGTTAAAAAATCACACTGTACGATGGTTCACACAATCAATCATAGCTACGACTAAAATTTGTCTGAGGCAATATCAGGTTCTAGGCACCATGTGGTAAAGTCACTGCAGTTGTAAACAGTTGGCAGAGGCTAGCGTGAGCTAACTTTGTTGAAAAAGTTAATGAATAAAAGGGAAATCGGGAGACATCGTCCTGTTCACGGCAAAGCTCCTCTGCTGTTACTTTGCAAGGCAAATTTATTTGTAGAGCACAATTTGTACAATCACAAGATGGATAAAGAAATAAAAAATCATTATAAAAATTACCTGATTAAAATCTTTCAGTACAACAGAACTGCTTTTAGCCTGAATTTGAACATTGCACCAGCAGGAGGGCGGTCCATGTTTAGTCCTGACTCTGCACCAGCAGGAGGCCGGTCCATGTTTAGTCCTGACTCTGCACCAGCAGGAGGGCGGTCCATGTTTAGTCCTGACTCTGGCACCAGCAGAAGGCCGGTCCATGTTTAGTCCTGACTCTGGCACCAGCAGGAGGCCGGTCCATGTTTAGTCCTGACTCTGGCACCAGCAGGAGGCCGGTCCATGTTTAGTCCTGACTCTGGCACCAACAGGAGGCTGGTCCCTGAGGTCCTCAGAGTCTGAGATGGTTCTTTTGGCACCAACATGTCAGAGATGTACTTTGGTGCTTTGGAGAGACTTGAACACAAGCGGAGCTGCTTTAAAGTCTATTCTCTGAGCCTGAAGCAGCACTCAGATCTAACAGAATTAAGAATGAGGCTTTGCCTGCGTCAGTGTTTAAACGGATGTCATTTGTCACCTAGATAAGAGCAGGCTCAGTGCTGTGATGAGGTCTAAATCTGACTCTAAAACATCAAATGAGCTGTTAAGAAGGTGTTCAAGAGTGAAACAACCTTTTCAAGGACTTTGCCCAAAAATGGCAGATTTAAGATGGGCTGGTCATCAGTGTTTTCCCAACGTAGGAACCTTTTTCAGTTCCTGGTACTTTTCTAGTCCCTATTTGATGCACGTTCACACAGAGTAGGAACTAGGGACTTGGGCCACACTTCACTCCTGCCCCTGAGCTCAGGTACTTTTCAGTTAGACCAGGGCCTTTTTGTTAAAACAAGTACATTTACAATTAAAGCCCTCGCGGGCCGCGCTCGTCGTACTCCGCTCTCGCAACTCGCTGCAAATGGCGCTGATGCGCCCACATCCTTACCTTTACTGGGGCTTTGTGGTGGAACAAAGCTGTGTCCCAAAACTGCTGTTGTTATGAATGAGCAAAATTGTTGCCAATTGTTGTGGCTCCGCCGCATGGATAGAGATTTTTCGATTTTCCCATAGGAATAACATGGGAGGTTTCTGTCATCGGTACGGCTTCGCTGTACAATATATGACATGGGTCTAATTGGCTTTTTTGATTGGTAGGCAAAAATTGATTTTTGTGCCAAATTTCATAAAATTCAAAAAAACAAAAAATTTTGCTCCCCATACAAAAGGTTTTTTCACTCTATAGGGGGCGCTATTGTGCCAAATGAAAAAAATCCCACCTTAAGTAGGTCCAGGCAAGAAAGTTAAACAACCTATTAAAATTTCGGCATAATCGGACTCGTTTTGCCAAAACGGGAGCATTTAGAGGAACTCAGACTGGTGATAATCTCTTGGACAGCTTCAGTTACAGGTGCAAAGTGAGTCAGTTTAAGTGGTTTTAGGGTTATTTGTACTGTGAATTTATGGCATTTTTAATACCCTGAACCTTGTCATTAAAGAATATTGCTCATTGCACTTAGCTGTGGAAATTAGTTCCAACAGCAGCCGAGCTGGGGGGTTTGTTAATCTGTTTACTGTAGCAAACAGAACACAAAATGTGGTTGTACACTCTTTATAAATCTCTTTTTGAATCTGGAACATTTTAATATATATTTACAGGGTATCCACGGGGTCTTAAAAAGTCTTAAAAGTCCATAAATACATTTAGGTCAAATTAAGGCCTTTAAATACGATTTTTAAGTCTTAAATTATTATCGGCTCGTGTTTGGCTCCGAGCACAAAGCCGCATTTTTCCCAAATGGGGAAATGCAAATTTGCCTATTCTTAGCTAGAGATTGACAAATTATACAGATTATTTTATTCAGATTTAAATTATTATTTTATTCAGATCAAAAGGATTTAAATGGGACAACAGCAAAAAGGAGAAGATATGGAATTTTGGAAATTTGACCATTTTGGAGATAATTATGTTTTTATCTAACTTATGTATTTCTAACATATAAATTAGTTAGTTATTATTAAATTAGTAGTTTTTGCATGGAGCCCTGTACAGTTGTTTTTTAGTGCAGTCTGGGTTGGAGAATTTCTTTAAGTTGAGGACACTTTACACGATTTTTAGCCCAATTTTCCTGTAATCTTCAGTTGTGTCACATTCCAAATGCAAAGTGTGCACCGCAGAAAGACACGACTAGACTCCAGTCGCAGTCATTCCAACATGTTTGAATTATACGCCCAATTTTAGACGCTCTCCTAGTACAGTGTATTGTTTACTGACACTACAGCACACAGTTCAGCCGCAAATGAAAATAAGCCGCGTACATGCTGGGAACAGCGTCGGAGATAAACTTTCTATTGTTGGCTTTGCAGAAAGGAGAGACACAAAATGCTTATGCTTATTATCTCTCTCTGCTTAAATATCAAATTAACACTTGAAAGTGCACACACATTAACACTAACAACCAGAGTTGAAGCGATAATAAACATTTACTGCGTGGTTCACCCCGTCCTTCTCTTTTCTCCTCCTCTCGTGCGGCTCACATCTGATAAAATAACACAGGTTTCCTCCGATAAAATCCACAGAAATATGTCCAGCTTCACCACATCTGTCACCACATTTAATGTCCATTTGAGAAAGTCCAGAGTGAGTTAGCATCACTTCTTGTGCACAACTTTTGCTCTGGTGTCACATGACGCTGTTCAACCAATGAGAAGTCAGGAAACACAACAGCCTAAAAAAAGCTTAATAAATTGAGTTCTATTATTATTAAAGATTATAACATTGTTTTTGTAGATTCTTGATTGTACGTTGTGGGTGCATATTTTTTTTGTAGTGTGCGCTCTCATTACTGTCATTTGTTAAGTGTTGACCTCAGACTCTGTGATCAAGCATATTCCAGTCGTGTAATGTGGACTCTCACAACCCAGGAAGAAGTGTAGTGTGTCCCCAGCTTTAGCTGACTACTGCCCTAGTTTGAACAGTTGTGGTCCTCATTATTTGTACATGTTGTACATTCACTTTTAGCTGAAATTGTAAATGTTAAGTAAGGCCACACGGTTAAATATGCTATTGATATTATATACCATTTATTTAATATTTCAATAAACTCAATAATTTCTAAACTATGTAATCTTCTCCTCAATATGGGGTGTGTTTGCAGTTCCAACAATTGCTATATTTGTTGTATTGGGCCTTAGGCGGGGTGCTCGTCGTAGAGCTGACACAGAGACATGGACATTGACAGACAACCATTCACTCTCACATTCGTTCACTACGGGTAATTTAGCGTTGCCAATTAACCTACACGTACATGTCTTTGGACGGGGGGAGGACCCGGAGAGGACCCACGGTAACACGGGGAGGGCAAACAGAATCCACCCAGAGTGAATGAAAAAAATATTATGAATATGACATTTGGTCTGTATGTGTCAAGCAAAAGCAGTTTTTAATGGTTTTAGTTTCCATCCATCCATCCATCCATCCATCTTCTGCTTATCCGGGACCGGGTCGCGGTTTTAGTTTTTAAAGTTGAAAAAAATGTGAAGGTAAAGGGATTTTACAGCCTTTAAATTCGAGGACACAAAATAGCTTCTAGGATCTCAATTGGAAGTTTGGTGAGTTTTTTTGTAATTCAGCTCTAGAAATGAAAATTAAATCAAAATGGCTCTAGGATGAACTGATGGTTAATGTAATACAGTGTGATTAATGATAGCGGTTATATTAGTCTATTTAGATGAGAGGGGAGGGCAAAGGACCTTTATTTGTCCCACAGAAATTCAACTGTTGCAATGCACGTCAAGAACAGCAGGAAAATAGAACTTTTTTTTTTTTTTTTAAATAAAAGAATACGCGCTCTGGCTTTTGCATTTCCTCATTTTTCTTGCTGCTTTTGTAGAACTGCTAACTCTGGATTAAACTGAAGTTACCGCTAACCCACTAATCCTGATAATTATTTAACCTAAATCCTGTTTTTTCTTTGTCAGCGTTAATGGATGAGGAGTACCACACACATGCTCAGTGGCCGGTCCCTAAAATGCCCTCCCAGGCTGCGGCATATTCACACTTCCAACAAGTTCCAGAGAAGTCGGACAGTGAGGAGGACGAAGAGGACGAGGAGGAGGAGGAGGAGGAGGAAGAGGAAGAAGAAGAGGAGATGGGCCAAAGTCTAGAGGTTGGTAATGTTCAGTGTGACTCTATAGCGCACTACTCTTTACTGTTGGTTCGGGCCTTATTCTCATGCAAAGCTCATCATTCACCCCAAATGTGAATGATGAGCACGATGAGCCACACGCGAAGCGATCAGCTGACCATGAATACTTCCCTGAAGCTACACTGTGGTCTTTTAATGTGCTGGCAGAGAAGGCAAGACTTACCTGACTGCATACACACAGAATCAGAATCAGAAACTGTTTATTGCCATTGTCAGTGAAATTCACAAACGTAGGAACTTGCTTCGGCGTAGGTGCAACATAAAGCAAAGGATAAAATATAAAAAATATATAAAAAGGCATGCATAAAATTAAGAATAAAATAGACTAAGAATAGACTAAGACAGTTGGCAGTGCAATGTGCAAATGAGTAGTGCAAATAGATTGTTCTTAAATAGTATTATTGTTGAAGTGACAGGTGTTACAAAGTGTTCATGAGTCCAACGGCAGAGGGAAAGAAACTGTTCTTGTGGCGGGAGGTTCTGGTCCGGATGGACCGTAGCCTCCTGCCCGAGGGGAGTGGCTCAAATAGTCCATGTCCAGGGTGAGAAGGGTCAGCTGTGATCCGACCTGCTCGTCCCCGAGTCCTGGAGACGTACAGGTCCTGGACAGATGGAAGGCTGCAGCCGATCACCTTCTCAGCAGAGCGCACAATGCGCTGTAGTCTCTGTTTGTCCCTGGCTGTGGCTCCAGCATACCACACGGTGATGAAGTGTCTTGATGATATAAATCCATCCATTTGCCTTGTCAGAGGCAGGTTGTAAATGGACAGCACCCATGCATACATGTAACCTATGTGAAAGTCTGCTTCACACCGCACTCACCCCACTCCCAAGTGTGGGAGGAGCTTTGAGATTGCTTAAAACAGCTTTAGAACACTGTAAAGCACATTTTATGTATGAAAAGTGCTCTATAAATAAAATTTGATTTGATGATTTGATTTGAATGCAACTGTTGTGTTCACACTGACCCAAGTGCACTGCTGTCTAATTGAAAGCTCTTTTACGTTGACCTAACAAGTGGCAGCGTGAAAATAAATAATGAGGATCAACAACTTTGGGTCATTGATTTGGAGATTTCTGGCACAAACAGTGAATCTCCCACAGAGTTACATAAGCCACCATCTGATTTATTATGATGTCAAATACTAGAATGTGAACAGAGCCTGTTAGTGAAAAAAATTAAAGCTTTTACAACCATTGACATTTGAATTTTGTCTTTAATCCTGTGGCCATTGTGTGGCCATTTTCTCAACATCTTTGTCTACATGACTTACTCCTCAGGAGTGTCCCCTCCCGGGTCAGGGCCCCTGCCTGAGGCGACCCCCTGGTTGGCCCCGCAGGCTGAGGACGCGCAGGAGCATGGGGTTGGCGGGACAGTGGAGGCGCTGGAGGCAGAACGCCCAGTGGATGAACAAATGGAGGAGAGGGAGAGTACGATACAGCCTCTACAGCCGCAAGAGGAGAGGCAGAGCTTATGGGCCAGGGCTGAGGGGCAGGGACGAGCGCAGTGGCTCCACAGACGCCCAGAGAGGTAACCAGACAACAAGATCACACACCCCTGTATCACTGTAGTGTCAAACTGAAATTGGGACTGGTCAAATTAATCTGCAGATAATGTGTTGTTGTTTTTTTGGATTATACCAATAAGAAAAAATTCAAACTCTATCTTTGATACTAAGGAATAGGCTCCATACTGATTTTGATACCACAATGATAATGGAAAACAAAATCGTAGATCCTTTGTTTGATTTGATTATTTGAACACTGTTCAAGAATGGTCAAATTCAGTCCTGTTTATTGATTTGTATCTGATTTTGGAGGGTTGTTTTTGACAACCCCATGCGACTTCTTAGCTTATACAGTTCATTGGTCCATGTATGTCTAGTGCTTTTTACAAAGCGTGTTACTTGTGTACTTCCTGGCAGACGAGTACGAGGTGGGAGCCGAGGGCTGTGAGAGCAGAGGGCTGGGCCTGGCCGAGAGGCCAATGCAACCAGCACTCACAGAGGAGCATGTCAGCTGTGTCACAGGTACACGCACTGTACACACACATACTATACTGTACAATACTGTAGACCAGGGTTAAACTTTTTTACTGGTTTATTTGTGTGTTTATACTAGTTTAGACCTGATTTGGTCCTGGTTTAGTCCTAGGGCAGGGTGACATGGTGATAAAAATCGAATCGTGAGCTTGTCCCTGCTATATTTATGAAATTGTCGTATCGTGATTCACTGTTTCTCTCTTTAATGCAGCTGTCTCCTGTTGTTTAGCCTCTGTAAACCTCTGAGCAGATGACTTTATTTACCTCTTATAGGCTAAGACTGTACAATTCATTGAAATCGACACAAAATCACAATTTTAATGGATGCGATTAGCAAATCACAAAGTCTGCAGTTTTTAAAAGTGAAATAATTTCTTCCACAAATAACAAATTGTCTTCTTTTTATTTGAATAAAACTGTTAACACTGTAGTTAGGATTTGTATACATATGTTCTGAAACAAGCGACAAAAGCATGACCAAAAGCAATAAAAATGCAGTCAAAAGTGACAAAAAAAGCACCTACAAACTACACACGCAACTCAATGCACCAAAACGTGACTAAGAGCAACAAAAACGCAACTAAAAACAACAAAGATGCGACTAAAAGTGACAAAGACGCGTTTAAACATGACAAACACATCTGAACGTGACAAAAATGAGACTAAAAGCAACACTATTGTGTTTAAAATGTGAATTTCAACAGAATCTTATTATTGAAAGATAAATCGCAAATCTAATCACAGTTGCTGGTCTATCACTGACTGACCAGTGCAACTGTGCAATCACAATTAGTAAAGCTGCATGATTTAGGAAAAATATCTAAAGGCAATAGAAGAATACAAAGTGAACACGAATCGTGATCAAATAGAGATCATTATCTGGCCACAAGAAAATCCTGATCATTTTTTGCCATATCGCCCAGTCCTATTTAATCCTATTTAAATTATGCTTCAGACCTGATTTGCTTTTGTCAGAAAATAAACGTTGTTGGAGCAACAGTTATTTTAATCAGAAACATACCTTGTTGTGGATCATTTGTGACCCCAAGTGGTAGCGCATCATGTACTCTGCCCAGGGGCGTTTCTAGGATTTGCTGAGATCCGGGGCTTAGCCCGGTGTGTTCTTTAAGTCATCACGGAAAATCCTGACGGGGGGTCTGGGGGTCCCCCCCCCCCAGAATTTTTTTTCCCAAGGGAGACTTATTTCTTGTATTCTGGTGCATTTTAAGAGGTTTTGAGCAACTAAAAAATAAACGTTTTTTCTAGGCACACGAGTCTTTTATTACAAAACAACAATTGTTGTTTTGAACTCCGTTGACTGTCATTGTGTTACTTACCTGTTACTTGTGAGAAGGTGGGACCATGAGATTGTACCTTCTGGATTTCATCTTTGCAAACTGGTCTATTATCTAGTTATGTTCAATGTTCGTCAACCAGCGATAAAAAAATAAATAAATACAATGTATTATAGATAGATGGATAGAATTTAAAACACAAAAGTCAAAATTGTAATAAATTATATATCACTAGTTACAGAGCTAAACACCTGATATATTTGTATTACAATATTACTGTCCCAAAATGAAAAAAGAAGAAAGTCACGCAACTTAGGTTCCCAATTTTCTTCCTAATTTTGTAATTTACAGATTTTTCCAATTATCATGGAGCTGGTCACCCACTGCATTTATAAAATTGCACATGTTTCATTGGAATAAGAACAAATTAGTAAATATTATTTAATACTTGTTAAAACTTTAGAACCTTCACATATAGTTTGAGAACCACTAACCAAATATAAAGTCATATTATTAAGGCGGTTTGGGGTCACTGGGTCAAATGCCCCATTAAAAAAAAAAAAGAAAAAATGCACTGTAGGATTTTTTTTTCTTCTTTACTCCTCACTGTGGAGTAATTTCTGCTGACGGTCCCTAAAGAAGCACGGATACCGCTGGTGTAAACTAAGTTGCTGTTGGACTTAACCTGTTTAGACCCACCTCATTTTGGCAGTTTTTCTCGAAAAGTACATACCCAAATGAAAAAGCTTATTGTATGGCTAACTTACAGTCTATGGACTTGTATGATGTGTCATTTGAAAGCTAAGACCTTCTAGTTTCAGAAGCTGTGCTTTGTCTGAGTGAAACCGGCAGTACACCTGTTCAAACACACCCCAAAAGAGAAAACAAAAATGTCTTCCTGAAGACATACTTCATGCTGTGTTATTGACACTCCCACAGCAGTTGTCCACCTTGTTGACAACAACTGTGTGGAATTTCTGACTTCTAGGTCCAACCATTTTGACGTTGAGCAGCTTTTTGTATGAAATAACCCTAATCCGAACAAGAGGTCCTTCTCTGTGCCAAATGTGCCAAACTGCTTTCCATGCATTTTGCCTCTAATGACCCTGAAAACCACATTTGGTCATTTTGGTGATTATAAATATACATTATAGATTATTTTTTTCATAAACTTCCTCAAATCAAAGGCAGGCCGTGCGTAAAGACCGCTGCGTAAAATAGTGTCTTCGTCTCTTTACGCACGGAAAAATCAGCTCCTGCACCCAATAAACCTGCAAGTCCCGCCCCTCATTTGAAAGCTGTGGTGATTGGCCAGAGGAATTTGTGATAGACTTTCTGACTCACCAATGGCATTGCAGGCTGTGACGCCTTTACGCACGCAGAGCTGACGCTCCTCTCGTGTCAAAATGGATCCGTTCGCTTTGTTCTAAGGGCTCTCCTTCTGGAAGTACTCGACGGAAAATTGCACGGATAGGCTTATTTTGAAGACAAGACTGAGAGGAAAACGAACATACCCAAACCGAAGATATCTCTGCAAAGTGATGCGCAACAGTTATTGCTTTTGTGTTACTGTCAAATGAAGAAGACGCGTTTACGGGTGGATATCAACAAATGGATTATATTTGAAATAACAACTGGATATTCTTATTTTGTGGACTGTGATGGGCAGAAAGAGTGCACACACTTCTGGATTGGATTTTGTTTGCGTCTGGAGGAGCCAACGAAAGGTAAGAAATGAGAGATGAACAGTTTGGTTATGTTACAGTGTGATATCTTACAAGTATTTTGTGAGGTGATTTAGTGAGGATTGAACATTTTAGACGTTTAGTGGTGACTCTAAACTTTCAAATGACATATAACATGTCTGTACTGAAAACATTTGTTTTTAATGAATGACGATGTGTGTAAAAACTCTGAAAGTGTCCCTGATCAGGGACGGTGGGTTTTGACTACCTCAAAGTGCAGTTGCAATTTTGAGGCTGTGCAGGTTATAGAGAAAATTAATATTGGACACATCTCGGTCCTTGTCTAGGACAAATTAGTTATAATGAATTAGAGGTTGAGCTCTTCTGTCGCTGCAGTGAGCCAGAGCACTCTGCGATTTTGTGAAGAGAGAGAGAGTAAAAGGCGTGGACCGACACGAGCCATGAGGCCCAGCCTCAGGTGGGACTTTTCTGAACTGTCTGGAGGATGTGGACAGGGAGCGGCATGGAAAAGGCGCTGAGAGCAGCAGAAGCGCTGAGGCGCTTGAATGACTCGCCGACAGCACCAGCACCGCCACGGAGCGCCCTAGGCCCGCGCACGGAGCGCCGAGGCTACGCACGGAGCGGACGAAGCCTCGCGCAAGCGGAGCGGACAAGGCCCGCGCAGAGCGCCCGAGAGGCTCGCTGTCGGAGCGCACGAGCCTAGAGTAGCACAGAGCGCACGCCTTGCGCTCGCTTCTCGGAGCGCTGAGTCCCGCCATCATAAAGTGCAATGTAACAGTGCGGACTTTGAATCAGAATCACAATAATTTTGGGAAATAATTTTATTCGGGGCTAGACGTAAAACATCCGGGGCTCAAGCCCCGGTAAAATTGGTCTGGCGACGCCTCTGACTCTGCCCAGAGGCCATGAAGTCTTTTGAAATTTTGCCCTTGGGAAAACTAAGTTGAATAACTCTTACATAATAATAATAATAATAATAATAATGATAATGATAATGATGATAATGATAATGATAATGATAATGATAATGATAATGATAATAATGATGATGATGATGATGATGAAATAAAAGAATAAGGAGGGCTGTGTGGATGCGTATGAGCCCAAACAGGTGCTCAATTGGTGAAAGGACTGCTTCTTTACAAGAGAAAATTTTGGGTTAAAAAAGAGGTGCTAAATATATGTTAAATATTACCAAAGACTAAAATCTAAGGCACTCTGAGTTTAGTTTAGAAAATTCAAAAGCCTTGGCAGCGTGGCTATAGACATAAAATAAACACAACTTGCATTTGGGCCCAGCCTGGCTATCCTCAGGGTGCAAACAGGCCTAAGCTGTGTGTGTGCCTTCTTTTATAGAGGGGACCTGAACGACCCCACCTCTTAAAATAAACGTTTGAATTCTTGTATTTGTGTAGGCTTCCTGGAGGAGGCCCTGCAGCAGTATGGCAGTCTGATCCCAGTCCATGTGGACGACGTCATGGAGAAGCTCCAGAATGTCTTCAGTGAGAGCTTCTCCCAACCACACAGGTCTGGGTCCTGTTGCCACATGCTAAGCCACATCCATTTGACATTAAAGTTGTCATGTTTTTTTCTGTCCTGATATTCTCATCTCGACATAGACATGAGCAGCATTGTTTCATGCACATTTAAAGTAAAAGGCTGAAAAAAAACGCATAGGCCTTTACTGCCTTGAAGATTATTACTTAATACGAGCATTAGCAATGTTTTCATGCCATCCATGGTGGCCCTGTGGTAGGCAAAAAAGACTAAACTGAGACCAGAGAAATGTCTATCATTAGAACTATTAACAGTCAACTCACTAGATTTGAGGTCACAATCAAATTTTTTCTCAGTTGTGGTTTGGACCAAAGTTTGTGAAGGTTTTCAAGAACACTACATTCACGCACCCAGTGTCTGTGGAATAAGGCAGCGGCTGCCTAGCACAGTAGTCACTGCCTCTGTTTGACTGTTCAAGCAGGACCCTGATATTCCCCAATATTAGAGCAGCCATAGAATTAACATAAGCATTATACAGGTGGAAATTGGTGAAATAAAAGTCTGAAACTCTCTGAAGAAGCTGGCATGTGGGTTCTGTTCCTGTTAAAACTAACAATGGCTAGGTTATGTACCACTGTTTTTGCTTTAGTCTGGTGGCCTTGGCCTTGTTTTAACAATTGTAGGTTTTCTAAGCATAGTACCTGCCCTGGGCTCGAGCGATAGGGAGTAATGTGAAGATGTAGATAATACTGCAGCCATAGGTTCAAGAATTGAAGTAATGGGGATTTATCTGCTCACTTGTGTGTCACAGCACCAGAGACTGTGTAGGTGACATACTCCATTATACAAAACAAAATCAACAGAAATGTCAACCTTAAACAGCAAGTAATATTTAAAACCAACTGCACTCTCACTGCGCTTCACTCATTTATTTTTTATGCTGTTTCAAATAATGCTATTCACCTTATTCCGGAAGTTGCCCTGAGCGCCTCCATCTTGTTTCTGTTGTATTCATTTACACAGGGCAGATGAGCTCAACATTAAATAAATTCTACACGGACTAAAAAGCAGTTTTCAGCTCGCCCAGGAAATCGATGCATTGCTGACTTGTTACTCGTGTACATTAAAAATTTTACACAAATCAATCTACTTTATATAATGTTTTAGCGGCGAGACTTTTCCCTTGTTCGCCATTTACTTAAATGGGGTTCTTGTCAAAGTGGAAGTGTGTTTACTATAGGAGTACGGACCTATGGCAAAAAGAGGCAAAGGTGGGCGGGGCGGAATAAGGTGAATACAATAGGACCTAATTGATCATTTAAATTATTAAATTATATTAGCTTTGATGACTTGCAGTCGAAGTTTTGTTTAATTTTTAGATAAAGCCAGAATTACACCAAAAAGACACAGTAAATTTAGTGCTTTTGATGAAAAACATTGTGTCTATGAGTGTACTCTATCAAAATGGCATCAAAGCAGCTTCACTCAAGCTTTATCAGGGTCAAATTTAGTTAGTTTGTTTATTTTATACATGATATACAGCCATAAATGCCGGATTATGGCCTTGGGCTACTTTCCATTTGTAAAAATGTTATATTCACATGCTTTTCTCAGTCTAAAGTCCTGCCTCTTTTGAGACTCTACAGAACAAAGACTGTTTTTAGTGATTAAATAAAGTGATGGAGATTGTGTTTTGCTTTGCAGGAAAGCTGTGGTGCAGCACTTGATGCAGTCTTTCCAACGCTCCTCGGGCAGCTCTCTGGCCAAATGCTTCAGGGTCAACTACAAACGCCACGTGCTGACCATGGACGACCTGGGCACGCTCTACGGCCAAAACTGGCTCAATGACCAGGTACTCTCCCTGTTTACTTTACACTGTAAGGACCTTTTGAGGTCCTTTAACTTTTTAGTTCCTCCCCCTGATGACATGCTTTCACACGAGAGGTACTGGAACCTTTATTAGGAACCTTTCCCTCAGCCCAGAACTAATTTAAACTTGCATTACTTTTTAAATATTCAATTGTTCCACTTAGGAGTGCTATAAATGTGACTACACCCATTGTGCATGTGTCACAACAAATGGATACTAAGAGAGATGTGCGTAGCTTTAAATGATCTGTCCTTGTCAGACCTTGTCCACAGATAGCAGAGAAACTTATTCAGTTTTACTGGTCCTGGATTATTTATTGTCAATTCTATAGACCCGACAAGACGGAACATTTGTGTAAAGGGTCTGTGATAAAACAAAGTGAGGTAGCGCATGGCAAGGCAAGTTTATTTGTAGAGCACAATTCGTACACAAGGCAATTCAGAGTGCTTTACATAACAGGAAGGGGGCCAGCACAGAGAGCAGATGGGAGAGCGTGGGGGAAAGTCACCACAGTCACATCTCCATGACACACTGTTCACACACTCTCTTGTTGACCCTGGACTTACGCCTGCTCCACACTGGGCCTAAAAGTTACACCTGTTTGTAACGCACAGAGGGTTTAAAGGACATGTAATATGCAAAAATAACTTTTTTGAAATAAAGACTACATGCCAGGTTCTCTTGTTTTTCTAATTTTGACTTAGTTTGGTGGGCGGGCACCTGTGGTAAATATTTATCATGGTTTTACATCCAATAGGTTGTCGTTTGTGAATAAATTTGAAAAATAAAGATTATTTAAATGATAATTTAATAAAATAAAGCTGTTTTCAGTATTATTCTTTCAGTTCCTAACTATTCACCTCATTCTCCCCCGCCCACTTTTGCCGCTTTTTGCCACAGATTCGCACTTTTGTTGTAAACGCACTTCCGTTTGACGAGAACTCCGTTAAATCTAATGATGAACGAGGGAAAAGTCTCACCGCTAAAATGTTACATAAAGTAGGTTGATTTGTGTAAAATGTTTAATGAACATGAGCAACAGTAAATCAACAATGCACCGATTTCCTGGGCGGCCTGAAAACGGCTTTTTAGTCCGTGTAGAACTTATTTTCAGTTGAGCTCGTCTGTTCCATGTGAACGAATACAACGGAAACAAGACGGCGGCGTGTAAGGCAACTTCAGGAATAAAGTGAATTGTGTAATTTAAAATGGATTTTGGCCATTGTTTATTGTTTATTTAAATGGATCCCATTAGCTGAAAGCGACGCAATCAGCTAGTCTTCCTGGGTCCATTGTTTGCAGTATGGTTGCTAGGTAACAGCGGTGGAATTACCCCTACCCATGTTATATTTGCTGCCCATGTCCAACCAGGAAGTACAATTATTGACTCTATGCACAAGGTGGCAGTTGGTCTGTTTATTTTTAAAATGGCTTGCTCAGTACTTCCTGTCCGATTCATTTCTCTGGGGTTTTGGCCCAGTCAGACTAAAATGAACAGTGAACAGTGAGTTGTGCTGGATGTGTCTGAAACATGTTTAAGACTTTACAAAACAAGCCAGTCCTTCACCAAAGGACACTTGTGTGTTAGCTTTAGCCTCCAAACACAGCAAACTATGGAAAAACAGGACTGTTTTCGCGTCTGAAACCACTGGACACACGCGAGTAACACCAGAGCCTCCGTAGAAAATATTATCAGTGTAGAAGTGTTTTGTGTAGTTTATTACCATTTGCAATTAGCATACATGCTAACGACCTCGTAATAAACATTTCTTAAATCTGCCATTACTCTGGACAATAATGGACCAAAACAGCAGGTGACAACAGTTGAAAATGTATCTTTTGTTTCACCAATTGCCACAAATCTTTTAAGTTAACAGTTTTAAGTGAACTTTAGAAACTAGAGGATGAAGTTAGATATTACCAGTTATCACTTGTTGGCAAGTGTAAGGAGCATATTACACCTAACATATAACAACCTTTTGATTGCACTGTCTACAAGTGACAAAAGTACAGTTTTTTTAATCTGCTGCTCCGTCAAAATGAATTGATAGCATATAAAACACAAGCTTGTACATCCTGGTACATGCCTCTCTCCTGGAAGGGTCTATATGATAAAAGTTACATTAGGTTTACTCCCTCCCTGTTAGTGCAGCCAACCGCACAACAGGACATCACAATTTTACTTGTAAAATCAATACAATCAGCTGTTTATCGGGCAGGTTTTCAACAGAGTTTCCATTATTTTAGATGCACAGACAGTGCCTCTGCCGTACACCATGGCAAAGTGGGCGTTCTGTGACGACATATGCAAAGGGTCAATAAACTTTACAAAAACTATAACTCGGGATAAATAGGCAAAAACATTTAGTCAGACCTAAAATATAATCATGTTCACTATGTTTTATTGAAACGTGTGTCTAACCTGTCACATAGACTTTAACCATGGTCTAACATTATTCCCTCATTAAAACATACCTGGAGTTGCATTTAGCTTAATTCACGCGTGTTTGATGAATCCTGTTTAGAAAGTCCTCTCCCTCTGAGCCTCAAACTCTGATGGCATCTGTCATGTCATAGGTAGAGCTCCGAGATCTTCTGCATGTTCATTTCAACTGCTTGTTTACAATATTAGTTTTATTAGTCAGTTATTTCAAACCTGCATACAGTTTAAAACACAGATTCACATACAATTGCCTGGTTGAAAGGGACATGGTGGAAGCTTTCACTTTTTAGAAATCCAACCCCCCACTCAACTCCACTTACAGATTATTATAACAATAGTATTGTACAGGTATGGGCAAACTTTTTGATTCAAGGGCCACATTGGATTTTTACTCGGGCCCGGGGGCCGGACCATTTACAGTTTGGAAACGCCACGCATCAATGTTAGTACAGTTATTTTGACAAAAAGGAATAGAACAAGAAACTGCAATCTCAGACTATTAAACTATAAAATGACAAATGCGCCATACTTGACTCATACTTTTTTTTTTATTAAATGCTTTGTGGGCCGAATCAAAATGCCAAAAGAGCTGCATGTGGCCCCTGAGCTTTAGTTTGCCCCCCTCTGGTATTGTACAATAAATACAACATGCAAAATACAACATATAACAAACAACAATACAACATATAACATATAGCAATACAACATATAACAATACAACATATAACAATACAACATATAACAATACAACATATAACGATACAACACAAGGACTTCAAGCCCAGGCACTCACTAACCCCCACTTCACCCCTCCTCATCTACACACTCACTGGTGAAAGCATCACTTGCTCTCCTCCCGATACTTTATCATTGTATTTTTTTTAAACATTTGTTTAAACTGTACAAGATTTTACAGCTTTTCATTTCCCCCCGTGACCCCCCGCAGTGAAATACACATTGATTTTATGGTAGTTCTTGCCTGTGGTTGATATCATTTATCGCCACCTCTAAGATTAAATTTGTGATAAGCATCTCGCCCTAAATATAGATTTTGAATGTTGACTGTAAGAGAGGATTTTGATGCCTTAAACATAATTTGAGCTGTTCTCATCTAAAACTACACCCAAAAACAGATTTTGTGGAACTCTTCCAATAATTGAACCATCAATATTTAATTGCACTGGTATATCACTTTTACAGTTTCTAAATAGCATATGTTTAGTCTTCTTCAAATTTTGTGATAATTTATTTACATTGAACCAGTTGCCCCGGCAGACAGATGGAAGCGAGGCTTCCAATCTGCGCCATCGGCCCCTCAGACCATCATTCACGCACACACCGCATTCATTCTAGGCAGTGTGGATGAATGACCACACCCTTGTTTTTACAGATTATGAACATGTATGGTGACTTGGTCATGGACTCTGTACCAGAAAAGGTAACATATTTGGTTCCTGTTTATTTCCCAAAAAATATCAATTATTGTTTATGTATTATATGCAAACTTCTTTTTCTGCAAAGTAATGAAAGAACACTGTTAACTTATTTTTTCTCCTTGCCAGGTGCATTTCTTCAACAGCTTTTTCTATGATAAACTAAGGACAAAAGGATATGAAGGAGTAAAGAGGTGGACAAAAAACGTAGGTTTGCTCACTTAAAATGTCCTCCTGTGCTTCCCTTTGGGCCTTCCCTCAGCCTGAGCCTGTCTACCTGTTTCAGGTGGACATCTTTGGGAAGGAGCTGTTGCTTATCCCCATCCACCTGGAGGTGCACTGGTCCCTGGTCAGTGTGGACATCAGCCGCCGCGCCATCACCTACTTCGACTCCCAGCGGACACTCAACCGACGCTGCCCAAAGGTCTATGTTTACATTGTGCTTTAGGGAAAAAATGCTTTCTGGGCTATGGTGGATTTTTTTCTCTGCAGTTCTAGTGGACTGTCCACTGGGGGCTACTCACGACAGGTTTAGATAGCAATACCCTATCCAGATAATATTATAGATCAATAGTTGCTAAGCCACATGCTTAGCAAAACAAAGCTAGCAAAACATAGCTAGCAAAGCACCTTAGATGTTGGATGTTTATTGACGCACGGCACTTCATTTGTCAAGACCAAAAATACAATCCAGAGCAAAAGTTAAAGACCAGTTGAATAAATGGCAAAAGTCACATTTTCATGGTTAGAGCTTAACAAGGTTCCAAGTAGAGCTTCAATTTGCAACAAGAAATGCAAGTGAGAACAAAAAAAAGTTTGAGTAAACATTTTATTAAAAACAACAATTAAACTGAAATAGTCTGTTCTGCAGCTGTCAAATGTTTAGGACCATGTGTCTTTTAAAACCCCAAATTTGTGCAAAAATGTGGATTCAGAGTCATTTTCTGTCAGATGTTCATCTGTCATGATGTTCTGATGCAAAGGCAAAAAACTTCTCTTTTTGGTCGTGGTGGGGTTGTTGAGCTGCATAAGCAGGGCCTCTCTCCATCACTGCTGAGGTGGGACGCAGTAATACAAAAGAAAATACCCAAAATATGACCCAAGCTCTGAGCCAGAAGATCTGATCTGTCAAGACACTGGACAACCCTCGACCCAAATTAAAGCTGTTACTGATGCCGACTGCAACCAAATAACATCAGACACATCTGACACTGAAGGGCTTCAAAAACAAGAAACGTCTTCAAAGGCCTCGTCTCCTTGAACGCCACAGAACTGCAGCTTGGACTTTACAAGAGACACAAACATGGGACACTGAAAGTGGAAGAAAGTTTGATTCTGATGAGAAGAAATGTGACCTTGATGGTCCTGATGGTTTAAACGTTACTGGCACGACAAGCAGATCCACCTGAGATGTTTTCTACGCTCCACAGGGAGGGGGCGCCATAATGATCTGGGGGGCTTTTTCCTTCTGTGGAACAATGGAGCTCCAGGTGGTGCAGGGGCCCCTGGCTCTGTGCAGATGTTGCAGAGAGCATCCCTCATGACTGAGGGCCTCGTCTGTGGAACCACTGGGTTTTTCAACAGGACAACGCTACAGTTCACAAAGCCCCAGGACAAAGGACTTCTTCAGGAGAAGAACATCCCTCTTTTGGACCGTCCTGTGTGTTCCCCTGATCTAAATCCAACTGAGAACCTTTGGGGACGGACGGCAAGGGAGGTTTACACAAATGGAGCACAGTTCAGACAGTAGATGTCCTTCATGAGGCCGTCTGCACCACTTGGACAAATGTTCCACTCACCTCCTGGAAACACTGGCATCAAGTGCCGCAACCGATTTATGAAGTGATCAACAATGACAGTGACACTACGCATTACTGAGTTCATGTTTGGGACTTAGATTTCTGTTTTGAGGGGGTTTCAGGTTGTTTTTTGAGGTGTGGTCCTAAACTTTTGATCAGCTGCAGAACAGACTATTTCAAATTAAATGTTGTTTTCTATAAAATGTTTGCTCAAACCTTTTTGTCTCCCTCTCATTTCTTGTTCCATATTGAAGCTCTACTTGGAACCTTGCTAAGACTAACCATGAAAATGTGATTTTTGTCATTTATTGAAGTGGTCTTTGATCGGGACCGTATCATGTTTCCAGTGCATAATGCAGCTTACATTATTCAAAGCCAATGCATTACATAAAGAGAGGTTAAAACGCTGTGCAGAGGCCTGCAGAGAAGTGAAATAAATGCAGAAATAATTCACATCCTAATCTTTGTCGTCTTCTATCTTCATATTCTTGCAGCATATTTTTAAATATCTCCAAGCAGAAGCAATCAAGAAAGATCGACGAGACTTTTTGGATGGATGGAAAGGCTTTTTCAAAATGGTAAGAAATAATCTTCACCTCCCCAGTCTCGATGTACCTTGGTGTTAAGTTGTTTTGAGTGTCTTCAGTGTAAGGGTGGTAGGGTGCCTTGAGTTGAGAGCCTGTGTTACTCTGTCTAACTTTCCTCTGGGTGCTTACTTTAAAAATATAAAAATGTAAATACTAGTCTCTGTGGGACTATCCTGATTAAGTAAATACATAAAATGCTGTGTAGTGATGCAATAGTTCATATCTGCACATGCATGAACCAGTCATGTATCTCATTTGACACAAAAATTGCAGACATTGATAGACGTTAATTTGGATATTTGAAAAGTTACTTGCATTTCCAAAAAAAAATAAACGTAATAAATGTAATAAAAATGTGAGGACATATATATTAATTTAAAGGAATGTAGTATATGTAATTAGGAGTGGGTGATATTCACAAAAAAAAGAAATATATATATATATATATATATATTTATAAATTTATAAAACAGATATATATATTTATAAAACAGATTTTTACATTTTCTCTTACCCAGTCAGAAATTATAAGCACGTTTTAGTTGACGTTCAAGTGTTGCTCAAAATGTGTCTTTATTTGGAATCGGCTCTTTTTTCTGTACTTATTTCTAATAGTTTTAATATTAGATGCTTGGTCATGTCTAATTTCACATATCCTCAGAACAACAATTCTCATTCTTTCTCCCACCTCTAACCAAAACAATCTTGATAATCAATTGAAATCAACATTCAAAGTGCATTTTCACATCAGAATGTTCTAATATACCTGTAAATGTCTTGTTAAGGTTCAAGTGTCACCCAGAATGTGAATGGACCATAAAATGAAGCACAACATCACTTCATTTACCTGTCTGGGTTTCTCTTTTTTTAGGCCATTATAATAGTTTTTATAATAGTTTTAATATAGGCATAATACTCTACTAACATATATATTACCTCTAAAATATCAATTATATTATATATTTTTCATTTTTGCACTAAACAATTCCAAAAAGCAAACACTTCTTCACCCCATCCACCATATACAAACGTATTATAAGAATAATCAGGCTTCTGCCATTCTTGATTCTAATTTACTGATAAATCCCTTTGCTCTATTAAGAGTTTCTGTGACAGATTCAGACTCAGGGTTTTTAATTCTGACGTCATTAGCAAAGACCTCGCCACAACGAGGGTATGAAAACAACAGTTTATTGAAGTGAGAGCTGCTGATGTTCCGTGGCTAGGTACAGAGACTCAGTGTGTGGGGCCCCGTCTCGGTGATCTGCCCAACCGATTCGGGATCCACACCTGCAGGCAGAAAAAACAGGCTATATAGAAGGGGAGGGAGGGCAGGTCGAGAGAGCAGAGTCAGCCGGTGAGTGAGGTGCGAGGCTGGTACAAGGAGGAGGTGTGACCTGGACACGGTCGTGGAGCCGTGGTCCTGCTCATGAACCTCAGTTAACATATTAAGTACTTTTAGTTTGATTGGATAGAACAGTGGTAAATAGTTACTCGTTTTACATCTGTCAAAAAAGTTTAAAATTACAGGAAGTAGAGCGAGTTCTTAAAGAGAATTCCTGTCTATCATCACTAAGTGACATTCTAGAGAAAATACAGGGACACATTTTCTGACCGTTTAAACAATAATTTAACAAAATAAAGGTGTTATCAGGTTTTATTATTTATCAAATCAGAACTATTGTGTAAACAATATAGATTTTGGCCTTTGTTTTCAGTCTAGTTGCTAGGTAACAGTTGTGGAATTATCTCTGTCACATCTGCTGCTCATGTCCAACCAGGAAGTAACTTCAACGACATTGTCAAAGTAGTTAAAATAGAAAAAAGAGAAAAGAGTCCACACTGCTGTTACAAATTGCACACCGAGTGGCATTTCAGGCGTAAGCCCTTCATCAGACACGATAGACACCTGCATCTTTTAGAATAATCAGTAAGTGTCATGTGATTCTTTTTGCCAATATTATACATAATTGTTGTCATTTTCCTGAAAATGTCAAGTTTACATATAATATACATTTTTACAAAAATAAAACTTAACAACAACTTTACACATATATACATAAATACATAAATTGCAGTTAAACATCAGGGTGTTTAACAAATCATAAAATCACAAATCATGTCATAAAGTCCTGCAATTGAATGTGTCTAAGCTGGATCTCAAAAAATGTACAAATACTGTGGCCACAGCTTAAAAGTGAAAAACATTAACACCAAAACTGCAGTTATTGTATTTGGAATGAGATACAAACACTGTAGTGCTGTTGTCAATATAATCAAAGTCACGAGTCCATTCGCAGATAAATAAGTGAATAAATAAATAATCACAGTCACAGGAAGGATCTTAAATCGAAATCCTCATGCCAGCATCATCAATGATCAAGTATTTTGGATGTGTGTGTTTTTCCTCTTTAAGACTAAAGTAGCTAAAATAAACCCCAAAAAAATGTGTAAAATCTTAAATAGAATCATGTTCACTACGTTTTAGCGAAATGTGTGTCTAACTTGTTATATGCACTTTAAGCTTTAGTATACAAAAGGAATAACTGCATTGTTGTTGTTGTTTTTTTGTGTCAGTGCATCAAAATATAACACCACTTAAACTTAAGTTCCTTCTACGTACATTGTTATAATCATTTCTTAATACATTTGTTTCAGTAATTTCATATTTGGACATTGTTTGACATCTTCATTTCAAACAGTTCCATACTATAACCCCATAAACAGAAGCACAACAAACTTTTTCTAGTTGTTTGTATTTGGAACGGTTTATATATATTATATATATAATATATTATATTTGCCCATTCAACAAAATGTTTCTGAAAATGTTAGGTATTTGTTTATTATTTGTTTTGTACATTATTTGTTCAGTCTGGAATCAAATCTTAATTGTTTTGAAATAATACAAATCTTTTTGGTATTGATATGCCAGAGGAATTT
Source organism: Rhinogobius similis (assembly GCA_019453435.1). NCBI lineage: Eukaryota > Metazoa > Chordata > Actinopteri > Gobiiformes > Gobiidae > Rhinogobius > Rhinogobius similis. The sequence goes on along the minus strand of CM033640.1, from coordinate 2,618,252 downwards.
AACATTTAAGTAGAATGCAGGCGACTGGGGTGAGCTATTAGATTTGTATCACCATATTTCCCAGCCCTACAGATGATTCATATAACTCCTGTAGTTACAACGGTTAAAAGGATCAGAGGAATGTTCCTGAGAGTGTCAAACATGATGAATCATGAGACGCACACGTGTGTCTGTGTTATGTTTCAGAATGTGGGTCGCCAGAACAATGACAGCGACTGTGGGGCCTTTGTGCTTCAGGTAAGTTTATGCTTGTTTTCTCTCAGCTGTTTTTGTTTATGCATAATAGGGAAGTGTTAATGTGGCACAAAAGAACAGATTATGTGGAAGTATTGGACCTTATTTACTCTAATCCAGGAAATGCTTCATTGTTTTACCGAAGCTAAAACCATAGCTGCTACTTCTCACACATCTCATTTCTCGTCTTTTGCTGCCGTTTTGTCTGCACCTAAATGAGCACTGGGTTGTTTTTTACTTGTTTTCCATACACATACACATACACTTTAAGTTGTAAATCATGGGTTAGTAAGGCTCAGATTGTTGAACAAGTCTGAATAAAGCTTAGTACAGGACAGGGGACCAGTCCATTATGGAAACAATATGGAAACAATATTATGATTATTAGCCAGTCTCATAATTGAAATAAAGATTATTTCATGTGTTTTGTAGGGCAAAATGACGGCACAATATTATTAAATAAATAGCATTTGTCATTTGTAAACTTTGTATTTGAAATGGGTTCTTGCTTTAAATCAAGGACTTATGCAGTGTTTCCTCTGTTTACTTGTTCAGCAACATCCTCGTGCACACTATGTGGTAAAGACAAAGAACTACACATTGAAGTAAACTGATTCATACAGGGATTAAAATAAAATAAATGAAGTTACACTTTTGTATTGTCCTAAACTTGTTTACTTAAAAGTAAGCAAAACCATCACCACTGCCAAATTTAAAGAACCAGGCAGTGGCATGAACAATATTTACATTTGTATTGCATATTTGTTCATCTTTACATTATACATCATTTGGGTGTTATTTGATATTGGTGTGCCACAGAATCTTTTCAACCAAAATACTGGGTAATGACTCAACACAGGTTGAAAAACACTGCTCTACTCCAGTGATTCCCAACCTGGGGGTCACCTGAGATTTCGGGGGTCCCCAGAGCATTGTCTGGTTAGAGGGTACAAATGAAATGGTCAAAATCCTAAACAAATTATTGGAAATTTAATGTGGGACTAGAAAAACACTACTGCTGTGTATTTGTTTTAAATAAATGCTGCTTAGTAATATTTTTCATCATGTATTTGTCATTTGTAGGAGTCAAAGCTTTGGGACAAATTGGATTTCTATGAATACAGTATTTTCTTATGGATTAGAACGGATTTGGTAGAGACTTGTTTTGATGATAGGTGCTCTGCATAATTGGATTGACGGGGCGTGGGGTGATGGCCAGTGTAAGAGTTGGGGAAACACTGTATGAGTATGTTTCTGCTTCTTACCATGGCTGTGGTAATGAGCAAAAAACAGAAAAAATGTGTGGTTTTTGTTTAATTATACACTTTTTTGTAATCAAGACCGTTGTAATCAATTGCACAGCCTTCATACAGTCCCGATCAAAAGTTTAAGACCAGTTAGTTAAATGTCAAAAGTCACATTTTACATGGTTGGATCTTAAGGTTCCCAGTAGAGCTTCAATGAGCAAGAAGAAGTGAGACAAAAAAAAAGTTTACTCAAACATTTTATTGAAAACAACAATTACAATTGAAATAGTCACGAAAATGTGTCTTTTACCATTTATTCAACTGGTCTTAAACGTTTGATTGGACCTGTATTTATGTAAAAGTGAAAAATGAACTTGAGTTGTTCTTTTTGCGCCCTCTGCAGTACTGCAAGTGTTTGGCCCTGGGAGAGCCCTTCACCTTCGGGCAGCTGGACATGCCCCGTCTGAGGAGACAAATGTACAAAGAACTGTGTCACTGCAAACTCATCCTGTGACCCCCACCAACAGCCCCTTCCTCCTCCGGACCAACCGCCCTCCCCCCACACACACATACACACCCACAAGGGACAATACAGTAAGGACACCAGTACCAAGACGACACGGACAAGGCCGCCGGGTTCTCTGCCTTTTCTGGACTCAATACCCAAGGTTACTCATTGTCAAGTAAAGGCATTTAAACCTCTCGTTGAAAGGAAGCATGGCTAAAGCTAACGGCCCTCAAAACAAGCTTGAGTGTTAGCGGGGTATACAGTGATTCGTCTATGTAAAACTTTGATATTCAATTCATTGTGTTGTCATACGAATACCAGTATCCTTTTTTTTTTTTTTTTTTTGGACAGGTTTTAAGCGTATGGATTTGTCACTGTAAAAAGCCTTTTGTTTACTTGACAACAACAGGACATGGCTAAAGCTAACAGCCCTTAAAACAAGCTAGACTGTTAGCGTGGTATCCAGTTAGTTGTTGATAACTTTGATATTAAAATCCTTGTGTTTTTCAGACAAATATCCAATTTCTCCCTCTTTGTTTCATGGGAGGACATGTTTGAAGCGTATGGACTTGTCAGTGTAAAAAGGCTTTTGTTTACATGACAACAACAGCAGTGTCCCTCCACCTTCTCAGACTCGGTCCACTGCCCAAACCGAATAGTTCAAAAGCGTTGTGTCAATCGATTTCTGAAGAAAAGCAGATTTTTGGTTCATTTTTAAAGCTAAGAGGACCACAAATACGCCAGTGCTTAGAGTTGACAACACCTGTTTTATATCTTCTATATTACGATATGTTTGCTCAAATAATGTGATTTATTTTTTCTTTTGTATCCTTGACCTTTTTTTGCATTGCGCAGCGCCTGTTGTATCATAGCCTTCTCAGTCCCCAGTATGTTCATGTAGTTTCGGTTGTACACGTGTGAACTAAATGTACAAACATGAAAATAAACTTTCTGAAACAATTCATTTCTTTATCCATAGCAAAAATGTGTGACTTTTTAGAACTTTTGCTATTGTGTTAATTTGACTCAAAAATGTAAGAGCCAAGGAAGCTGTTGTGTGTTGTGTATAAAGTCCTACATTATTCTCGGTTAGTAACGTTTCCTGTTTGTTTCAGAATCAGAATCAGAATTACTTTTATTTATCCCCAAGGGGAAATTCTTTTTGTTACATGTGCAACCGACCAGTAGTGACAGTAAAGTATTATAAACAAAATAAGATATATAAAATAAGAATAAAATACAATAGCTCTATAATGATCAACCCCATTTAACTTAACTTATAAAGTGTCTTTATTAATCAACTAAACCCCCGATATGAACAATTTACAATAAGCTTAACTATACTATCCTTGTCTATTTACATATTCACATGATCATGTACAGTTTATAAGTGGACTTAATATTGCACAGTGGACTTAATATTGCACAATGACTTCACAAGAGGATTTTTACAGCACAGAGTTCAGTAGTTTGATGGCGACAGGCAGGAATGATTTCCTGTGTCTCTCGGTGGAGCATCGTGGCAGTAACAGTCTGTTGCTAAATGAGCTCTTGACCAGCACTTTGTGGAGCGGGTGGGAGGGAAAGTCCAGAATAGTCCTGATTTTGGACAACATCCTCCTCTCCAACACAACAGTCAGAGAGTCCAGCTCCTCCCCCACAACATGTCCGGCCTTCTTGATGATCTTGTTGAGTCTATTAGTGTCCCTCACGCGCAGACTGCTGCCCCAGCAGGCCACAGCATACGTGATGGCACTTGCCACCATAGACTTGTAGAACATCCTGAGCATTGTCCTGCAGATGTCAAAGGACCTCAGCCACCTCAGAAAGTAGAGACGGCTCTGGCCCTTCTTGTAGACAGTGTCTACGTTCTTGCCCCAGTCCAGTTTATTGTCCAAATACACCCCCAAGTACTTGTACTCCTCCACAATGTCCACACTGACCCCCTGGATGGAGATGGGGGTCACAGCAGCTTTGGTCCTCCTCAGATCCACCACCAGTTCTTTGGTCTTCGTCACGTTGAGCTGAAGGTGGTTATTCTCGCTCCAGGTGACAAAGTTGTCCACCACAGTCCTGTACTCCCTCTCATCACCACCGCTGATGCATCCAACCACTGCAGAGTCGTCAGAGAACTTCTGAAGGTGGCAGGACTCTGTGCAGTGGTTGAAGTCTGTGGTGTAGAGGGTGATGAGGAAAGGAGAGAGGACGGTCCCTTGCGGCGCCCCGGTGTTGCTGATGACACTGTCAGACACACAGCTCTGCAGCCGCACATACTGTGGTCTGCCAGTGAGGTAATCCACAATCCAGAACACCAGAGGGGCATCTACTTGCATCGCTGCCAGCTTCTCAGCCAGCAGAGCCGGCCTGATGGTGTCGAACGCACTGGAGAAGTCAAAGAACATGATTCTCACAGTGGTAGCCGGCTTGTCCAGGTGGGCGTAGACTCTGTGGAGCAAGTAGATGATGGCGTCGTCCACTCCGAGGTGGTGCTGGTAGGCAAACTGGAGAGGGTCCTGTAGATGCTGCACCATGGGTCGCAGCTGTTCCAGGACGAGTCGTTCCAGAGTCTTCATGACGTGGGAGGTCAGTGCCACGGGCCTGAAGTCCTTGGGGTCGCTGAGACGCGGCGTCTTCGGGACAGGAACAAGGCACGATGTCTTCCACACCAGGGGGACTCTCTGAAGACTCAGGCTCAGGTTGAAGATCTGTTGCAGAACTCTACTGAGCTGGGGGGCACAAGCTTTCAGGACTCTGGGGCTCACGCCATCAGGGCCTGCAGCTTTTCCAGCTCGGAGTCTCTGCAACTGTCCCCTCACCTGGTCAGCAGTGATCTCCAGGAGAGTGCAGTCTCAATCAATCAATCAATCAAATTTTATTTATATAGCGCTTTTCATACATAAAATGTAACACAAAGTGCTTTACAGTGCATTAAAAACATTCCCACATGTCGTTTCCCTCCCAACCTCCCCCACAACCACCAGACCCCACACAACCAAACCCCCCACAGATAGTCACCAATACATACCCGTACATTCTCGCGCACGCACGCACGCACACACACACACCCACACCCACACACACACTTACACACACGCACGCTCTCTCTCTCTCCCTGAGGTACAAGAGGCTGAGTACAGATACACCAGTTGAAGAAGCACCATCAGAGGAGCCGTCTGCACCAGGAGCAGAGCGTCGCCTGCAGCTGCAGGACACAGACTCAGGGCCCAGGGGAGAGACCCGGCAAACACCAAACCTCCACCAGGGGCCCATGAGCCAGGGCCCAGCAGCCACAGATGAACACCGCTCCCGGTACAGAGGGCCCCTCAGAGGAAACACTGGAGTCTAAAATGAATAAAAGAATAAATTAATAAATATGAAGAAATAAATAAAGAATTGGGTAGAAAGAGAGTAAGACTAGGACATTAGGTAATCTAAAATAGTAAGCCTAAAATAAGTGAACACAATAAATAGCATAAATAAATAAATACACAATTAAATGTTAAACAAAAGCTAGGCTGAAAAGATGGGTCTTGAGCCTGCTCTTAAAAACCTGAACGTTCTCTGCGGCCCTGAGGTTCTCCGGCAGGCCGTTCCACAGACGAGGGCCGTGGTACTGGAAGGACGCCTCGCCGTGAGTGTGTGTCCTGACTTTGGGAATGACTAGGAGCCGGCTGCCGGAGGAGCGCAGGGGCTGCGAGGGTTCATATGGTAAAAGCAGTTCTGAAAGATAAGAAGGCCCAAGACCATTAAGACATTTATAAACCAGTAAAAGAACCTTAAAATCGATCCTGAAACACACGGGGAGCCAATGCAGTGATTTTAAAACCGGTGTAATGTGGTCCCAACCCCTGGTCTTAGTCAGGACACGTGCTGCTAAGTTTTGTAATAACTGCAAACCTGCAATACTCTTTTTGGGAAGACCAGAGAGCAGGGCATTACAGTAGTCTATACGACTGGAGATAAAAGCATGCATCAGCGTCTCCTTGTTGGCCCGAGAGAGAATGGGACGGACTCTGGCTATGTTCTTTAAGTGATAAAAAAATATTTTTGTGATGTTCTTGATGTGTGGAATAAAAGTGAGCTCAGAGTCAAAGATAACGCCCAGGTTTTTTACTTGTGCTGATGGATTAAAAGACTGTGCTTGGAGTTTGGATAAAAATTTCTCTCTCTGAGCCTCAGGACCGATGACTAAAACCTCAGTTTTGTCCCGGTTAAGCTGGAGAAAGTTTTCTGCCATCCAGGATTTGATGTCTAAAATGCAGTTAAAAAGAGCATCCATTGGCCTGGTGTCATCAGGAGACATGGAGATGTAAAGCTGCGTATCATCAGCATAACTGTGGAAGTTGACTCCGTGTCTCCTGATGACACCACCAAGAGGGAGCATGTACAAGTTAAAAAGCATAGGACCTAAAATGGAACCCTGGGGCACACCACATGGGATTTTATGGACCTTGGAGGAGCAGGTATCTAAACTTACCATGAATGTTCTGTCTGTGAGATAAGAAGTAAACCATTTATGTGCAGTACCAGAGAGGCCCACCAGGTGCTTAAGTCTGTTTAAAAGAATAGTGTGGTCTACTGTATCAAAGGCAGCGCTTAGATCCAGTAGAACCAACACTGTCACCTGTTTAAAATCATAACTTAGTCTAAAATCATTTAAAATCTTTGTCAAGGCTGTCTCGGTACTGTGGTTTACCCTAAAACCAGACTGATATTTCTCAAAGATGTTGTGTGAGTTTAAAAAAGAATTTAGCTGAGTAAAAACAAGTTTTTCTAAAATTTTACTTAAAAATGGTAAGTTAGATACCGGTCTGTAATTGTTAAAATCATTAAAATCTAAATTGCTCTTCTTCAGCAGGGGCCTCACCACCGCCGCTTTAAAGGCAGTGGGAAAGACCCCTGTCTGAAGAGAGCAATTCATCATGTTTAAAAGCTCCTCCCTAAAAGATCCATAAAGTGACTTAAAAAACCTTGTAGGAACTGGATCTAAAAGACATGTGGTGGGTCTCACTGAGGAGAAAACTTTATCAAGCATCTCAGCATTAACCAGGACAAAACCGTCCAGTGTTTCCTCTGGTAAAGACAGACAATCAGATGTGTTAAAAACAGACGTTTGACTAGATAAAATGTTACATCTGATAGTGTCTATCTTCCCCATGAAGTGGTCTGCAAACGCTTCGCAGAGAGAGTCTGTGGGAGTAAAATAAGATGTGCTAAAATCAGGGTTTAAAATGTCTGGGGGTTTGGGGACGAGGTGTGAGCGGGGCCGTCTCGCAGAGGGGTGGGGGGAGGGAGGGAGAGAGGAGTGGCTGCTGGCTGCCGCTCTGTAGTAGAGACTTCTGGGAGGAGGTCAGAGACTGCAGTGTCATAACGGTTGAAGAACCTGTTAAACACATTGGCCTTGTCCACACTGCCCTCGATGCCTCCACCACTGGTTGGCTTGTATCCAGTGATGGTCCTCATGCCACTCCAGACTTCCCTGATGTTGTTCTGCTGGAGCTTCCACTCCAGCTTCCTCCCGTGCTTCATCCTGGCCCTCTTCATTTGCACTCTCAGGTCCCTGCGTAGCTCGCACCTCCTCCTTGTTGCCCGCACTGAACGCCTTCTTCTTCTTGTTGAGAGTTATTTTAATGTCCTTGGTAATCCATGGCTTGTTGTTCGGGTAACAGCTCACGGTCCTGGCTGGGACAACGTTGTCCTCACAGAAGTTGATGTAGCTGGTGATGCACTCAGTAAGCCCATCGATGTCCTCTCCGTGGGGCTCAGTGAGTGCCTGCCAGTCTGTCAACTCAAAGCAGTCCTGTAGTGTCTCCAGTGTGTCGTCAGTCCATCTTCTCACTGTCCTCGTACTCGGGGGCTGACGTTTCACTAGAGGCACATAGGAGGTGGTGAGATGAACCAGGTTGTGATCAGACCTTCCCAGCGGGGGAAGGGGGGCTGAGCTGTATGCATCCCGAACATTTGCATAAAGCAGGTCTATTGTTCTTCCCTCTCTGGTGGGACAATCCACAAACTGTCTGAAAGTGGAGAGTCTTGTCCAAGCTCACGTGGTTGAAATCACCGGAAACGGCGATGAAAGCGTTGGGGTGAGCGGTCTGAATCCGGGCTATGTGATATTATTAGGTGGCAATGCAGTATCAACTCAACAAAACATTCACCATAAAAATTCTGCTAAGATACTTTTTATTACAAACCATGCTGAAGATGTTTAGACAATGATTGTCTCAGTGGCAAGGAAGAATGGTTGACCCAAGCAGGGGTCAAATTTTACTTTTGAGAGTGTGACCACACACTATCCAGTGGTACAGTAGAAAAGAATCCTTATGGATAATATTTATGAATAATATTTATATTTAATTAAACCTGTTTAATTAAACCTAGAATTAAATTAAAGGCTTGCTAGAGCAGAAATTCTTTTTAAATGCCGGGGCCCAATTTCTTTGGTGCAAAGTCACCTGGAGCTAATTGACATTCATGTATTGTAGACTTTGTGCAGCCCACAAGGCGGTTATTTTGGCCTTTCCATGGGCCCCGGGCACTAAATCAGTGTGTTTGAAAATATAAATTCCACAATCTGTCAAAGCCTCGTTCTATCTGAATCGATCAAGGTAAAGCACTATCCTCAATCATCATGACGGATCAATGAAAGTCCTGAATTTTGCATATACATAAAAAAAAAACTTAGCACATTTTTGTCCATAACGTTACAATACGACAAATACAAAAGACTAATGTAAAACATTTACGATTATTATAATATGAAATGGGATTTGGCCAGCGTGTACGTACGTCCCTCACAGCGGCCAATCACAGGCCCGCGTTGGCCCAGGGGCGGGATCGGACCTGAATGACGGAGCTCCGTTCTATGAGCTTCAGCCTCTACCCCTGAGCGCATTCACAGACGCCGAACCGTGACAATGTCCGCTGAATACGACCACAGGTAAGGCCCATCCATCGGTCCAAACTCACCCACCGGGGCACATCGGCCCGCGGCGGACTCGCACTACAGACAATGATGTGTATTTTCCCTCGGTGTCATGAACGCGAGCCGCTTTGGAAGTGAATAGCTTCGTTTAGCTAACCCAGCTAGGCTAGGCTAACGTAAAGCTAACGGTGTTCTGCGCCGAAGAAGAACCTGTAAAGGGGTTTGAAAAACGATATTTACTGTAACCAATGGCAGCGTATCATGTTTGCCATTTATATTAAAACGTTTAAGAATTTACCTTAGGTTTGTTATCGTAAGTTTATCTGTGAATTATAGAGTTAGGGGTCGTTTTAGCACATCTAGCCGGTGGTGCGTAGCTTCTAATGCCGGGTGGACACGTGAACGGCCCCGGCCTGGGTGCGGCCTGCTATCATCCGCCGCTTTTTCTCTACGAATCGAGCGGTTATATCGCCGAGAAGTCCAAATCAGCCCCCCAACGTTTAACATGGCCGTGTATAAATCAGTTCATCTCGGTTTTCTCGCTGTATTCCGTTAATACAAAGAGCCGGTTTTGTGTGAGTTGCCCGGCGCACATGGTCCATGAAAGCGTCCATTTTAGCTAACAGTCCGGGGCCGGTCTCGCGCGATATCCCACTCAAACTTACATCGTCCTTTTACGCGTAAGAATAAATTCGTGTTATGTCGTGATGTGTAACCGTCGTTACATAGATATGGTTATTGTCGTGAATGTGCGTCTTTAAGTGTTTTTCCTCCGTGCATCTCGCCAGCCCGTGCTCCAGCAGCCCTCGTGCCGTTACCTCCGGGGCGCTTCGAGTGAACGCGCTTTCGACCGTTTGTCGTGAAAATGGCGGATTGTTGGGTCATATTGCGAAGCCCCGAGAGTTACAAAACGCCGTGCTGTAACAATGCGCTCCTTGGTTCTGGTGGTGGGGAACACCGAATTATGGATTATGTGATGTGATATTAATAGGTAGTAATTTTCATTTCTTTTTTTCTCTATAGTGAAAATGGCCCCGATGGCATGGAGCCAGATGGAGTCATTGAGGTAAGTTTCCATCCAATAAAAAGCACAAGGGGAGGAAATGGATTTGAGAGGAGTTCTGTTGGGTGGGGGTCTACAGATATACGGTGGAATACAATGCCTTAGCCAAATTGTCACGTGTAATATACTGTCCACAAAAGAAAAAAACACAAATCCTGAGATTACAGTAATTTAAGACGCCTACTGCTCAAACTGGCCTCTAAATTTTGGCACATGTACATAGTTTTGTTTCATCCATTTCTGTAATGTTCTTGTCAATGAATTACTCTGTCTTAAAGTTCACGTTTGTCTGCTGTCCACAGGGAAATTGGTCCGAGGTGGTGGATAACTTTGATGACATGAACCTTCACGAGGGGCTATTGAGAGGAATCTATGCTTATGGTTTTGAGAAGCCTTCTGCCATCCAGCAGAGAGCCATCCGGCCTTGTATCCAAGGTGACTATGTTAGAAGATAGTTCTTTTACTGTTGAGACCTTTTCAGCCCATAGGAAAGCTTCAGGATTAAAACACTTAGCTTGGTATCATTTGTACAGATTTACTACTCTGTAGTGGTAACCTACAGTACAGAAATCTACAGTAACACCGCCGCTGTAATAGACACACGTGGTACTTGTACATGGTGCACTTTGTAGGTTCAGGGTTACCATATATTCTAGTACATGGGAGTGGGATTATGTAATTCTGGTACTGTCTAGTAGTGTAATAATGCATTGTGTAATAAGCTAAACATGCCTGTTATCGTGTCTCATATGTTTCAATCAGCAGACTGAAGAATCTGATTATGAATTGAAGTCAATGATAATTTTATGAGTGGGTGGGTGAGGCGGAGGCCCGTCTGTTCTGCCTCCTGGGCCCCAGTAACCTCATTTCCATGGGGACTGGGCAGAGTGGTGTATTCCAGTAGTGTTTCCAGTGTACAGGTACTACCTCCTAAACGGCTTTAGTGTGGACTGGCTCAGCTTTAGCCGAGGAGCTACACACCAGATGACTAGACATGATAACACAGAGTCAGGCAAAACCCGATTGAACCCAAACAGAATCATGAATGAAAGGACTGTAAACTGGGCTCCTAAACATGTGGAGCAGCCGGGCAGCTGAAAAATGACCATGTATCTGTGTTTCTCTCTCAGGCTCTGACGTGATTGCTCAGGCCCAGTCTGGAACTGGAAAGACAGCCACTTTTGCCATCTCCATCCTGCAGAAGCTGGACTTGAGTTTAAAGGCCACACAAGCCCTGGTGCTGGCCCCCACCAGAGAGCTGGCTCAGCAGGTGCATATCCCTCCTGTGTCTCATGTTCTAAACAGGCCTGTTACCTGATTTATTCTGTGGTCAAACCTGTGCTGTCCTCCACAGATCCGCAAAGTGGTGGACGCCTTGGGGGACTATTTAGGTGCTTCATGCTACGCGTGTATTGGAGGAACCAACGTCAGACAAGAGTCCCAGAGGCTGACAGAAGATGTGCCTCACATAGTTGTGGGCACCCCAGGGCGAGTCTTTGACATGTTGAATCGTCGTATACTTTGTAAGTGACTCTGCTGCATGCACACAATAGAGAGCTGACCAAGAGTTTAGTACAGAAATCTACCTCAAATCATGATTTTCACTTGGAATAGGCTTTCCACTGTGCATTTAAGTCAATATATGAAGACAAAAGTTTGCATTGGACAGCATTAATATAAAAATGTCCTAGGTGATTGTTCATTCTCATGCTGGTAGGAGTTGACAAACACATTTTCATGAGACTATGTACCTGTTGACATGGGGGGGTGTTGTGTTGTCACAATACCAAAATATCAAACTTGTTTTTGATACTTCAAACCAATTTCAGTACCATAATTATGTGGATATATATTTTTGTAATGGTCTTTAGACAAACTTATTTTCAACCCAAAATGATAGCACTGTTTTTGTTACTGGGTGGGGTTATAAGATCTAATCAAGCTCAAGAAGAGTCCTTGTCATGTTTATTTGTAGTGATACTTCTGCAAATTCGTATCTAGTTTTGATATTTTTAATATTTACTTTATCTTATTATTGGTGCTTAAGAGGAAGTTGAACTCCGTGGGTCGTGGGTCCAATTAACCTCTAGCTTTCACAAACCCAGCTATACATTCTAATTCACATGCATCAAAATAGACGCTTTACAAATAAGATTAATGAGCACTGTTCAGCTGACCATAGACAATAAAAATGGTTTGGAATTAAAAATGGTGTATTTTTATTTTAAAAACCAACTGGCGCATTTACAATACACTTGACGCATGAAAGATATTTCTCGACTTGTGTAAAATTGCTGCGCACATGGCCTTTAACACATGACCTGATTGCGACAGCGTGTGATTGCGGAACATGGAGGCGTGGCTTATGCAGTGGTGGTTGCTGTGATGAAACCCATGCGTGTCAGCTGACTGTGGCTGTGTGCGTGTGAGGAGACTCTGGTGGACGTTCTGTTCACCTGTGTCCTCCTCACACCCAGCTTCCACAGACAAGATCTTACTCATGATCTGATGCAACGCCTGCAGCCGCTCTTCATTCAGATGTGTTTTCATTAGGGTGGAACACTATCGCAAATTGAGTTGACTCTATTAACAGATCGCAAAGTCTGTTCTTTACATCTCTGAAAATAACAAAATAGCCTGTCCTTTTTTTTAATGTTGTACTTGAGGTTTATACCTCTAGAAATATGTTCTGAAACATAAAGGATTCTTCCAATCTTCACTCAAAAAAATTCACTTTCATTCTGTAGTAATCCCACGAGAATCCCACGACCCGCGGAAACCCCCGATAATTGGTGGTTTAATCTGTACACATCTTACTGTCCTCTTGTCTTTCCAGTGGCCAAGTCCATAAAAATGTTTGTGCTGGATGAAGCTGACGAGATGCTCAGTCGTGGGTTCAAGGACCAAATTTACGACATTTTCCAGAAGCTGCCTGCAAGCACACAAGTAAGTCATGTCTAACTGTCTCGGGGCTTTACCGACGTCGCAAAGAAAATGTGACCCTTTTGAGTCTCGTCCAGTTCTATGGCCATACCTGCTGTCAATGTCCGATCTTGGCAGCTAAGCAGGTCAGGGCCTGGATAGTACCTGGATGGGACTTGAACACCAAGTGCCACAGGGGGGCGCTGGCGGAGGAAATGTCGCTATGTCCTTAGGCAAGACACTTCACCCACATTGCCTAGTATGAAAGTAGTGTGTGGGTAAATAGTTGGTGGTGGTGGGAGGGGCTGATGGCACAGATTGGCAGCCTCGGTTCCGTCAGTCTGTCCCAGGTAGCTTCCTACCATCCAGTGTGGAGTGAATGAATAATGCAATGTGAAGTAGCTTTAACTGTCCAGAAAAGCACTAAATAAGTATGATTTATCATTATTTTCTAGCTCTGTTTACAATCAAGAGCGACACAATGGGAAATGTGATCTCCAGTATTGTTATATTTCAATATGAAGAGAGCAATTGCAAAAACGGACATCTCCATTTTGAAAAATTCTGAACTCTGCTTGTACTTGTACTTGTACAAGTAAAAGCATTAAGCCATTTGGCCACTGCAGTGGTGGTTGCTGTGATGAAACCCATGCGTGTCAGCTGACTGTGGCTGTGTGTGTGTGAGGAGACTCTGGTGGACGTTCTGTTCACCTGTGTCCTCCTCACACTCAGCTCCCACAGACATGATCTTACTCATGATCTGAGGCAACCCAGAAAGACTTGAGATCAAGTTGTCTCTGAAGGCCACCTCTGCATCACTGACCTCCTGTACCCTCACAGGTGGTCCTGCTCTCAGCCACCATGCCCGCCGACGTCCTGGAGGTCACCAAGAAGTTCATGCGCGACCCCATTCGCATCCTGGTGAAGAAGGAGGAGCTAACTCTGGAGGGCATCAGGCAGTTCTACATCAACGTGGAGAAGGAAGTGAGTGTCCTCTTGTCGTTGTCTTTTGATGGTACTTGTGGCGCTGTGTGGGGTCTTACGCTGTGCTGTGCCTCAGGAGTGGAAGCTGGAGACATTGTGTGACCTGTACGAGACCCTGACCATCACACAGGCCGTCATCTTCCTCAACACACGCCGGAAAGTGGACTGGCTCACAGAGAAGATGGGCTCCAGGGACTTCACTGTGTCTGCTCTGGTACGAACCTCCTTTTGATACTAGAGCAATCGTTTTTGGGTCATTTTGGTCCCTGATAAATCTCAGGGGTGGTCCCCAAGGAGGTCCAAACTAGACTGTGTAATGTAATGGCATATTAATTGCAATTGTAAATATTTCATAAGTGTTACTTGTTAACCAGAAAATAATTAAATTTTTTCCATTAAAAGCAGTAGTTTCTCAGGTAGAAGGATGTTTGGATCTTACACACATCTACGTGCAAAGTTGGGATCACTGGGAGAAAACGTATTGGAACATTACTAGAGGCCCTCTACATATATCTTTAGGATGTTTGAAAAGCTCTGCATATACATAACTAAACACCTTGACTAAAGTAGACCAGGGAACTTGTGTATCCTCAATTTGGTTCCTTTGAAAACCACTCTGTCAGGAGCCTGTTTTGTTCCCCCGTTTTTCTATATGACTATAATTTTTCAGTCTTCAAATGCTGTTTCCCCACTATTTGAGAACCACTAGTCTGTATCAATTGAATTCAACAAAAGCATTCTTACCATTATTCTGATTTAGAGTGATTATTAGGCCTTACACAAGTGTTGGTGACAGCTCCCTGTGCGGCGCTCTGAGCTCACAGCCACAGCTCCTTCAGACTACAGCTGCTTTGTGGGCTGTTTTGGCCTGCCCTCCACTAGAAACAATTTGGAGTTTAGATTTTGTAGAGAATTACATGGTTCTGCTTCTATGTGATGTGAGTGAAGAACTCAAATGTTTGAAAACACAAATGAGAGCAAACAAGTTTGTTTCACTTACTGAGGGAGAAGGACTTTGTAGCACATACAGAGGAGGGAAAGAGTCTTAATACTGTGTTTAGCCTGCGAGCCAAATTGTAAGGTTCATTTGGCCTTAGTTTGTACACCTCTGTTCAAGGGCTTTGTTTGCAAAGCTGAAAGTAAATAGTTTTACACCCGTGGGTGCTGATCGAGTGTTTGTTGCAGCACGGTGACATGGAGCAGAAGGAGAGGGAGATCATCATGAAGGAGTTCCGCTCTGGTAGCAGCAGAGTGCTCATCACCACTGACATCCTGGTGAGTGTTTGGTTTTTTTATGCTGCTGCTCTTTCTACACTTAAATAGTCAATGGATTTGAGAAAATGTAAGTGTTTTAGTTTTAAAAAAAATCCTAGTAAAAAGCGAGCTTGACAATCTGTGTTCTGTCAGGCCCGAGGCATCGACGTCCAGCAGGTGTCCCTGGTCATCAACTATGACCTGCCCACCAACCGGGAGAACTACATCCACAGGTAACACTCGCATGCATTAGGTTTTCACTCGCCTCCAATGGTCATGCACAGAAGTTATTGTACAGGGGTTCTGCGCAGCATTAAAAGCACTAAGTCATTAAATGGAGTTCGGCAAAACTAGGGCTGTAAAATCCATGAAAAGAATTAAATTCAAAACAAAAAACGAAATATTTATCCATCAGAACAATAAATAAAAAGTACAAAAGCTTAATGTCTTCTTGACACGTTGATTATGGCATTAAACGTCTTGAAATGCGGCATTACATTTGATTTGCTGAAATCTGCATAAACCCTTTTGTACTAATACTGACCGAGGTGATGCTGCCCATCCGTCAGGGGCCTCTCCGACACTCGGCACATTCACCGGTGGAAGTGTCCGTCACGGTTAAAAGCTGCCCCATTGTCAGAATTACATTTGCAGTTTGTATTTGAAGGTTAATGGTTTAAAGGCTCTCATGTTTGCTGATCCCTGGTTGGATCTATTATCAAATGCCTTTGCCTTTTTTCTTCTACTTTCTCATACAAGAACAGTGTTATCTTTGATGCATTTGTAAGTGAGTTTTGTGGCGTCTTAGGATCGGTCGTGGAGGGCGTTTTGGCCGTAAAGGTGTGGCCATCAACATGGTGACAGAGGATGACAAGCGCACCCTGAGGGACATTGAGACCTTCTACAACACCACCATCGAGGAGATGCCCAACAACGTGGCTGACCTCATCTAAGAGGGCACCCACGGAGCGCCCAGAGCCTGTGGACCCTGGCCTTGGCCCCGGGGTGGCAGGCCGCCTCCATAGAACAGATAAAACATGTTCTTCTGCCTGCCATGTTCTTGTGTAGAATTTGAATCATTAGTAAAGACATTTCTCTGGCCAACACAATGCAGTGTTTCCTGTTAATACAGACTACGGTGGCCCCTCACGGTCAAAAACAAACTACATTCAATTCAGCAGGAGATACTTTTAGCTTTTATATTATAAACATATAAAATAACAAAAAAAATTGCCCGAAGATAACTATAACAACTGACATTTCGGCTCCTAAAACGTGTCACCATCGAGCGACACCAGAGTCTGACACCAGAGTCTGTCTGAGCTGGGCAGGACCAGACTCTGGTGTCTGTTCTCCTCGTCCATAGAATGGGCGAGCGTGGTGTAGTGACAGGAGCGGTCAGCAGGGGGAGAGCGCGGCCCCCAACACGTGTCAGTAAAGGGTGTGGGTTCATCTTTTGTTTTTGTTTTCTGATGTCACTTTTATCAGCTACCTCGCCACACTGTTGGGAGGAGTTTTGTAACGCGGACCAAATGGACCTCCTCGACGATGGTTTGACAGTGTAAAATTCTATCTTAGGCATTGTGCGGTGTGGGGCTTCGACTATTGTTGGAGATTGCTATTTTTAAGTGACTTTATGAACTTGTTAAACTTTGGGACAGAAGCGGTGTATCAGATTTTCTACATTGGATTCTGTATAGTATTTATTTAATGGTCTTTAATAAAAATAAAGGTTGCTCCTTTATTGGTTGTGCCAGTGTTTTTGTGTTCAGAGCAAGAGGATGTTTAAAAAAAAGAATACTGATTAAACCATGCTGAAAGCAGAGTTTAGTCTGTTAAATTTAGAATATTAGCCAACTAGCTTGAAGGGATTGTTTTGAAGTGTAAGAAATAAATTCCTTATCTCTGAGCATATAAAACGCCATGTCACACCTGAACAGAAACAGTCCATTAATCAAATCAACAAATCAAATATGTAAATTGACTTTTACATGTTTAACACCCTTTGGCATGGAGAATGGATACAATGATTGGATATTGTCGACGAATAAAACTCATAAAAATGTTCAGTGTGTAAACCGTGTATTGACTATTGGTTTTCCTAATGGCTTTTATGAAAGAAGTTTATAACTGACTATAATTTAAACAAGAACTTAGTCACCACATGAGTGAAAATAGAATCCATGGCAGGTCTGTTATACACAGGTGGGTTGTACACGAGCAGTGACCTAATTATACAAAAGAAGAGGGGTTTGAAAAGTACTGAAGGTTAGGCTTTGTGCGGACGATGAGTTTTTTGTCTCAAGAACACTCAGCTTTTTGTACTTGTCCTGGGAAGGTTAAGTTTGTCCAAAACTATTAAACGTGAATAGTGTAAGGATGTTACAGTTAAAGCACATCTTCCGTTCCTAAATCCACTGCTGGGGCAAACAGCTGGAAGAACAACAAAGGTATTTTAGATTTAACTGGAAAAAAATTAAACTACAATTTTGTTACTGTTCTGAGTAACACTAACTTCCTGCTCACTTGCTACAGGACAGGTTCTGCTACAGTGACAGTTCCAACAATTCCGTCAAAAACACACCTGAAGTAGCATTCACTTGCATTTGTTCTGTTTTGAGGAATGTTTATCAGAAAATCCTCTCCCTCCAAAAACACTTCCTCGATCAGTGACGATTTTCCGATTTCATACGTCACTTTTCTGAATCTTCTGCTGTTTCTAGTCCTTAAATCATCACCTGACTCACTCTGAGCATCTCTTCCTCTAATACAGTAACTGCTACTAATCGTATGTCACGCTGTCTCTTAAAGTGATGACACAAGGGCATGTTTAAAGGCTAATAACACAAAAAAATGCAGGAGTAGATCTTAAGTTTGAGCTGAAAAAGTATAAAACCGCAATCATGCGCTCTGTGTCCAATGCAGTAGCTGTTCTGTGTTCTGAAAAATTGACCAAAATTTGTAAAATTAGCAAAACAGAACTGTCCACAGGAAGCCTGGGTTGGGAAATGTTGTGTTAGTACTAAACAATTAAAGTGTGACAACTAATTAAATCTGGAAATCTTTTAATCTAGTCAACACGAAGCTTTAGATGCAGAGTCTATAACATCCCAGGCTTATTTATCATTTCTGCTATAATGGACATTTTGGGATGAAGGCTTCAGAAAAGGCTTTAAAGCAGATCTTGTGACTCTGTGAACAAGAAAGAGTCAATCAAAGCAAAGAAATAAGTTTAAAAAAATATATATTAACTGTCAAAAAAGTTTCCGGCGTTGAATGAATGATAATTGCAGATCAAGCCTCTGTATAATCGGCCGATCACATTAACAGGCTCAGGGACTTAGTGGTGATGCATCTTTACTTTCCTTTCTTTCTTGGAGTAAGTCATTGTGCGTCTCCATGGAAACCATTAGTTGAAGCCCAGTGCCTGTTGCTAAGAGAGAGAGTGTAGTGGAGCAGAAAATCTAACACCAGCCCTCCCCCTGCACCCCCCGACACCCCCGTCACCCCCCGACACCAGGGACGGGGCATGAAGAGACCAGATGAGGGGACGTCACAATTATTTAAACACATTTTTGAAGGATATATGAGATTTGATAATTGACAGTTATTGACGCCAAAAAAGTCAAATTGACAAAAATAATACTAACACTAACTAAAAATGCAGCTGCTGTTATTTTGAAAGTGATTCTCAAAGGCACTGGAGGAAAGGTATTTTGATAAACTGAAAATGCAGCGATTCTAATCAGTCAACAGTGGCAATTTGAATTTATTTCCTACGTTTTCTAGTAAATTTCATGCATATATTTTATTTTGCTCAAAGCTGGGGCTTGAACCCTAAACCTTTAGCCTGGACGTCTCCATGAATGGGCTAAAAATAAGCCTCAAACCCTCAAACAAACAAACTTAAGTACAGATAGCTAAAAAATGTACTTTTACTTTTTTACTTTAGACCTCTGTATAAAGAACTTTGGACATAAATGAGAAAGACAAAGAGATGCTGACACGGGTTTCTTCTTGTTTTTTGTGGATCACATTAGTGCTGTCAGGCTCTTGCTCTTCTTCCTGTGGTCCAGTCTTGAAAATTTCAAATACAGAAAAATACTTCGTAAATTGATTAATTGATGTGCTGCTCATGTAGTGACAAAAATACATTCAGTTCAAACATTTTACATTTTCATACATTTCAAAATGATCATGTCGACGTTACACACCAGTCACTGACAACAAGCCGTGCCAGTTCTATCTCCCACAAATGAGCCGCAGCAACGACAGAACGCTTAACACTCAGGAGGCTGTTAAATGTTTTAAAAGTACTTTGTTATGTGTTGTTTTCTTTTCTTTTGGCCGTGTGTTCCATGTGAGAGTCAGTCAAGTGTACTAGGCATTTTGACTTCACTTTAGGTCAGACACATTTTCTTGCAGAGGTACAGTCTAGTCTCATACTTGTCATCGCTGAAAGAAATGTTTAATAAATGATTTTTGAACACTTAGATTGCATGATATTTTAAAAAAAAAATGATAACAATGAACATAACCTTTTCCTGCACTGAAACTTAATTGTGAAATAGTGAAAGAGTAGCCACTGTCTCTCAAAATATTTACTCAAATAGAAGTAATAAAGTATTGGGCAAACTACTCCTCAAGAGCAGAGGTTGTAACGTCTGATTTTGTCCTTTCAATTACTTTAACTTCAGATTTAAATCATTTAAACTAATTCACAAAATCTGGCATTTCCAAAGGACAACACAAAAAGGAGACAAACTGAATCATGTCCGACGCTGAATAAAGTTTTTGTCACTTGAAGACTGACTCACAGCGAGAACCAAAGTAGAGCCGCACTGAAGAGGTGCTCAAGCACATTTACTGTCACGACCCACCTTTAGTTATGTTTTTATGTCAAATGAACACATTTTAAGTAGATACAATCTAAATGATTTGCTTTGAATCAACTTAAAACATTTACATGTGGAAAATTGACACAATAGATTTAAACAGAGTAAACATTTTATTTTTGGAGTTTGATAAAACTTTGGCTTAACCGAGGTGAATCTAAAAAACACAATTCCAGCCAAAAGAACTGGTTTAATTCTTTGTTGGATCTCTTTCATTTGGAGTTTCACAAAATAGTTACTTTTCTCAAATTAAAGGAATACATTGTGGTATTTAATCGTGTCATTCAGGCTCAGTTTAGTATTTAGTGGCCGTTCTCTCATCCGCGAGGAATTCATGCCAAACGGTGCAATAAACAAAGCATAACGTGATGCAACTCAAAGTGAAAGTGTTCAGAATACAGATCTCTGATTGGACCATGGAATGGAGTGGAATAAATAAACTTGATGCAGATAAAAGTGACTAAGTACAGAAGTGAACCAAAGCCCACACGGTCCGTGGACAGAGGGCTTCAGGCCAGAGGGAATAGACCTTTACTTTTGTTCCATCGACAACAATATTCATCTATTAAAGAATGACTTAGTCTTCAAGTGAGTGAGTGTGGGTCCAGTTTGATCAAGGCCTGAAATAAGTTGATTAATCCCAATTAATGTTAAATCACAGTGTTCTAAGAATAAAAAAATCCTGCTGACATCTTCTCTGCTTCCTCTTGGTCAAGTATTGTAAAAAAATCTTATATTGACTGGCCTTTTGCGGTTTAAACAATAATCAATTCATTTAGAATAATCGTCAGACTAATCGATCTCCAAAATAATCACTCGTTGCAGCTATAGTTTGAGCCTTTGCACTTATATATCGCACAATTCACCTTAAACCAATCGTTGACATGAGCAGAATTTAAAGTAAGTTCTGAGGGTTTGAGATCATTTTCTGAAATGAGGCCCAGCCCAGTCTGCGCCGCACTCTGGAGCCGCTGTACCAAACAGGAAACACAGCAGCGGCTTTTGTGTTTGTGTTTTCACGTGTTTGTAGTGTCCCACTTTACCAACTTGTGTCAGTGATGTTTGTTCTATCCAGAGCTGTGATTCTCAAACTGTGGCGCTGCCTCTGGTGGTGCGTGTGGCCCTCTGCAGTTTGTATTTGTTTTATTTGGAAATAAATCTATTCATGGTTTTGTCATCCTTATCCATGGTCGAGTTTCTTTTTTTTGTTGATTTTTATTTAACCAGATTTAGGCCTGATTTGTGCCTGATAAAGCCCGGGTTTAGATGGTTGTACCTGGAGCACCAAATGTTAGATGAAGTTAGATGGACTGATCTAGAGCTTATTGAAAATGTAATTAAACCATATTTGATTTAAAAACAAAAATAAAGAAGCTGAATTTTCAAGTATAATGTGATAAGAGTACTTCAGGATGCACAATAAAAGAACTGTGGGATTTTCCTGGCAGAGCAAGAACATCTCCATGGAGACGTGTGGTGGTGGAAAAGTTCCACAGTGCTGCATTAACCCAAATGTATTTAATGTAATGTAATCTGCAGTCAAAATCACCAGCACAACTGCTGCCTTCACTTTCTCTGGGAAATGGAAGGGCTCTTTATCCCGACGTCATTTTGATGTTTGAGACCCCCCTCCCTCCCCCTCCCACCCCCTCTCTCACCCTCCCTCCCCCTCCCTCACCCTTTCTCATTTCCATGAGAAAGCTACTGCAAGTGAAAGGGTTAAGCTTGAGCCGCAAGTCCCAGAAAGAAGGAGCAGCCCCCAATTTGGGTCTCCACGGGGGATGGGGGGGCGGGGGGTAACGGGGCCCCAACAATAGGCCCCGGGGGGAGGAGCACGGAGGAATCCTTTACGGAGTGCACCTGCGGGCTGAAAAGGCACCACAATGAGGAGCGAAACGGCCAATTACTCAAGAGGAAGGAGGAGTGGGGGAGAGAGGCGCATATTCAAGAGCGGTTTAAAGATCAGGGCGGAAAATATGAAGCAGTTTTGTTGGTGAAATGTGGCAAATGACTTTCAAAATGGTTTTGTTTTAATGGGAGAGCTAATTGGAAATAAAACCTGTTTTGTCCCAGTGTTTTATGGAATAGATTTGAACCCTGGTGTTTATTACAGCTGGAGCATTACACATGAATGGCGTCTCAAAGGATGCAGTTCTAAAGGGAGTAAGATCTAGTGTTCTCTCAGAGAAATAAATGTCCCCTTGTCTCCATATGGTCTTATTTGAAAATAGTAGTTTTTCAAATAAGACCATAGTAGTTTAGTTTAGTTTAGTTTAGTTTAGTTTTCTGTAGTTTAGACTTTAAGTGTTCTGAAATACAGGAGAAGCTTGGATTAGTTTCTCAGTTCAGATTTGTCTTCTCTCAAATGTTAAAGCATTGGGACCCTGCCACCAAATCATGATCTAAAACAGAAGTGTCCACACCACCTCAAGCTGAACACTGAGTGTGAATCTAATGGAACATCCTGGTAACTTTGAAAGAAACTGAGGCTCCAGCAGATTGCTCAGTGCAGACGACACGTCCTGCCTTGGTTTACTCATGTAGTGTTTGGAACGAACGTAAGAATTTGGTGAAGAAACAAACACTTAAGGAGTCAATTTTGGTATTCAAAGACCACAGTCACCTTGAAATCAAATGAGGAAAGTATTTCTGGTCATATACTCAGAGGAGCAGACATTAGTCACTTCTGGAGTGGACTTTTTTTTTTTTTTTTAAATCAAACTACAATATTAGTTAATGCTCAGTACTACAGTCTAATTATTAGATTGAGTTACTTTGTCTCATTATATGTAAACAGCTAATTCCTCTAATCGTGGTGAAAGATTATGTCTCATTTAATTGATTTTGGAGCTTGTGTATCCAAGGACTCTTGCATTATATGGTCTTTTCTCTAAAGTTGATTCTCAATCTTCAAAGTGCAAAATGGATCACTGAACATCTAATGTGGACAAACCAGTGCTTGGAAAGAGGTGACTATTAAAAACACTTCATTTTATTAAAATATACATTTAAGTAAAACTCACTCTTATTAAGAGCGTCATCACATTAAGTTTAGACATTTCTACAAACAAAACACAGTTTGGGAAAAGGTTGTGGGTCCAGTGCTGATTGTCCAACAGAAGTCTGACTCTTCTAAAGGACACTAAAAAATAAAAGTTGCTGTTTAGGAACCTACTCCAGTAGGACTAGGAACCAGGAACTACTGACAGGGCCTTCCCTGTCAAGTTCTTTTAAACACTGGCTTCAGGCCTGTACAAGGGCCACACAACTTAATCATGAACATTAAAATGGGCGTGGTCTAAAGTGGTGCGCTCACGCTTGGATTGTGAGGCCTATTTACAACTTAGACCCTGTGAAATACACAATGATCTGTATTTGTGTATTTGTGGGAGTGGCCGCTGTAACAGTGAGCTCTTGGATTACAGGTCGGGTCTATACATGGCCTCCGATCAATTCAGCAAAGAATCATGTCCACAAATTTAGTCCGGATAAATGTGGGCGTGGTCAGACTATAGCAGGGTGTGCACTTGATGTACCTATAGTCTACACAAAACTAGAGCCCACCTGACCACTCCTGCACAGCGTCGTTCTGTCCACACATTCTGCCCCACAGTGGGCGTGGTCAGTGTGCGGCTGGCGTGGCCAGTCTGCCGTGGGCGTGGCCTCCTCAGATGTGCGTGAGCGGCATGGTACCCGGGGTCAGGTAGTGCGGCTGGACGGCGCCGTATCCACCCCGGTGGTGCACAGCGGCGGCCGAGGTGTCCTGACTGTCCCCAGTCCCGCCCGGGATGTACATGCTGATCATGTCCCGCAGGTCGCCCTGCAGCGCCCCCCGGTGGTGGGAGGATGGAGGTGAGGTGGGCTCCGGCTTCCCCATGGACATAGCCATGGGAGCGGGCGGAGGCTGGGGGCTGTAGGACAGTGGGCTGTGGAGACAAACGCAAACGTTAGCTACACAACCAAAAAACAGTCAAAGAAACTTTTTTTTTCCTTGTAGTTGAACTAAACTAATTTTGCTTCAGTAAATATACTGTAAAAGCAGCTCTCTGGGTCAAAAGAACAGTGCGTTCTGCACATAAATATAGAGGTTTTATTCTCCGCAAAGCAGGAAGTGTGCTGTTAGCATGCTAGTTAACTTTTCCATGGTGGCAAAACTCCGCCCTGGACACTGAAAGTATGAAAAGCACTTATAAACTCAAGGCAGTGACTACGCACACTACTCTGAATACATGACAAAGTGAGGACTATCTTTGGTCTGCTGCACAGAGTTTCAAAATGGACAAGTGCTGTGTTTCATGTTCTTTTAAGACAGTAAAAACATCAGGTATAGAGCCTTTCACTACCAATAAAAATAAATAGATAAAGGTCTATGTTACAAATACCCTCTGCCATATATTTGACATTGGTTTTGTTCCATTCAGCAGCACCTCTCTTAAAGGAGATTATACACATCATGGCTCAGGTTCTCGCCCAAAGACAGTGTATGTGCTCAAAGGATGCTAACGGTCCTTCCATTCCCAGATTCTCACATTCTGCCTTTGGAAATCAGGAGCCGCACTGATAAATGCTGACACTTTATCAAGGACCCTTTCCTTTTAAAATAAGATTTTCTGTCTAGAAGACTATTTGACAAGACAGCAGGAGCATACAAGAGGTAGAGGGTAAATGTTCTGATCAAAGTTAACTTATGGCTGGTGTATTCTGATCAGAACTACAAACCAAGAAGCATTGGACTTTTTTCTGAACACCTGCTTCAAAACAAGAAGTATTCATTATAAAATTGTCTTAAATGGACTTTGAAATGTCAAACTGCTCAGACTGGTTATAGTAAAATAGGTCCTGGTTTGAGACTGTGCCTCCAGTGGGCCGTACACCAAACGCACTGGGCAGGGTGAGCCGGAGCTGGGCATTGTGGGTAGAGACCACACACAGCTGTCCCTGCCTCATCTACATTCTGCACACAGCTCAGGCCAAGCATCTCCACGTGCACGCTCACGAGCGCGCTGACGTGCACGCTTACGGGCATGTTTTAGTGCAGTTGCTCCTCTTCTCACTGTGAATAAATCTGCAAGTGGCAAAAGATTTAGGTTGATAAGATGAAATGATGTGAACGTTTGTGTCTTCACATTCAGATCACAGGTCTACAGTTAGGGGAGTTTGATTATAGTTCACCTACGTTTAGTCAGATTACATGACAGTAAGGTCCTAACGACTACAACACAATCACACGGTTTTACTTTTACTCAAGTGTCCCAGTTATGTGACACTACAAGCACTCCGAGTAGATCTAGTGGGCAGCACAGTAGTAGATACTTTTAACTTCACTCCATTTCAGAGCAAGGCCAATCTGTAGATTAAAGACCTGGACTGACAGTAAAAAGTATGTTTTTCAGAGTTTCAATTATTATTTTTTAGCATATTTATGGTGAGTTTTGAGTACAGATTAAAATGATTACAAAAATTGATTAATCAACCCAGTTGCTTGTGAAAACGTGCACAATTTTTCACTAGATTTGATTCTTTAAACGTTTCAGTTAATTTTTTTTTTTTTTTAATGGTTAACTCCAAACGTTGCTAGGTTTTTTTTATGTGATACTTTACTCCTGCAGTACTTTTACTTTAAGTGTTTACAGGACTACAGTGGACTGAACAGCCTTCAGGTCTACTGCTTCTGCCCACGTTCCGTGCCTTAACGGCACCTGTTGCCTGTACAGTCAGCACGTTGACGCGTGCGTGTGCGTGTGGAGGTGTGTGTGCGGTCACCTGTAGGAGTTGGCCCCGCTCATGTAGCTCTGGGCCGGGCTCATGGCGGGGCTCATGCTCTGGTACTGCAGAGCGGACAGGTCGTACCGGTGCAGCTGCTGACTGTAGCCCATGGACTCCGCCTGCATGGCCCCGTACCCTCCAGCTGGGGCCCAGCCGTAGGCGTCCATGCGTGGGCTGCTCTGGCCCTGCGCTGCCAGCAGGCCCCCAGGGGCCAGAGGGAACTTCCCCACGGGCGAGTCCTTCTTGAGCAGCGGCTTGCTCTTCCTGCGCGGCTTGTACTTGTAGTCGGGATACTCCTTCATGTGCACGGCGCGCAGCCGCTTGGCCTCGTCTATGAAGGGCCTCTTGTCCGCGTCGCTCAGCAGCTTCCACTCGGCCCCCAGGCGCTTGCTGATCTCAGAGTTGTGCATCTTGGGGTTTTCTTGGGCCATCTTCCTCCGCTGGCCCCGGGACCACACCATGAAGGCGTTCATGGGCCTCTTCACCTTGTCCATGGGGTCGCTCTCAGGGGGGCACGCGCTCTTGGACCCCGGGTGCGTGGGGCCGCTGGCCGTGAGCGGGGACAGGCCCTGGCTCTGACTCTCGTGCTCCAGGAGACTGTACATGGTCCCACAGCGGTGCGGGCGGCAGAGTGCGGAGTGCGGCTGCAGAGCGCGGCTGTGCCCGGTTAACTAATCAGCCCAAGTGTGAACACTCACATGTGCGTGTGCGTGTGCCTCAGAGAATCACTCTACAGCAGAAGAAGGTTTAGTAAAGCCAGAAAAGAACGGGGCCGGGCGCATGCTCCTCACGAGTCCAGCGGTAAACTAAACTGAACTCCCAGAACTCTTGGAGGAGCACTTGTTGTGTGCTCGCGCCCCGGGCTTATTGTCATTCAGACCGGGCTGTGGACCAATGGCAGCCGCGCTCCTCCTCGTGTGCGCGTGCATTTACAACTCAAAGAGCTGTGGCGCGGGACCCAAGTTGACGTAAGTGATTCACAGCCCCCCCACGGCGCTCACCGGACCTCACGGAGCAGGAGAAAGCCCGACCTCATGGAGCAGGAGGCAGCCCGACCTCATGGAGCAGGAGGCAGCCCGACCTCACGGAGCAGGAGGCAGCCCGACCTCATGGAGCAGGAGGCAGCCCGACCTCACGGAGCAGGAGAAAGCCCGACCTCATGGAGCAGGAGGAAGCCCGACCTCATGGAGCAGGAGGCAGCCTGACCTCATGGAGCAGGAGGCTGCCCGAACTCACGGAGCAGGAGAAAACCCGACCTCACGGAGCAGGAGAAAGCCCGACCTCATGGAGCAGGAGGCAGCCTGACCTCACGGAGCAGGAGAAAGCCCGACCTCATGGAGCAGGAGGCAGCCTGACCTCATGGAGCAGGAGGCTGCCCGAACTCACGGAGCAGGAGAAAGCCCGACATCATGGAGCAGGAGAAAGCCCGACCTCATGGAGCAGGAGCAAAAGGAAGCCCGACCTCATTGAGCAGGAGGCTGCCCGACCTCATGGAGCAGGAGCCAGCCCGACCTCATGGAGCAGGAGCCAGCCCGACCTCATGGAGCAGGAGGAAGCCCGACCTCATGGAGCAGGAGGCAGCCCGACCTCATGGAGCAGGAGCAAGTGGCAGCATGACCTCATGGAGCAGGAGGCAGCCCGACCTCATGGAGCAGGAGGAAGCCCGACCTCATGGAGCAGGAGCAAATAGCAGCACGACCTCATGGAGCAGGAGGCTGCCCGACCTCATGGACTAGGAGGCTGCCTGACCTCATGGAGTAGGAGCAAGTGGCAGCCCGACCTCATGTACCAGGAGGATGCCCGACCTCATGCAGCAGTAGTAAGAGCCACAAGGACAGGTCCGAGCATCCTGGTGCTCTCTTTGGGCCTGCATTCTGTCCCGGCTTCATATGTGAAGAGGCACAAAGGGCACTTACTGCTGCTTTAATTTTTAATTTTTATTTTTTAAATGTTTTTTGTTGACAAATGATAACAGTTGTCCAATGATTTGAAAATACAGTAGTAGTCGTTGTTGTTGTCATAGTATTTATAATTATCTTTAAAGTATAGCCTAAGGGTAAAAGAACATGAAAACATTTATTAAACATGACACACAAACAACCTCACAGTCAATTACAGATCATTTGTATGGATCTTAATTTGAAACAAAATATTCTAAAGCTAGAAGAATGCCCCAGAGTTCGGAGAGGAATGTTCAAAATTGGAAATCTCTGACATTTGTAGGTCTTGATTGGTCCAGTACATTGTGGCTGTATTGCAGGGGACATCGGTCTGGTCCAGTCCGTGAAAGCCTTGTTTCCATTGGTTTGCTATGGAGCAGTGCAGTGTATCCAGTGTCTTAAGTGAATCATACTGGGCTGTTTGAGGGGTCTGAAGCCCATGGCTTTCTACCTCCCAAAAGGGTCTAGCTCTCTTTGGCTCCAGGTTCACTTTAGCTATGGAGGAACTACATACCGCAGCAAAAAGCAGATATTAATAGACGCTGATTAGATCTTGTAATAAACCGCCCTATTTCCAGTGATGGTAATTCTATGTTGAGCCCACATGCTCAGCAAAACAAAGTTAGCGCACGGCACTTGCATCAAGATGGATATTTTCAGTGCTTAAAGGGGCACTACAGTAGTATTTTTGCCACTAGATGTTGCATTAAAGGACAGGGCTGTAAATTCAGGTCATGTGGTGTCCAGCTGCCAATCATATCACGTTGCCCTTTGCTGTATGATGCTACACACCGGTCTCCTCTGAGGTTTGAACCCGTGATCTTCTGATCCACAAGCAGCTTCTCTACCATCACACCAGGCAGAGGCTCCTGGCCAAGTTAGGGAGGAATGACTTAGAAGTGCCATGCCCTCTGGTGTTTAAAAGTGGAATTAAGTTTGTTGTTATTGTTTTATAATTTTTTACATAGTGCACCTTTAATATGTCTAACGGTAGCAAAACCCCCACTGCATTACATAAAGAGAGTTTAAAACGTGGCATAGAGGCTTTGCTTAGAAATAATGAATGAATGCAGAAAAAGCTGATGAGAAACCAGAAGTAGTTTCCCATTTACTCTAGCTTTAGCCACGTCTCACAGAACCGCAAACGTTGAATTACAAAATGTCTTTTTGTGAATTGATGCATGTTGTCAGCATCTAATCAAATAAAGCATGTTGTCTTTCGCCAATCTGGAAATATAAAATGTAAGCACCGCTCTGATGACAGTGTCGCAAAGTTCCAAGGCAAAGTGGGTCGGGGTACCAGAGCCAGAAGCGTGCCTCTACTCTGCCTTGGCCCTGGTCGGGGTCTACTCAGCCTTGGCCTTGGCGGGGGGACAGCGGTTCCAGTAGTACAGCAGCTGCAGGACCAGGATGCCGTTGCACAGGGAGGAGATGACGTAAGTCAGAGCCATCAGCGCGTCTCCTGTTTCCTACAAAAGCAGAGGCACAGAGAATATGAAACGACTAATCAACACCACGGCTACAATCGACATGATGCTAACAAGTACAGGATTTGTAGAGCGTACTTCCTGATTTTGATTACATGTGTTTGCATTAAAAAGCACACATTCTGCATTATTTGGATAGATGGCATTTAAACATGCTAATGAGTACCTCTGCTTTGGCAGAACTTAAAATAATGTATTTACTGAAAACACACACAACTTTGTCTCAAGGCAAGGAACAATAGATAGAGCACAATTCATGCGCAAGTTAGGCAATCCCTCGTGTGACGCTCCAGCTGGCAGCTGAGGGAATTACCACGGAGAAAACAAAAGCTAGTTTGCCCCAACATGCTTATGTAAGCACCCTGTTGCGATGAACGTGATTTGAGTCAGAAATGCTCAGTCTGGTGATGATTTATGGACTTTAAAACAGCACAGGAGACCACAGAGCTCTACTTTTGATGTCACAAATCATAGCAAACCGAAAAATACTGCTAATGGCACTGGCTTCAGAGAGAACGAGTAGCAGAGCCACAGTCACACAAAAGTACATATAATGTTCATTAATACACATGGGGAGTCACATATATTCTGTAAAAATTGTATTTAAACTTTTTAATTTGAATGATTTCTTCATCAGTGCAAAGCAACGAAGGATACACTAATGTATGTATCCTTGTTAAATTAGCCACATGCTAATCAAAGGAGCACATGACTGTGGAGAACATGGGCATTTGGAACATGATTCGAGAGGTGAGGGATGACCTGATCAGACCAAGGCAAGGCTTGCATTTGAGAGACCAGGCCAGTTATTTCTGAGGCTCAGAGGGCGAGGACTTCTCAAACAGGCTTCATCAAACAAGCATGACTGGTGGAATAAAACTTCAAGTATGTTATGGTTAAAATGGACAAAAGCTCAAAAAGTCAGTTTTGCATAAAGCTACGGTCACAGTGACTCGTATGAACAATTCACTTGTACGAATCTCACAGGTCGAACAAAACGAGGAGTTTGTAGATGTTTGTGGAGGGGAGCAAAGTTTCTTACAGCCTTCTTAAAGCGTTTGCACATCTGCCTTTCAATGCTCAATAACAACTCAAAGTGTTCTTGAGAAAACACAGCCGTACGATGGTTGTGGAGCTCTAACATTGTTCTCAGGCCTTTCCAAAAGCATCTTTACTGCACGGCTGCTATATATCTGCTCGATTTGCAAAGCGAGGCGCTATCGAATCGTCCTTATAAAGATCTTCTGGCCTTACAGCACACATCGCAGTGGCTGATACATCCACCCTTCATGGCTCAAGCTTCTGCATGAATGGGATAAAGGAGTTTGTCCACTGTTTTGGTTCCAACACTTTGCTGACTGCATCATATTTAACTCTCTGTGTTCCCTTTTAAAAAGTCACACTCAGGACCCTAAGGACATGTCTACAAACCTCATTGTAGAAATAGTTTTATTTATTTTATTTTTTGGCTCAAGCCAAAGATCTTCCCCTGCACTAATCAAAACCAATACAACTTTATCCCTTTAAATACCAGTTTTAACACTTGAATTTCACATGTAGTGGAATAAAAGCAAAAAATATTTTAGATATTTTCCAGAAAACTGAAGCCAGAGTTTAATGGGGACATTTTGTACAAGGAAGGTGCAAGTTTGACTAAACTTTGAAGTTTGTAGCTTTTTTAGTTTTTGAGAAGGATCAGATAACAAATAACTTAGGACCCTAAGGACACATACGTCCACTTATAAAAACCTCTATTAAAAACATAATAGATTTTTCCATACTTTTTTCAGATAATTTCAAAATCCCTGCCCTAATAATCTTGTTTTTTGTCATTTTTAATGTGAATTTCACATATAGTGGAAAAATGGTTTATGAGATGACTTTAAGAGAACTGAAGATCAAAACGAGGGACATTTTTATGTTTGAAGTTTGTAACATTGTTTTTGTGTTGGATCAGATAGCAGTCAGTTCTGAGAGGCACTTCCTATTGTTTTGAAAGGAGCCTTCATATTATTCAGAAAAATACCTTAATGTACAAATTTCACATAAACTATGAGAAAATAAAAACATATCTATTCATGTTTAGTTCATTTTTTAGGGGACTAGTGAAATTCAAATTCAGATCATCATAAAAATCTGTGTTTTACCCATTACGGCCAAATGTTTGAAATATGGGTTTTTTCCAAGTATAGTGGGACCCTCTTAAATATCTGTGATTTCAATAAACCAAATACATTGTTTACTGATGGCTGAATTAATTCTTGAAAAAACATGTGAAATTTTACCGTGTTGTGTTAGTTTCAACCTTTTCCAAAAAAAAGAAAGTAAAGGCGAATTCAGTGATGAATACTAAAAATGACAAATTTAACTTGTTTTCTCACAAATGAAACCAAATATACCAGAAAATTTGATTACATTTCCATAAATACAGAAAAATTAAAAAATAAAGCTCAATTTGCGTTTGAGTTTTTTCAAGGCCACCCATTAAAATGAATGGGAAGGGCGCCTCTGAGCTCATTGTTGATGTCATACAAAAACTAAAAAAGACAACTTAATATTTTAAAGTTGAGCCTTCCTGGCACACATCTAAAAATGCACTTCATTATACTCTGGCTTAAGTTTTCTGAAATATATTTAAATTTTAGAGGAAACGTTTTTTCACTGCTTGTGAAATTCAAGTTTTCAAACTGGCACTTAAATTTGCAATGTTTTAAAAATATATGTGTTTTTATTAGGTCAGGGATAAATATTTGGATAGAGCTGACAAAATATGAATCTATGATGTTTTTATATATGGACATTTATGTCATTTGGGTCATGTGTAACAAAAAATTCTCATTGTTCCAATACATATGCAATGGTAGTAAAAAAACAACAACAACGTTTTTGAAGCTAAAAAATCTGACAAGAAATAGGCTTGTTCACATAATTTGGTTTCATTATCATTAACTGAAGCCGCCAAAACTTGGAAAACAGACAAATGGACAGAATGTCCACAGGGAAGCCAGAGGTGAATGAAGAGGAAAGAAGCACGCCAATATCCAGCAGGGATATCGACTTAATTGTCCCTTATGAGTAGTTTCAAATAGTCCATGTCAAAAGTTTAAGACCATTTGAATGAATGGCAAAAATCACACTTTAATGGTTGGATCTTAACAAGGTTCAAGACGAGGTTCAATAAGCAACAAGAAATGGGAGTGAGACAAAAAAAAGTTTGAGTAAACATTTGATTGAAAACAGTAATTAAAGCAAAATAGTCTGTTCTGCGGCTGATCAAAAGTTTAGGACCAAACCTCAAAAAACAACCTGAAACCTCCTCAAAACAGAACTCTAAGTCCCAAACATGAACTCAGTAATGCGTAGTGTCACTGATTTTGTTGACTGTCTTACTGCATCCCACCTCAGCAGCGATGGAGAGGCATGCAGTCCTAAACTTTACATCAGCTGCAGCTTCAGTTTAATTGTTGTTTTCAATAAAATGTTTACTGAAACTTTTTTTTTTGGTCCCACTCATTTCTTGTTGCTTATTGAAGCTCTACTTTGAACCTTGTTAAGATCCAACCATGAAAATGTGACATTTGCCATTTATTCAACTGGTTTTTAACTTTTGAGACCGTATTTGGGACCGTACTTCTCATATTTGTCAATTGTCAATACGTTACAATAAAAAATCTGTTAGTTAGTTTAGAGGTGGCCAAACAATACTCCACATATTTTCATTACTAATTATTGAAATATAAAAAACAATACATTATAATAGTAAATATAAAAAGCAATATGTTATAATAACGTGTAATTTTAGTAAAAAAGGGCGATCAATCTTCAACACGTCATCAACATGCAACGCTTGTAGACCAGCCCCTTTCAACCCATACAACAAACTTAACTGTCGTTATAGAAGATACAGGGGCATTCGTTTGACTCAGGACTGTCTTAAGAGATCAATAATAACAACTTAATGCGCTCTTGAGGAACACTTAAGGCAGGCGGAGGAACATGACGTCTCTGGAGCGATGTTTCGACTCACAGTCGAAGAGTGTTGCTCTTAGGGTGGTTGTAAGGCATTCATATGGCACTCATAGTAAAAAGGGTATCGTAGGCTGTTCAGATTAGATCTTCAAAAGTCTATCGAACTGGCAACAAACTTAAAGAGCCACTAAACACCAAAGCAACTTTTAAAAATCTGATTAACTCTGTAAATGGGTCTAAAATAAAACATATTAGATAAAAATCTGACTTTGGGTTCAAGACCCTGTGTAAGAGTGCAGCGGCACTTTTCGTCCCGGTAGCATGGTTCGACTGGCAGTTCACGCATGCATACGAGCATACTGGAAATGGCTATGTGTTAGTGCACAAACAGTCTTGATCTTTAATAAAGCTTCATTTGCATCAATACAATAGACTAATTATAAAGGATAGGAAGTTGAAACTGTTTCAAGGTACTAAAGTACTAAAAGGACTAAAAGGCTCGCACACAAAGTGCACCACGGTCACACCCACCTTTCACGGTGCATTCATTCATAAAGTTAGTTCATCGATCCATTCAGCAGTGTTGATCTGTTTTACCAGTACTCATATTATGGTTCAACAATGGTATGTGTGATAATACATCCACCTCATGTTCAGAGCTCTCCTCCTGCTGTATTCCTAAGACGCAAGCGGACATACGCACGCACACACGACACACACACACACGCGTGCGTACACACACGTGCAAACAACTGCACGCACAAACGCTCACACACACGTGCACACACACCTGCACGCACGCACATCTCCAGCATTGGGCATTGCTTGAGCCAGGGGCTCGAACTGTTACGTCACTTTAACTGTCACTCAAAGGTCAAACCCTGCCCCACATCTCCAGACCACCTGCACCACCTGAACCTCCGGGCACTGCCCACTTTGTTGCATTTTTGAAATGTTGATTAAGAACAGCCTATGAACACTGTGGTTTGTATGGCAGCCTAAGAAATGAAGAAATGACCTAAGAAATGCAAAAAATAGCTTGCAGATTGTTTGCAGCAGTCCATAAGTTAAGAGTGCAAAAAAGGCCTATAAAAGTTGATTTAGGCCATCATCATGTCCCCTTTACCTGCAAAGATGTAAATATCCGGGCGAGTGAGCCAGCAAACAGGAGGAAGGCGGAGATGGCTGACAGCTGGCCTGTGTGTCCGTTCTGAAAGTTGGTCACGGCCTGGATCAGCTGGAACACAAACACAATCACCCCATCTACCATCAGTGACATTCACCCCAAACCCGGCGTCAGGGCGTGTGCTGTCAGGATTTATTGAGTTTAACATGACTAGGAAAACCTTGTAGAGATAAAACAGGAGTGGAAGTACTGTTGCTTACTGTAAGCTAACAGTGAGTGAGCCAGAACCATTGTGCACAGAGAGGATAAACAATCCTTTGACTACTGACTGATCAGGGAAACAAAAATCACTGACTGGACTATCAAAATAATGGTCAGTTTCAGCTCTAGTTGGTGAGGAGGGGGGCTCTGAGGTGTCTTTAGTTAACTGTGTGCTGTGCTGAGCGCAGTGTGTGGACGGCGTACCCTTCCCACGACGATAGCGGGCATGTTGAAGGCCTGCAGAGAGGTGATGAGAGCAGGAGGAGTGACAGGGGACAGCAGCACAGCCAGGGCCGCCCCGTACACCAGCACGAACAGCACACCTGCAACAACATACACATCATATTGGCACAATCCATGTACTAAAGTTGTTCTTACAGCGCATAGTATTCAGGAACAGCTTAATTAATCATAAGAAACAGAAGCGCAAAGGGCAAGCTGCTCCAAATAAGCTCTGAACCGGACAGTGGATCTGTGCTACTGTCAGTGCTTTGCTCAACTTCACATCTGAACCCAGCGTGCTCATGTGGAGGACCGGACCAAACCCGGCCAGACCCAGACTGCTGCGTAAAAGTCTCTACCCCCACACAGGACTGGGCACAGGGCTGGGACGTCACCGGTCACAGTCCACTGCTCAACAGTCTCACTTTACAGACAGACGTGAACACTACTTAAGGCTACACTTTCAAAACATTTGGGTTGTAACCACGTAACTAGGCCCAGTCGTTCTTGAGGAGTTTTCCAAATCAAATCTGAAAATTGGGTATTTAAACAGGATTTGATACACAAGATTAAATTCCAGATTCAAATGGGTAATTCAAAATTGCATATCTATTTCAAATCTATTAATTATTCTAATTGTCCTAGTGGCACCTTATGATAAGAAATGTAATGTAAATGTAAATGTGTGTCACGTAGTAAACTGATTTTTACTGTACAAACAGCTGGATAAAATGTTAACTGTATGAGAAAAAACAGCACATCCTTTATTTGTTCAAGCATTTGCACTTTTCCTGTACTGTTTTGTGATCATTAATATTAGTTTAACATAATAAAATTGTGTTGTTAAATAAGTATTTTTTAACAAAACAATTACAATCAACTAGACATTAATTTATATTTCTC
Source organism: Rhinogobius similis (assembly GCA_019453435.1). NCBI lineage: Eukaryota > Metazoa > Chordata > Actinopteri > Gobiiformes > Gobiidae > Rhinogobius > Rhinogobius similis. Next base: position 2,582,546 of record CM033640.1, on the reverse strand, counting down.
TCTTTAGTATTAGTAGCTTTTTTTAATTAAAACTAATTCAGACGCACAATTCACATACAAACATTACGATATAAGCTTTTTTTGTTATGTTTTGGAGAGATCTATTTCTATTGCTAGTAATTTTAGACATTTTACTTTATTTATGTGAAATTTTCCAAACAGTGTGAAGCGATTAACTACACATTTTATTTTATGATCTTTATGGGGGAAATATGGCATTATGTTTTGATATTCTAAACTGATTGTTTGATTTTGTTGAATGAAAATAACTATTTTTGGACCACGTTTCTTTGGAGAAAGGGCATTGGGGAAAAAGGTGATTTATTGTCTCTTCTGTAGAGTTGCAAAAAGTAAATCAGAAAAGTGTGGATCAGAATCCAGGATTAGACTTTTGAAATACTGGCAGGAGCAGTGTTCAGCAGCACTGAACAGTGGGACAGTTTTTGTTTGTAGGTGTCTGTGTAAGTGTTTTTATGTCCAAGCTGAGCCTCACTGTTTTTTGTTTAATACATACACAATGAATAAACATTTAAATAACAAAAAATAAGAAATGTATAAGAATTGTGATGGTTGTACCTCTACTGGTTTTCTGGTTGTAGTGGAGGATGAGGAATCCTATGGTCAGTGTCTGCATCATGAGGAAGAGCGCTTCACCCCAGGCACTGCACACAGCACACACACACCTCATGTCACATCAACACTGTATATCCTTATACTGAGCTCTTACCTGAACGGGAACTTGTTAACGATGCTGTAGGCCATAGTTCCTGTGATGGCCACCAGCTCCAGCAGGACAGAGTTCAGGCTCAGCCCCTCTGCACTGGACGCTCCCACCAGCTTCAGGATCTGAGGCAGTTTCACTGGAACACATCAGAACAAAGTCACACCAGAAATCTTTTATTGCTATAGTAAGTGACCAGAAATTCACAAACTGGAAATGTAGTGTGCACTTCTGTACCAAGGACAGCTCCAGCTCTAAGGCTGCAACTAACCAATACTTCAGTAGTCGACTACTGAAACCATTATTTCTATTGTGCATTGAGACTTTTAAATGTACATGGTCAGATATGGGACTGAAGGCTTAACGAATATTTATAAATAAAGTGTATTATTGATGAAAATCTGAAATAGTTTATTCTTTTGGGACAGATTTATTCATGCTGCTGACTTTGTTAGTAAGTCTTTTTGCATGTATTTTAGAGTGTGCATACTCGTATAGTCCCTATAACGATTATTGTAATAGTCCTGGTTTTTTCGATTAATCATTGGAGCCCAATCTGGCTCAGTCCTTGTGATCTGGTCTACATCATTAAAGGTTTTGTGTTTCCATTTGGACTGGAAAACTCAAGTGTTTTGTGGCAAGTTACACTCGAGAAGTTGTGGTTCCAAAAAGCAGTGTATTATTATTCATCTTTATTTAAATGTTGTGACCTGTAAAAGACCTAGCAACTTTAATTATTTCTACAGCAATAAAAAACACTGAGGGAGACGACATGCATTTACCCAGGACTGATCCCAGGATGATGCCGATGCCCAGGCCTTTGCTGATGACCACCTTCAAACATGGCACTGAGGAGACAACACAAGGATATACATGAGGGACTCCAGTGTAGTCAGTGTAATCCCTCATTTGTCCAGCAGAGTCCCATGGTAGAAATGGTAGAACGTAGAAAGGGGTTCAGAGGTTGTCATCCGGACGCCGTTTAAAGATCGAGACGTTTCGACTTTTATCCAAAAGTCATTGTCAATCAGAGAGCTGGTATGGGAACCTGGACTCCCACTACTTAGAGTAGCATATAAGGCCCAGGTTCCCATACCAGCTCTCTGATTGACAATGACTTTTGGATAAAAGTCGAAACGTCTCGATCTTTAAACGGCGTCCGGATGACAACCTCTGAACCCCTTTCTACGATGGACCACACCTGGACGAATGAGGGTTTACATCGACGAACCATGGTAGAAATGGTTTCAAAGGTCTCTCCTGGACCCAGTTTTTGAAATCACAAAGTTTCAACTTCCATCCGAAAGTAATTTTCAATCTGATGAAATGTTTTGAGCAGTGGCATCTGCTGAGCTCTGATTGGTCCTGTCCAAGGTGAGGAGTTTGAATCGAATCTTGCCGTGTCTTTGTATTGACAGTTTGAGAGCTTGACAGCTTGAGTCCTAGACCTATTGCGTTCTAGCCACCTCTACCTCAGAATTGTCAAGTGCTTTTTTAACATTTGACTGGTTTGATTTGTGCCACGGTGTTATGATGCTATTGTAGACTGGAGTAAGGTGTAACACCATTCCTTTTTGAAGAAGGGCTTTCTTTAGAACAAAAATGGCCTCCTTCACTTCTCTTTCAAACCATCTCTTCTCCCTGCTTAAATATTATACAGTATCTCACTTTCTTCAAATGGGTGATTTGTTGCTTGTACATGAAGATGAACTGTGAATTGTAAACCAGAATTTGTGAGCTTTTTGTGTTGATACAGTCTTACTCTTTTGTCTTCTTTAAGAAAGAAAACTCATTGGGCAGGACCAATCAGAGCTCAGGAGAGTATAAACGCTGCTGCTCAAACCATTTCCTTCAGACTGCAATTACTTTTGGATGGAAGTTGAAACGTTTTTATTTCTAAACCTTTTCTGAAACCTTTTCTACCATAACTCTTATATCTGTATGCTAATCAATGAAACACAGTATAATTATTAGTCAATTCTATCAATGCTGTAATGTACAATTCACAATCAGATTTTAAAAGAATCTATAGGATAATCAACAATTCACGGCAAAGGTTTTATACTTTGACATCTATCTATAACATGAGTGGATCATCATTTAACATGCTTTTCATTGTAAATCACAATATTGATCTAAAACAGCTTAGTAATCAAACAGGTGCACTGACGTCCTGTTCAAAACTGTACAAATGATAAGCTCCGCCTCTTCATACTGACATTTCACTGTAACAAGCAGCAGATTGTCATTTAAATGTTTTTATTTTTGAAAAATGGCTATGTGACACTTTAGGACTCTACGTGTGTCACTCACAGTCTTAATATTTCAAATAATCAAAGCTAAGTGCAGAGCAGAGGGCGGTGATAGGGGGTAGGTGAAAATAGACATTTTCTGACCACTGGAAACTCAAGTACAGGACAATACAATTGTCAATTATAATTACACACACATTTACAAATTACAATACAACTCTGAGAAAACTAATAATGAAGAAACACATTAAAGTCATCAGTCAATATCAGTAATTTAATATAATATGTCCACTTTAAGGCGTAAACATAAGCTGAAGTTCTAATTAATCACATATTAATTATATATTGACCTGTTAGTGTTTAAAAGTCTATTAAAATTTCACAACAATTTTAATATTGCAGCACGTATCAGCTATCAAAATAATTTCCAATATCATGCATGAATAATTTTTTTTTTACTAAATATATTTCCATATTGTTCCATGCCCTGTCAGATCTTGCCACGTGTACAAGCAGGAGATAAAATGCAAATGACAACATGAGCTTATCAGAATTCAACCTCAGACAAGACCAAACTAATTTAAACCTGGCCTACTAGTTCAAACGCTTCATTCATTCACATATCAAAGTCCTATACGTATATACAATTACAATATTTTGTAAATCTTACACGTCAAATTACAAAAAAAAAAAAAAAATCAATTTAACTTGCAGTTTACGTCATAGTATTAATTTTAATTTAATTTCATTAATTTTAGCGAATACACCGAGTCAGTTAGCAAAAAATATCCCACTACAGTAACATAAAGCACAATAGTTTTATATTTTCACATTTAAGAAGCATTATTCATGTGCAAGTGGAAAAAATAACATCTGAATGAAGTAAGAAAGTTGTAGGTTGTGCCCTCTCCACAGATTGTTTTGTTTCTTTACGTTCTAAAAGTGCAAATGACGTGAAGTGTAAAGGAGTAAAAAGTAAGATTACCGTCTAAAAAGTTAAAGTTGAGGAAAAATTCGTCGTAACAAGACTCTGGCATGAGATACGTTAAAAGTAACCCTTTTAAAGGGTCCATAAATGACGAGCCCTTCTCCGCTGCCATGTCTGTAGCCGCCATGATGGATCAGCGTCACCGTGTCACGTGACGTCTTCCTCTGAGCAGGTCACGCGGCTGCCCTCTACAGGCGTCAAATATAATTACAAATAAAATCAACTAAAACTTAATCAAATAAAGACAAGTAGAATATATAATACAATAGAATACAATAAAAATAATGCTTTTTGTTCAAAACATCAAGAGTTATTATGAGACATAGTTTTTATTTTTTTCTATAAAAGGCCCAGTGGTGGAAATATGAATGGAATTCAAAATTTGAATAACGTTGAAATTCACTCAAAGTTAAATTGGACAGAAAATTATTTAACGGCTAAAATAATGGCAAAGTAACTTTCCCTCTCTATGAATTTGAATTCATTATTTTGTTCATATGAAGGAAGTAAAGCTTTATCTTTATTATGTTTTGGAACTTTCCACAGATGCAGATATCAGTCTATAGGGGGCAGTGTTCAGTCCAAACGAAACGGACCACAGTGAGCGCTCCGGAGCATGGAGCCTGAGCCCGTCTCGGGACCGGCTCTGACCGAGTGCGGGCTTGAGTTCCCGGGCCAGCCCTACTCAGCCCGCGTGCTCAAAGTAGGATACAGCGTGGCTCGGCCGGACGGGACGGTCAGAGCGGACGGGACCATCACTCTGCTCACGGGACCAAAGAACATCCTGGTGGACACCGGCGGACCGTGGGACCGGGACTTCCTGCTGCGGAGCCTGGAGGAGCACGGGCTGAGCGCGGGAGACGTGCACGTGGTGGTGGGGACCCACGGACACTCGGACCACATCGGGAACCTGGGCCTGTTCCCCGGGGCGCTGCTGGTCGTGGGCTTCGACGTGTGCAGAGGGGACACGTACGAGGACAGCGTGTTAGCGCGCGGGCAGGCGTACAGCGTGGACGAGCACGTGAGTCACGTTTACGTCTGTCAATTACTTTGAAGAATGTGACAACGTGACTGACAACATGAGAACATTCTGTAAATGTGCGTTATATAAAGTGCATTCAAGTTTGCCCAATCTGTTAAAGGAGACTTATTATATTATGCTACGTCAACTTTAGTGAGTTTATAGTTTCCTCAGCATTATTTTACTCAGAGTTCTTTATCTGTCAAAAACATTACCATTTCTTTCTCACTTATTTTTAATATATTTAGTAGAATGTCTGTCCAGATTATTAATATATGTATATCATTTTATCATTATACCGTTTGTTATCCAGATCTTATTTATTTTCATTCATCTATTTGCAGCAGCAATAATTGTTCCTGGGGTCCACATATAACAACACAAACATTCATTCATTCATTCATTTTCTACCGCTTATTCCCGTTAGGGGTCGCGGGTGACTGGAGCCTATCCCAGGGACTTTGGGCCTTAGGCGGGGTACACCCTGGACAGTGGCCAACTCATTGCAGGACTGACACAGAGAGACATGGACAAGGACAGACAACCATTCACTTTCACATTCACTCACTAGGGACAATTTAGAGTTGTCAATTAACCTACACAGTCATGTCTTTGGACGGTGGGAGGAAACAGTTACATTTAAATGTACATTCTCCCATTATACACTTATATATAATACACGTTTGTTAGTGAATATGTTTTACAAACAACCAAATCTTAAATCTCAAGTCGATGCTGTTTGGTACAAAACTCTGATCATAAGCCTACCAGCTCAAGATTTGTACATCTTTGTTTAGTTTGTACGATTTCCAAATCCAAATCTATTTTATTTATGTAGAACATTTTATAAACAGAACTGTTTCGAAAGTGCTGCACAAACACAAAAACATAAAACAGCAAACAATATATCATTTTGATGAATTCTTTGCATGTAGTGAGCACAGATTTGACCCAGGGTTGTTTGTCCTCTGCCAGTAAAGCGTGTACAGGAACCTCTGGGCCTCGATTTGTTTCCATTGAGCTTCGTGCTCTGGGTCACACCAGTGCAGCAGGCTCTGATTTGAGCTGAGGTAAAGTAAGTTACAGACAAAGTAAACCTCAACCACCTTAGAATTTGGATAGTTGTAGCGTTTTGAGTAAAAGTTTTTTGCCTTGCCATATAAATCTGGGAATTGTTTTATTCCAAAAAAGAAGCTTGTTGCAGTAACGTTTTTGTTCATCACTGCACTTCCATCACTGCCCTCGGCTTGCCTGGCCTCCATTCTAATCTTCATGTATTATTCAAAATTGAAAGATAGTGGGAATGGCTGGTCAGGCTAGCACTCGGCTAAGCCACTGGTGCAGCTCGGAGAGATGGTGATAAAAACTGAATGGTGATCTCATCCCTGTGACATCTGCTTTAGGTCTCGTCGTCATATTGTGATTCTAAACATTCAAAATGCTTTTTATTTGAGTTTGATTTGCTCTTTGTCTTTTTGGACAGTACTCTTTTTTTTTTTTTTGTTTGTTTAATCCAGCTTCATTTATTCTGTTTCGCAGTCTGATGACATTTCTTCACAAAAATCCTTTGCAGGACGATCTTTATTCTACTGAGATTTTGATTTTCAGATATCACTATTCATTTTTAAAATTAGATTAATCATGATTTAAATAGTTCAACTACTTTCAGAGTTTTTGAAAACCCTCCCTGTCCAGAAAAAACCTTTTCACAGATTCTTAAATTGGTTTATTTATGGCAATTCTGCCTTAGTCAAGTCTGACTTTCTACCAATAAATGATTTTGGTCAATCTTGGCCTTTAGTCAAACCTTACTTCTCAGATAATCACTTTAGACTCAAATCCTTTGCAGGATGGTCTTTACTCGACTGGGATCCCATTTGGATTTTTAGATGTCACTAATAAAAATACTTTAAAAGAGATTATAAAAGATATAAAGATAGATATATAGGTAGATATATATATATATATATATATATATATATATATATATATATATATATGATTATAATTCAGGTTTCTTTCTCTATTTTCACGTTCCTTTTCCCTCCCTTTCTGCTTTTTCCCACATTTCTTAACATTCAAAGCGCGGTTTTATCTCACTGTCTTTTTGGCTCGATGCCATCAGACTGCTGTTACTCCTCCTTCCATTAAATCTCTTTGTTTTCCTGTCATCATTTTGATCACAACTTCATAGTTACCTTTCGCTTGCCTGGCAAGTCCAGAATGATATATCTCTGTACTATTTATACACGATATATCAGTCTGGTGGCCCTGCCCTCCGCCGAGCCTCGAGTCAACTCCAAAATGTACCGAGCAATCAAAGTCGTTTATTTCAGTGACGCAAACGGCGTCACTGAAATCGGCGGAAGGAGCAGAGTTGGCCACAACAAGTATTCTCGAAGGCTGTGTCCGAATGTCCCACTCTCTCTTCTTCTCTAACCCCTCAGTCACTACACAGTCCTGCCCTGTTCAGTGACTAAAGAGTGCCCTCAGTCCTGGAGCGATTCGGACACACAGATCACTACTTTCTCCTCACCACATCATGAGACTCTGGAAAAAGACGTCAAAACTCCAACAAAAATGTATTTCTGTTATGAATATTGATCAAATCCTCCTGACACGCACATATTTATGGACTAATAAACATCATACAAGTTTTATTCATCATGGATCACATGTGAAACATCAAACGGACAGGATTATTCAATTTTTTGCTGGAGATTCACGATCTATTCACAGCTCAAGCTAAGGTAAGCGGCTAACGCCAGCAACTCTGCTGCTAATGGTTTGTTTAAAGTGTTTGGTTCATTATCTCGGCTCAACAGTTCATTTAAACAGCTCCTCTTTCTGCTTTCATTCAGTTCGCTGTAGTTTTTCTGACTCTCGCAATGCATTGTGGTCAATATTGACCGGTCTAATGACCATCGCTGGACACCACTTTTCAAGATGCATTGTGGGAAATTTTGAGTGCACAACTTTTTCACCTGTTGGACACTCGGACACCACTAAAAAAGCGTTACCACTAGTATACAGTGATTACTCTGATTGGTTTACTCCACTTCCTGTTTGCTCGGGTTTGCTCGGCCCTAGAAATCGAATTGACTCAAATACCGTCCAGACTCATCCACTGGTACAGCGGGGAATCTGGATTTTTCCAGGCAAACCTTTCGTGAGAGATAAAGAAGCATTTCCATATTCTGCTGCCTCAACATGGAACGACTTACAGAAGGTCTGGAAGCAAAAATAACAGATTTCAAATGTGATCTTTGGTTTGTAACTGTTTTTAGGGAACACATTATCTGTGCTTGTCCAAATGGGTTTATGTTATGCCTGATCTGTGTCTTGGCCAGAACTCCCTTAAAATAGAGATTTGTGATCTCAATGGGACTTTCCTGGTTAAAAAAAGCTAAAAAAAACAAACCGCTAAGCATAACAGCTTGACTTTATACAATCACACAATAACAACCGTCATCAGATGTGATGACTAGGACTTTATGAGAAAGAAGTATGAGGCATCCAGGCCAACAAACTGTTCTACCAAGAGTCTGTGTCAAAGGTGTTCTATCTGTAGACGATGAAAGAACTTCTTGGTCGATTAACGATTCATTTGGTAATCAATTACTCTAGCGATTATTGTAGATATTCTTTTGACTTAAAATTCCCATGGGAATTTTCTGAAATTAAACCTTCCAGGAATTTTCTCCCCATTTGCAGCACAGCTCTAAAATATAGTATTTATGTTGTTTGCTAATTCTTTGAAGATTTCTGCAACAGGGATTTACAGGTTAGCAGATTATGACACCAGATGCCCTTCCTGACATTCATCCAGTCACCAGAAATCACAGAATTACATCCAGTTACACTCTAGATTGCGGGTGGCAGTGGCTGTCTGTGCTGTTTTGGAGCCAATAGTGCGCGCTCGAGCTGAATGAGGTTTCATGCAGTTGCAGATAAGGTACCAGCCCACGCCTGTCACCTGCTCACATTTATGATGCCTATTCACCCCCTCTTACCCTGATAAAGGAACCATGACTCTCACTGATGCCACGCCATGGTTACGAAAATCCGCCAAAAATGTTAGTATAGTTATTTAAAAATATTACAAAATCAAATTCCTCAATTTGATCTGACACTTGTAATAAAAGGGTTGTTACCAAGAGAAAGACATTACTTTACTACTGGCACAAAACAGTTTTGACAACTTTATTAATTCAGATATCAAAGTACGTCATTAAAAATATTACAAGGGGACTTTCAGGCACTATTTTGACTTATTTTCTGGTGTTTGATTAAAGGTGCACTATGTAACTTTTTTGGTTTATTTTCATGACTGTTTACATTGTGGATTCTGTGATTCTTTGATCAGAAGGCGTCAAAATTATGAATGAATATATGTGGAATGTACAAAAAGTACATAAAGTATGAAATAACTCCAGACATGTGTAAATCTGTCCATCCACCACTAAAAATTTAAGTTTAAGACATTTCCACATTATATCATATGTCACACTTTTACCCTCTTTAATAAAGTGCTTGTACATTTTTCTTTTACAGATCAGCATCGTGCCCACGCCGGGCCACAGCGGGCAGGACGTGAGTGTCCAGGTGAGGAGGCTCACTGGGGGGACACTGCTGGTGGCTGGGGACCTGTTTGAGAACCACAGAGACGAGCAGAGCTGGAGAGAGCTGAGCCTGAACCCAGAACTACAGCATCTGCACAGACAGAGGGCGCTGCAGACCGCTGACGTCATCATCCCAGGACACGGCGCACCCTTCAGAGTTACCCGAGGCACCCAGGAAGCACCAGGGCCGCCGTGATGGGAGAGGAGCCACAGCAAGAAGGCCGCAGGTTCCATTCCCTGACCAGACAGAGAACTAAATTTGTCTTTGCCCCAAAACCCATCAGACTACTCTCGGCAACAAAAAACTGAAAAGGTGTGAGCGGGGGCTGAAAGAGTGATATGTCATTTCCTTTGAGCGTTTGATTTTCAGACATGTGGAAGTGCGTTGCTCATGTTCTGCATCGCAAATAAACACATTGACACTCTAGTACTTTTTACAATCTCATTTTTTCGTTGTTGTCTAACACCAATTTTTTATTCTTAACCTTTGCCTATCCAAAACAAAAGTCAGAAAGTAGAATAAAATAACAGAAAATGAAGGTGACATGAATTTAGTTTAGTTTCAGTGCCGTTAGCTTTCACTGCACACACTCGCTGTGGCATTGTTTCAATAAACTGTAAAATGTATTTCCATCCAGTGTTTTGTTAATTTTTCACCAAGATCTTGTATTGATGACGGGAGGGAGTGCCTTCTCCAGCACATACCAAAGATCCTCTATGGGGTTAAGGTCTGAGCAGGGAAAACCTGGACTCATCCGACCACAGCACCTTTCTCCATTGCTCCAGAGTCCAGTCTTTAAGCTCCCGAGCAAACCAAAGCCTTTTTTGCGATTAGCATCACTGATTACTGGTTTTCTTATGGCTGCACCGCTTTTCAGTCCCAATCCCACACATTGTTCTTGTCAATATTAAACACAGTCATGAGTTGTACAGTTGTTTTGTTTTTCTCCTACTTTGTCAAATGTTGAAGTGATCACCAATCATAATCAGGATTTTTTTCTCCGACCTCAGTCTACCTCGAAGACGATGGTTCCTCACTATCCTTCCAGTTTGTAATAATGCGTTGGGCAGTTCTTAAGCCAATTTAATTGTTTCTGCAATCTCCTTAGATGTTTGCTCTGCTTGATGCAGCCAATGATTTGACCCTTCTCCTTTCCACAGAATTTGTCTTTCCACATTTGTTATAGAAATCCCCTCACTGCATCAGTTGGGTTCAAGTATAGTATTGCAGCTGAAAGACTATCACCCATGCAACAATTATCCAACAGGAGGAGAGACCTGTTTCCTTAGTTGAATCCATGTGGCGACTTTTGGCCAGGCAGTGTATTTTTTCTCAATTAGGGGAAGGTTAGGTTAGGTTTAGGAACAGTTCATTTAGTTAAGATTCGGGCTTTCGAGCACTAGTCCTGTCCCACCGAACATTAAGGAGTTCTTTTTTTTATTACATTCACATTGTACAAAACTCTCAGTGGGAGACACAAGTGCATTTCAGATGTAAATCTACAAAAATATTCATTCAATTCAGTGTTTTCCACAGGTTTATACTGAGACTATGGCGGCACCCTTACTAAAAAAATCTGATTAAATGGGATTCTTGGTTATTGTTATTGTCTCCACTTATCAAAAAAGACTGATTAAAGCTTAGATAAAGTGACTTCTATATGTTTTTGATAATAATACTAACAACATAGAATATCATTTTAATACCAGTTTTTTTACTCCACTTGTTTTAGACTATGGGGGGCCACGGTAGAATCCACACATAGGGCCGCCAAGGAAAGAAGATTGGACACCTGAGTGCAGTCCTCTCAGTGCAGGTCATGAGAGTGGAGCCTGTGGGTCTGACACACACTCCTTCTCACTCGAAGCCCGTTGCCCGTTGGTCTCTTGACCCTCTCACGTGGCACATGTTGCGGTGTTTGTCGTGAATGAGGAGCGGTCGTAGCAGATCCATGGAAGCAGTGCACGTGAACAGAACTGACCCAAAAGTGAAGTAAACCGAATGAACTCACTAATATGTGTCTAAACAAGTGGCCTAGGCCCCTTTTTTTCCCTGGCGTGTAAGGAAACGTAGTGTGTGTTTACTTTGCTTCAGAGGCTGAGTGTATGTGCGATGGAACTGCAGATGTCATCACGCTATCCCAGCATGCACCACACTGAGGGGTGGTGAACTAACGACTTCGGCCGCAATGTACAAACTTTATCAGAGTTTCAGATTTGTTTTATTTACATTTAATTTGGTCAGGACAGTGCATGTTAATGAACATACATGATAGACATACTGTAATCACACTGGATTCACTCTCACACACTCATTTCAGTTTTTAGTTTGAAAATTGAGAACCCCAGATTTAACTGTTAATATCAGCAGACGTTATAGGTACAGGGTTTTATAATAGATTATTTCTCACAAACATAATATTAATAGAAGGTAGAAAGTTGTCTTGATGTTGTAGATTTAGGGCACAAACTATATTACCTAAACTCTTTAAAAGTACTCCCATTCATTACAGCTGTCCCTCACCGGTCACTATGGCGTCCTCGGTACACTAGTCATGGTGCAGGAGCTCTGTAGGACGCCTCTGGTACCAGGACTCTCAAATGACATGTATCATGGACCTTGTTACAGGCTACATTTTCAAACAAAAAGGAAAATAAAGTACAATGGAGTACAAAATTGTTGGACCTGATCACAATTTTCTTTTTTAAAGGTGCACTATGTAACCTTTCTGGTGAGGGGTTCATCACCTGTTTGTGTCTATAGAGATGGTATTGTTTTGCTATGAAATCTACGATATCGCATAAAAAATATCTATCTTGCATTTATTCCATTATGGGTGTTTTTATTGCTTTAAAACCTGCATTCTTATTGGGGGTGGACTTGCCTCTCCACAGAGCTGACCTGTAACTTCCTTGGCCAGGTGGTTTGGCCTGTGTGTCTCCATAAAGATAGATAGGTTTAATGCCAGGCAAAGCAGTAACATCTCCATTGAGACAAGCAGGTAACTGACCCTCCTCCAGAAAAGTTACATAAAGCACCTTTAATTCACCCTTCGTTAACCGGTGCAATTATTGTAATATTTGTTTATCTATCTTTTATTTATCTATAATCTATTATAATATTTAGTCTTGTGTTGTTTGATGGTCACATGCTTTTTGGTGGGCAACAACTGTATCAACTCAACATGCGATTCCAAAATGTAAAGTATTGACCCTTTGCACCTACGTCACACGATCACGTGGGTGCACCATAATGGACGGCAAGAGTATGCGAGCGCAGAATTACTGGGAGCGCAAAAGTAACAAACTCACAGTGATTGCAATTATTTTTGTCACTTAAGCGATGGCTACTTCTAACTCATGTTCAGTTCAGTTGTCAGTGGAAGCAGGACAACTTTTACGCGCTCACAAAGCGCGGTATTTTGAGAAAGTGAAGATCGCTAGCTTAGAAACGGACCCTTACCTGTTTCCTCCTGCCATGCTCACCGATTTAATCAAAACGTCAATATCATTCATCTTCTACCGCTTGTTCCCCAAGTAGGGGTCAGCGGGTGACTGGAGCCTATCCCAGTGACTTTTGGCCTTAGGTGGGGTACACCCTGGACAGTGGCCAACCGTGGGTTCTCTCCGGGTTCTCCCACCGTCCAAAGACATGACTGTGTAGGGTAACTGAGAACTCTAAATTGTCCCTAGTGAATGAATGTGAGAGTGAATGGTTGTCTGTCAATGTCTCTGTCTCTCTGTGTCAATATCATCATAATCAATATATTTTATTCACAAATAATAATTTTGTGGATGTAATATGTATTATCCATTTTGCAGGCTTGAGTCTATATACATACATACATACATACAAGTTAATTTCTTGGCTGGATAACTAACGCCGTGCCCCGCATAACTTTGACTGTTTCACATATTCAGATATGTTTTCGTGTAAAATGTCATACACTTGTAACATTGGCATTGACTTAACTTGTAAAAAATGCTCACTGCAAATCCGTGAGTACTTGGAGGGCTTCCAGTTCTTTGGATTTATTGCTGCTACCCATCACCGTCTTCTGTCTTCATAAACAGGTAAACGATAAAAGGCTACATTGGACTTACGGCTTTGCCTGTTAGTGCAGCCAACCGCACAACAGGATATCACCATTTTACGTGTAAAATTGATCAATGTTAGCTTACTAATAGTTAGGTTTAGGGCAAATTTCGATCATTTTACCTCGCACAAACAGCGCTTCCGCCGTCCGTCATGGCAAAGTGGGCGTTCCATGACGTCACATGCAAAGGGTCAATACTCCAACACAAAAATATACTGTTCACTAAGAAAGATGTTTACAGTAGAAGCTTGGCCTAAGTATGCGGAAACAGAAAATATTTAGAATTCCTTCTGTTTGTGCTTGTTCTTAAGCCATGTTTCGACTGGCCCTGATCCTCCAGACTGTTTCCCTTTAGAGCACTTTGGAACGCTTCTGTTCTAACAGGTGTCAACTGCACATTTTTTTTGGCTTTAAAATGTATGTATGTATGACACTACAAGATAACACACATTCATATTGTGCAATGGTTAGCGAAGGCTAGCACTGCATGCTAGTGCAACATGCTGGCTGTTTTTTTGTGTTTGTAAAAGTCAGTAAATAAAAGAAAAATTTAGGGGGATATGTTTGAGGAGCTTTTTTGTTTATTTTCGGTGCATGTTTGTGTTTACTCTGGTCACATATTGGTGTTTACTGTTGGTCAGTGGTCACATGTTTGTGTTTAATGCTGGTCACATGTTTGTGTTTACTGACAGCACAACTGCACTCTTTGTGGAAATGATAAACTTTGAAATAAATATCTCTTGTTCTAATTTTGACAATTTTTAAAGCTCTATTACATCTAATGTTTTGAATGTTCTGGACACCATTGCTCCTATGAAGGTTAAAATGGTAAATAAGCACAAGGCGCCGTGGAGGAATGATGACTCAGTCAGGGCACAGAAAAGGGAGTGCTGCAGTCGGTAGTCAATGCTCCAGATTCAAAAAGAGATTTATAGTTAAAGCTGTACATGTACAACCTCATTTTATGTAAAACAAGGGAAGGATTTTTTTTCTTATTGGTAATTGCAGTAATAACTCACATGTTCTGTTTGCAACAGTAATCAGATTAACAAACAGCTGCTGTTCTAATTTCCACAGCTAAGTGCAATGAGTTTGCAATATTCTTTAATGACAAGGCACTAAAAATGCCAAAAGATTCCACATACCACATAACCCTTAAATCACCTCCACATTTAGAGCTGACTCACTTTGCACCTGTAACTGACAAAACTGTCCAAGACATCATCACCAGTCTGAGTTCTTCTACATGCTGCCTCCATGTGTTACCCACAAGATTCATAAAGCTTGTTCTGAGCAGTTTGTTAACACCACTCACTCACAGTTAACATGTCGCTTCGATCTGGAACATTCTCAAGGGCCTTGAAAATTGCAGTCATCAAGCCTCTCTTAAAGAAGAGCAGTCTTGATGCCTCAGAACTGAAAAATGATCAAATAAAATCTGCCTCAAAACGTTGTTGACAACAGCTCACTGACTTCCTCTTTATAAACAACTCATTTGATGTTTTCAGTCAGGTTTTAGACCTCATCACAGCACTGAGACTGCTCTTATTAAGGTGACAAATGACATCCGCCTGAACACTGACGCGGGCAAAGCCTCAGTCTTAATTCTGCTAGATCTGAGTGCTGCTTTTGACACTGTCAATCATGGGATCCTCCTACAGAGACTAGAGGGCTGGGTGGGTATCACTGGCACTGCCCTAAATTGCTTGAAGTCCTGCCTCGAAGACAGGAAGTACTTTATTGAGATTAGAACGGTGTCTCAGACCACATGGGCCTGACCTGTGGGGTGCTCCAAGGGTCAGTCCTGACCCTAACCCCTTCTGTTCAACCTCTACATGCTGCCGTTAGGTCTTATCACAACTCTGCAGACGGCACTCAGATCTATGTCTCACTGACGGTAGGTGAATATGGACCACTCGATTCACTCACTTCACTGGATGCAAAACAGCTTTCTCCAGCTAAACTCAGACAAAACTGAAATCATCATCTTCGGCAGAAACAAAGAGAATGTGTGAGCAGTCACCTCCAGTCTCTCGCTCTAAAACCTACAAATCAAGTTAGAAATCTAGGGCTTATAATGGACTCAAGATTTGACCTTTACAGCCACATCAAACCAATAACATCAACAGCCTTTTACCATCTAAAAAACATTGTCAAAATCAAAGGTATAGTGTCTAAACAGGACTTGGAGAGACTTATCCATGCATTTGTCTCCAGTAGGTTAGACGACTGTAACGGCCTGTTCACTGGCCTCTCCAAACGAGCTGTAAAACAGCTGCAGTACATCCAGAACGCTGCTGCTCGGGTCCTGACAAGAACCAGGAAGTATGAGCACATTGGTCTGTGCTCAGGTCTCTGCACTGGCTTCAGGCTCAGAGAATAGACTTTAAAGCAGCTCTTCTTGTGTTCAAGTCTCTCCAAAGCACCAAAGTACATCTCTGACACAGGGGCGTTTCTAGGATTTGCTGAGATCCGGGGAGACTTATTTCTTGTATTCTGGTGCATTTTAAGAGGTTTTGAGCAACTAAAAAATAAACGTTTTTTGTAGGCGCACATGAGTCTTTTATTACAAAACAACAATTATTGTTTTGAACTCCGTTGACTGTCGTTGTGTTACTTGTGACCAGTTACTTGTGAGAAGGTGGGACCATGAGATTGTACCTCCTGGATTTCATCTTTGCAAACTGGTCTATTATCTAGTTATGTTTAATGTTCGTCAACCAGCGATAAAAAAATAAATAAATGCAATGTATTATAGATAGATGGATAGAATTTAAAACACAAAAGTCAAAATTGTAATAAATTATGTATTACTAGTTACAGAGCTAAACACCTGATATATTTGTATTACAATATTACTGTCCCAAAAATGAAAAAAAAGAAGAAAGTCACGCAACTTAGGTTCCCAATTTTCTTCCTAATTTTTTAATTTACAGATTTTTCCAATTATCACGGAGCTGGTCACCCACTGCATTTTATAAAATTGCACATGTTTCATTGGATTAAGAACAAATTAGTAAATATAATTTTATACTTTTTGAAACTTTTGAACCCTCACCCATAGTTTGAGAACCACTAACCAAATATAAAGTCATATTATTAAGGCGGTTTGGGGTCACTGGGTCAAATGCCCTACAAAAAAAAAAAAAATGCACTGCAGGATTTTTTTTCTTTACCTCACTGTGCAGTAATTTGCTGACGGTCCCTGAAGAAGCACGGATACCACTGCAGTAAACTAACTTTCACTTGTACTTAACCTGTTAAGACCCACCTCATTTTGGCAGTTTTTCTCGAAAAGTACATACCCAAATGAAAAAGCTCATTGCATGGCTAACTTACAGTCTATAGGCTTGTATGATGTGTCATTTGAAAGCTAAGTCCTTCTAGAAGCTGTGCTTTGTCTGAGTGAAACCGGCAGTACACCTGTTCAAACACACCCCAAAAGAGAAAATAAAAATGTCTTCCTGAGACATACTTCATGTTGTGCTATTGACACTCCCCACAGCAGCTGTCCACCTTGTTGACAACAACTGTGTGGAATTTCTGACTTCTAGGTCCAACCATTTTGACGTTGAGCAGCTTTTTGTATGAAATAACCCTAATCCGAACAAGAGGTCCTTCTCTGTGCCAAATGTGCCAAACTGCTTTCCATGCATTTTGACACTCTAATGACCCTGAAAACCACATTTGGTCATTTTGGTGAGTATAAATATCCCTTATAGATTATTTTTTTCATAAACTTCCTCAAATCAAATGCAGGTCGTGCGTAAAGACCTTCCGCTGCGTAAATGATGCGTAAAACGGTGCCTTTGTCTCTTTACGCACGAAAAACCAGCTCCTGCACTCAATGAACCTGCAAGTCCCGCCCCTCATTTGAAAGCTGTGGTGATTGGCCAGAAGAATTTGTGATAGACTTTCTGACTCACCAATGGCATTCCAAGCTGTGACGCCTTTACGCACGCGGAGCTGACGCTCCTCTCGTGTCAAAATGGATCCGTTCGCTTTGTTCAAAGGGCTCTCCCTCTGGAAGTACTCGACGGAAAAGTGCACGGATAGGCCATAGACTCTATGGGATAGGCTCGTGTTGAAGCCAAGACTGAGAGGAAAACGAACATACCCAAGATGAAAATGTCTGTGTAAAGTGATGCGCAAAAGTTATGTTTTTATTGCTTTTGTGTTACTGTCAAATGAAGAAGATGCGTTTACGGGTGGATATCAACAAATGGATTATATTATTTGAAATAACAACTGGATATTCTTATTTTGTGGACTGTGACGGGCAGAAAGAGTGCACACACTTCTGGATTGGATTTTGTTTGCGTCTGGAGGAGCCAACGAAAGGTAAGAAATGAGAGATGAACAGTTTGGTTATGTTACAGTGTGATAGCTTACAAGTATTTTGTGAGGTGATTTAGCGTGGATTGAACATTTTAGACGTTTAGTGGTGACTCTAAGCTTTCAAATGACATATAACATGTCTGTATTGAAAACATTTGTTTTTAATGAGTGACGCATGTCTGTAAAAACTCTGATACTGTCCCTGATCAGGGACGGTGGGTTTTGACAGCCTCAAAGTGCAGTTGCAATTTTGAGGCTGTGCAGGTTATAGAGAAAATTAATATTGGACACATCTCGGTCCTTGTCTAGGACAAATTAGTTAGGATGAGTTAGAGGTTGAGCCCTTCTCGGCGCCGCAGTGAGCCAGAGCACTCTGCGATTTTGTGAAGAAAGAGAGAGTAAAAGGCGTGGACCGACAGGAGCCATGAGCCCCGGCCTCAGGTGGGACTTTTCTCTGAACTGTCTGGAGGATGTGGACAGGGAGCCATGGAAAAGGCGCTGAGAGCAGCAGAAGAGCTGAGGCGGCTTGAATGACTCGCACCAGACCCGCGCACGGAGCGGACGAGGCCCGCGCACAGAGCGTCCGAGCCCCGCGCACGGAGCGGACGAGGCTCGCTGTCGGAGCGCACGAGCCTAGAGCACAGAGCGCACGCTCTCGCGCCTCGCTCTCGGAGCGCTGAGTCCCGCTCATCATAAAGTGCAATGTAACAGTGCGGACTTTGAATCAGAATCACAATAATTTTGAGAAATAATTTCATTCGGGGCTAGACGTAAAACATCCGGGGCTCAAGCCCCGGTAAAATTGGTCTGGCGACGCCTCTGCTCTGACATGTTAGTGCCAAAAGAACCATCTCAGACTCTGAGGACCTCAGGGACCGGCCTCCTGCTGGTGCCAGAGTCAGGACTAAACATGGACCGGCCTCCTGCTGGTGCCAGAGTCATAACTAAACATGGACTGGCCTCCTGCTGGTGCCAGAGTCAGGACTAAACATGGACCGGCCTCCTGCTGGTGCCAGAGTCAGGACTAAACATGGGCCGGCCTCCTGCTGGTGCCAGAGTCAGGACTAAACATGGGCCGGCCTCCTGCTGGTGCCAGAGTCAGGACTAAACATGGACCGGCCTCCTGCTGGTGCCAGAGTCAGGACTAAACATGGACCGGCCTCCTGCTGGTGCCAGAGTCAGGACTAAACATGGAGCTTGTTTTCTGATTTTAATTCAATTTCATGCAATTTTTATTCTGTTATGTAAAGCACTTTGAATTGCCTTGTGTATGAATTGTGGTCTACAAATAAACTTGCCTTGCCTTACTGTCGGTCACATGTTTGTGTTTATGTCAGTTTTACTGCTGTCTCGTGGACCACAACAAAACCAAACTCAACACAACATAAAACAAACTAACTGATTCTGTTGACATCTCTGCGATGTGGCCACGTGCAAACAAGTTGGGAGTGTGTGGTATGTGAGTGTCCTCAGAATGTGTATGAGTGTGGCATGATGAGTTTTTAAAGGTGCAGAACGCTATTGGGCCGTACCAAACAATCTCACACAGCCACACAGGCCTGTGATAGTGACTGGCGGTCACATGTTTGTGTTGACTGGCGGTCACATGTTTGTGTTGACTGGCGGTCACATGTTTGTGTTGACTGGCGGTCACATGTTTGTGTTGACTGGCGGTCACATGTTTGTGTTGACTGGCGGTCACATGTTTGTGTTGACTGGCGGTCACATGTTTGTGTTAGTCACATGTTTGATAGAGATTGACCACGATGTAAGATTTTCCCCAAGATCAGAAATCTTTCATTGCAGACAGCCAAAATGGCTTTAATGGTGAAAGTCTGCGTTTGTTGAGAAATGATTTATATCTACTTTTTGTTGTTCCCTTTTCACCTGAGTCTGCGTTTTAACTTGTCCAACCATTTCATTTGAAAGCATTCCAGGAGTTGAAAGACAGCCAGAATGCTCTTAAGAAAATGAGACATTTCAGGTCATACCCACACGCTCCAAAATGAACCGGTCGGAATGTGGCTTTAGAGATGTGAGTGAATTCAGCCATTCCCACTATCTTTCAGCATCTTTCAATTTTGAAAGAAAGTATGTTTGGGCCTGATCACTAAACCCTCTACTTCCTCCACATCCATGTGCCGCGATTACGAGCAATAACAAGCAAGACGGAGTCCACGACAGAGAAAACGTTGGGGGTTCTCTGTTTAAAAGACCAGGACGTGTCACTAAAACCACAGCCAGAGGAAGTTTACAGCTACACGCCATTTTGGACTGACACACAGCTCTCTGCTCTGCTCAGCTGCCCTTTGGCCATAAACCATACTTTGGTGGTGCTGTCGTCACGTCTGTTGTTCGTCTGTTGGTCCCGCCCGCTGAAGTCAAATTATGTGGTGCATCTCCAGATTAGAATGCAGGCCAGGCAATGAGGTCTCTTCCTCCTCTGGCGTATGATTTCATGATTATTCATGATTCACTGCAGATAAAGGGCATCTATCAGTTAATAACTTTGCTCCATGTCAAAGTCTAAAGCATGAGTAGATCATTAATTTTAATATTTCTTTGGGATGATCGTATAGCTTCAAATCCAGGCTGTTGTTGTGTCTGTGAGCAAGACACCCATCGGTCTTCTGCTGTCAGAGCCCACATGGGACAGGGAAGGGCCTCTGGGGTAAAAACCAAATCACTGTTTAACTGTGAGTGAATGAAGTGAATGAACGCGGCTTTAGGGAGTCGTGTAAGTAGTTACTGAGCTACGTCATTCATTATAAACTTTTTGTTAGTTTTTGTTCATGGTTTATTAATGCTATTAAAAGTGTAGTTATTAAGTGGTATCATCATCATTACAATTACAATTATGACCATTATATAACCAATGCAGGAATAACTTAACTTGATATTGCATCATTTTTTTCTTTTTTTTGGTGGTAACTTACTTGGGGAACTGTGCACACGGAAGTATTGGTCATAAAAGTGCATATTTCCATGACCATAGAAAGAGCTCTTTCTATGGTCATCATTAGTGGGTGGGGTTCCTCGTGAACACGCCCAGATCGTTTAAGGGAAAAACAGAAATGATCTAACAGCATTGTTTTAGCGATGCTCATTTTAGAACTGGGCAATTCCTGGAGTTCACATTCGCACAATCACAACATGGAAATTGGGACAAAACTGGGAATAAACCAGGAATGAAATCTGGACCAAACTAGAACTACCCAGCACCACAACAGAACCAAACCAAGTCTATATTTGGACTGAGACAAAAAGTGTCAACACACCCGAGTCCTGTAATCACAGTTTAGTTTGTCTTAATGCCAGATCTAGACCTGGTTTAGTTCTTAATCATTAGTCCTTGCTTAGTCTTGGTTTAGTCCCGGTTTAGGTGTACTGTGTTTCTGGTTTAGACCTGACTTAGTCCTTGTGTAGATCTGTTTTGGGGTGCAGTGTCCAGGTTTAGTCCCAGTTCAGTCCCACTTTGACGTATGTGTGAATGCAGTTTAGTCCTTTATTTGATTAAGTCTTAGTTCAGGTCTCAGGTCTTGTAGTCCTGGTTTAGACCTGGTTTGGTTCATGGTGAGATTTGGGGTGCGTTCACACTTATTTGGTCTGAAATTTAGCCCATTTTAGTCTTGGTAGAGTTGGATTGATCCCGTTTTAGTCCCAGTTGTGGGTGTGATCAAGTGTGAGCGTACCATAGTTCAAGGTTGTTGGGGGTTTAGTTCCAGACCAGTTCAGTCCCACTTTTGGTGTTGTTTGCATTGAACGGACCCTGAGAGCCTGGTCGACTTCTTCAGATGTGTTTCAGTTCCTTCTGGGTTTAGTTGTTAAGATTTTTGCTGCGTTCACACCTAAAAATAATGCTAAACTAGTAGTTAGCTACTACAAAACCTGGATCTAAACATGGACTAAATCAGGACCAAACCAAGTAAACATCAGAATTAAATTAGGCTCAAACCCGGGCCAAACAAGTACAAGTGTGAACGCGCCTTTGGTCAGACCTCAGTACGACCTGGTTAGGTGGTATTTGATTCATAGATTTGTTTAAGTCTTCTTGTAGTCTTGGTGTAGACCTGGTTTAGTTCATGTTAAGATTTGGTTAGACCTCAGTAGTGTTTGAGGTCAGACCTTACATTCACAATAAATTACAAAAACAACAGTACATTTCTATAAAGATTTATAAGCAATTTTCATTCAACACATTTCACCTTTACAGGCAAAAATAACCACATTTGTATGAATCCTTTATGATCATTTATGACCCTAGTGGAAACCCGGGCAAACATCACGCCCCTGACATATCAAGCGGAAGATAAGATAATGGCGCTCAAAGTACAGCCTCCTTGTGCCATTATAAAGGCCCCGTATGTCCTCTTCATCTCTCGTTTGGACCCCGCGCAGACCTCGCCCGGTTCCAGCATGTGCACGGGAGCCTGTTCTAAGTTTGTGGCCATCGGCCTGTACCCGCTGGCCGCCGTGTCTATCATCTGCAACATCATCCTTTTCTTCCCCGACTTCAGCACCAAGTACGCGGGCGAGGATGGCGAGAAAACCCCCCGCATCACCGAAGAGGTCAAGTACATGGGCGGCCTGATCGGCGGAGGAATCATGGTGAGGAGAGGACAAAAAAACTTTAGAAAAAGTACAGTTTGAATAGCCCAAAGAAAGCATGAACAAAGACAAATACTTCACGTTGACCAGTGAGTTTAAAGTGCATGAAGGAGTCTGGGTTGTGTTAAGCCACTCCCATTAAATTTTGAAAGCTGTATAATTTTGTAAATTGAAAGCATACATCTTTAAAATATGTTCAACAAAGTTTAGATAAAACAAAAATGGAAACCGAGAGGAGAACTATTCTTAGTCACTCAAAGAAAAAGAAAAAAATCTGGCATGTTCACAAAAATGGCCATTTTCCAAGCAATAAAACATATACTTACAGTTAATTACAGTTAAGGTAAATGTATTTTCCATAATTACATAATATAACTAGATTTATCAAAAAATGTCACAGTGGCGTAAGTTGGTGCTGCTCCCATAAAAAACACTGGTGAAAAAAATACATTTAACATTGAATTATTATTTTATAGGTTTTCCATGTTTATGTGTATTATATTCATTTTTTCTGCATAATTTCCCTCATCAGAAACGTATATGTTTTATTAATTTTGGTCCAAAGGTCAGGCTTTTATCTGGCGGTTCAGTTTACCCTGTTGTTAACCCAAGACATTTTTCTTCTTGTCTCACAACACTTTTATTAATGTAAACATAATTCCTAAAATGTATGTAAAAGGATTTATTTTTTTCAGAGTTCACATAGTTTGACAAAAAAAAGGTGGGTTTTTCCTGTGGAAAAATAACTAGTTAATTTCAAACTCTTTGCCGTGGTCCAGCATTATTGCTCTCTTTCCTAATTATTCATCACATTGAGTTTATTGTGCTTTTCACAACTTTCAGAGGCCAGAGCAGAGTTTACTGTCACGGTAAAGCCAACAGCATGCTAACAGTGCATTTCCTGCTTCACCGGGAAAACACACTTTACAATGCTGCTTTTCCAGTGCATCTGTGCAGGGCGGCACCAACTGGACTTTACTACATGAAGAAGAAAGAGAAATCCAGTACAGCCCCTTTAAGAATCATTCACTTAGGAACTACTTACTTAAAGGGTTTGTTATTTATGACTTAAGTCATAAATATGTTCATGCTTATTTAAGGCTATTGAACGTGTATTTATTATAAAGTGGTAATAAAAAAAATAGATTTCATTTGCAAATGGCAAAAGTTGTGATTATTGAGCAAATACACTGATATGAATACTGATATATGATACTTGCCGATATCAAAGGAAGGCCCACAAATGGAAGAAAAAATGCAATGAAGTTCCCAAAAGTGTTTTTCACTTTTGTAAGAATAATTACAAAATGTATTTATCTGGGAAATAATATCTTTTTTTTTTTTGTTTTTATGATGTTTGTGTCAACATTCTATTTCCATTTTGACTCATTGTTCTGTTTAAACAGACACATTTGAGACTGGGATGGTCACATGGCCACACGGACAAACTGGAAGCTCATACCTGAGCTAAATGTCTAACAATGATGTCATTCCTAATAAATGAAAAGATACCCAACATCACTGATGGCCTACGATATTTTAAAGATTTATCGCCCATCCTTAATGTCCTGTTAGTTGCACACATCACCTGCATTTTATCATTGTTTAGTTAAAAGTTCCTATATTCTTTTAGATAGAGTTGAAACATTTTATACCGACCCCCTCTGCAGGCAGCAGTGAAGAATCTAATGCCCTTAAAATAGGCTACAAATGCAGGTGTACGCAGAGGATAGAGAAGGACAGAGAAGGCCTGCAAGAGCATAAAGAGCCAAGATAACGGAAGTATAATATACTAATACTTTACTGTTCCTGGAATTTGAATTAAACAAATCCAAACTGTCTGAACGTCGCAATAAAATGTTTCTCCAAATCCCTGACTTCTTTGGTGAGTGTTTGGTTGACGCACGTGTCTCTGCTCCAGGTCCTGGTCCCAGCCATCCACATCCACCTGACCGCTGCCCGCAACTGCTGCGCCAACCGCTGCGGGGTGAGTCTCACCGGGACACAGCTCTGCTTCTCAAAATATACATGACATTAGCCTTGGGTTTTTATGTTTTAGAAGTGAATAAATAACGTAATTGAAAGGATTCCACTTTAAGTGGCCAACGTGCTGAAAGCATCACGGTCTAAGTAGTTCTAGTCACAGATTAAGCGATTACTGTAAATACAGTCGTTTTTAACGCAGTAATGTAACACATTACATTTTAAAATCGAGTAATTAGATTACACTTTGTATCCGTTTTGTTTCTTTTTCTGTGCAGTACTGCATCATGAGATGAGATAAATCCAGTTCAATTCTAGACATTTGCTCTCGTTTGCTTTTGCAGTGTATAAAGACAAATTAACAAACCAAAAGTGCGTCCGCACGTCTGATCCGTGACTGTGTTGTGTGCAGATGTTCCTGTCCATTGGCTTCGCAGCGCTGGGTGTGGTTGGCGCCATCTACAGTATGAGTGTGGCAGCGCTGGGCCTGTCCAACGGACCCATGTGCCTTTGGGTCCCCACCGGACAGTGGGAAGCTCCTTTTGCCAACAGGTACCAGGACAGGCCTCCTGCTAAACCTGCCACTTTCAAAGTGTTTTACAATAATCATCTCAGAAACAGCTCATTGTAATAGAGCTCTGAGCACAAAACCAAACCTGGACTACATCAGGACTAAACAAGGACTAGAAGAGGAACGTCCATCCAGACTAGAGCGAGCTCAGTATAACGAGCCTCACAAAGAGCAGTAGGGACTTAGTCATCTTAAATGATCCATTGCATAGATCCATGTCTGTGGCCCACAATGTTCCAACATGCGGCCCTCAGTGAGAACCATTCGGACACTCCTGGTCTAGGGCCACTGCTGCCCCCCTGTGGCACCTTATAATCTCAACAGTCTCCATCCTCTGAGAGACACTCAGGCTGTGGTGGGTGATGGACTGGTAGTTGTAGTAGTTGTAGTAGCAGTAGTAGTTGTAGTACTTAGTAGTAGTACTCAGCAGTAGTAGTTGTAGCAGTACTAATGTAGAGTTGGGGTTTGCAAATGTTACTGCACTACTAAAAATGCAGATTGTCCTGGTCTCGTCCGCAGTAGTGGGAGTTACCTGAGCGACTCTAAAGTGTGGGATTGGTGCCTTGAGCCAAAGGACGTGGTGCAGTTTAACCTGGGCCTGTTCTCCACTCTGCTGGTGGCCTCCAGCCTGCAGCTCGTCCTGTGCCTGGTGCAGATGGTCAACGGCCTGTTCGGCTGCCTCTGTGGGACCTGTGGCAACAAGGAGGTAAATTATATTTAAATGATTTATGTTTGTGTGTTTGAAAACCTATTTCTATTACGACACTCCATATTAATATGTTCTTAAAGCACCACACTTAATACATTACTATTATTTGAAAGGGTTTTTGTCCTTTTGGCACTGGATGTATTGTCTTTTGGAATCTAATTAACAGGGAATTCTGAGCAGTTTATTGATCCATTAGGTGACAAAACTCACCATCACTGACATTAATGACAAACCTTTGACAATTTGGATAAATCAGTGAAAATGTTTGGGTCTATGAGAATCGTGACCCAGGTGATGTGTGACCCAGTTGACATTTTGTAACATCTGAGGATCTTGTCCTTGTCATAGAGCTCAGAGTACCCCCACATTACCTTGAACTCAGCTCATTCCAATCCTGAAATCTAATGTAATTCTACACAAATGTGTACGTTATTTAAAATAAAAATTGCTGAAACATTCCAAGTATTGGGTTACCACTGAGGTTACTCCTTTTTTCAAATGTTGCTCCAGAAAGTCTGAACCATCGTTGTGATGCTGAGTTTGAGACCGTTGCACTTTTATAAGGGATTATTCCAGCCGTTACACACAGTAGAACAAACTAAATATTTGAAAATAGTATGTTTTATTTTGAAGTAATTATGATGTTATGTGCTTGCAGTGATTGGAGCGGCCCCTGGTGTAGGATGACCGCTCTGCCGGCCTGAAGAACAAGCCACCCACAACATGTTTTTTTATGTATTTCACATCAGCTTTTTAAACCACAAATCACCCTTTTGTTCTGCATTGTTTTTACTTTGTCACAGTTGAATAGTCATGCACTCCACCTGAATCTGATAGTAAAAGAAAACAAACGTGCTGCTTTGCATTGATGTATGACACTGTAGATGCATTTTAATATTGTATAAAATTGAAAATAAATTTAGCGTTTTTTGTTCTTTTATTCAATCACTTCATCGTTCATTCATCCAAAGCCACTTAAAAAGGTGGATATTTGCACGGAATGTGTGAAAGAATCTCTAAGAAGGATTGTCAGAGATGCCAGGTCAGCTTTTGGGTTGGGTGGAAGTCACTTGCAAATTTTAAATATTTGAGCTTGCTCCTGATTGACACTTTTACGACATAAAAGAAATGTTTTAGCCTAATTCATTTTAAAATGTACTTTAATGAACTTTTAACCTTCTTTTAACATTGTTTCCTAAATTGAGGTAAGGTTAAGGTACACTTTATTTATCCCTCGTGAGAGAAGCAGACCTCGGGAACCAGACCCAGATGTGATGGTCAGGACTGTAGCAGGAGCATGTGTTGTGTTGATGGAGGAAAGTCACCCAGACACACACAGACTTCTCCAGACTCCTCCAGACACACACAGACTCCTCCAGACACACACAGGCTCCATACAGACACACACAGACTCCTCCAGACACACACAGACTCCTCCAGACACACACAGACTCCTCCAGACACACACAGACTCCTCCAGACACACGCAGACTCCACACAGACTCCTCCAGACACACGCAGACTCCACACAGGCTCCTCCAGACACACACAGACTCCTCCAGACACACACAGACTCCTCCAGACACACACAGACTCCTCCAGACACACGCAGACTCCTCCAGACACACGCAGACACCACACAGACTCCTCCAGACTCCACACAGGCTCCTCCAGACACACGCAGACTCCTCCAGACACACACAGACTCCTCCAGACACACACAGACTCCTCCAGACACACACAGACTCCTCCAGACACACACAGACTCCTCCAGACACACACAGACTTCTCCAGACTCCTCCAGACACACACAGACTCCTCCAGACACACAGACTCCTCCAGACACACGCAGACTCCACATAGACTCCTCCAGACACACGCAGACTCCACACAGGCTCCTCCAGACACACACAGACTCCTCCAGACACACACAGACTCCTCCAGACACACGCAGACTCCACACAGACTCCTCCAGACACACGCAGACTCCACACAGACTCCTCCAGACTCCTCCAGACACACACAGACTCCTCCAGACTCCTCCAGACACACACAGACTCCACACAGGCTCCTCCAGACACACACAGACTCCTCCAGACACACGCAGACTCCACACAGGCTCCTCCAGACACACACAGACTGCTCCAGACACACACAGACTCCTCCAGACACACGCAGACTCCACACAGACTCCTCCAGACACACACAGACTCCTCCAGACACACGCAGACTCCACACAGGCTCCTCCAGACACACACAGACTCCTCCAGACACACACAGACTGCTCCAGACACACACAGACTCCTCCAGACTCCTCCAGACACACGCAGACTCCTCCAGACACACACAGACTGCTCCAGACACACACAGACTCCACACAGGCTCCTCCAGACACACACAGGCTCCTCCAGACACACACAGACTCCTCCAGACACACACAGACTCCTCCAGACACACACAGACTCCTCCAGACACACACAGACTCCTCCAGACACACACAGACTCCTCCAGACACACACAGACTCCTCCAGACACACACAGACTCCTCCAGACACACACAGACTCCTCCAGACACACACAGACTCCTCCAGACACACGCAGACTCCTCCAGACACACGCAGACTCCTCCAGACACACACAGACTGCTCCAGACACACACAGACTCCTCCAGACACACACAGACTGCTCCAGACACACAGACTCCTCCAGACACACACAGACTCCACACAGGCTCCTCCAGACACACACAGACTCCTCCAGACACACACAGACTCCTCCAGACACACACAGACTGCTCCAGACACACAGACTCCTCCAGACACACACAGACTCCACACAGGCTCCTCCAGACACACACAGACTGCTCCAGACACACACAGACTGCTCCAGACACGCAGACTCCTACTGACACACGTGGAGTTCTAAAATGTCAAGTAGCCATTTACACATGAAAACATGTAAGTGGGGGGTGCACGGTGGCAGAGCAGTTAGAGCTACTGCCTCCCAATAAGGAGATTGTGGGTTCGAATCCCAAATCTCTCTGGGTTCTCCGGCTCCTCCCACAGACATGCATGTGTTCAGGTTAATTGGCAACGCTAAATTGCCCCTAGTGTATGAATGTGAGAGTGAATGGTTGTCTGTCCATGTCTCTGTGTCAGCCCTGTCCAGGGTGTACCCCGCCTAAGGCCCAAAGTCACTGGCATAGGCTCCAGTCACCCGTGACCCCTAACGGGAACAAGTGATAGAGAATGAAACATGTAAATGACAATCTGCTGAGTTGTCATGGAGGCTCCTGGACGAGGGAGGGACACACATGCCATTTTTATTTTATTTATTTATTATTATTATTTATTTGTTCTTTTATGAAAGGGTTTATTAAAGAAGTAAAGGTTAAACGTCATCTTTATTGTTCACTTCAACAACAGGCCACTGGAAGTTGCATGGTCTTAATCACACAAAGCCAATTGCCCACAGTAATCCTGATTTAATCAGGTTTAGTCCCTACAGTTCTTTTTTTTTAGATGAGACACTACTGCAGGTGAAGAAGAAACAATCTACGTTTAGTGATGTCAATTTGAAACTCACTCACAGAAATGTAAGAAAAAATGATTTACACTTTCTTGCTTAATTTTGTTGACAAATTAGATTTTCAAAACTGAAATGTTATTCAGTATTTTAGCAAACTAGATCTGACAGAAAATGTGTGTAAAAAATAAATTTTTGCCTCATTTTATGAAACTTGAATAAATTTAGAGTGTATACAGTATACAGTGTACAGTTTGGTGTGGGATCTACTTTAAGGCCAAAATTGCATTTGGAGAAAACGACCTTTAAAGTTACAATGTCCCAGAGAAATCTATGAATGAAGAGGATTCAGTCTTTAAAAAAATTTTTTTTAAGGTAGCGTCGCTTTATGTCACCATGGTAATCACTCATCCACTTCCTGACGCGTGACACTCCAGATGATCCTCCAGGGGGCGCCGTCTTAGAGCAGAGACACTCGAGAGCGCGTCGGAGCGGTTCAGGTGAGTGTTGCGCGTCTTTACGCACGCACTCACGCACCCGCGCGCACACGGCACATTTTTCCTTTAAACTCGTTTCCTAAAAGTGGTTTCTCTGGGCGAGGTTTGGTCTGGTCCCGCTCTGGAGCCGGTTTCGCCCCGGTCTCGCCTCGGTCCCGGTGCGCTGCTTGCTTGGACACAGTTGGGGGTAATCTTGGCTGATCCGGGCATTAGCCGCTTTGGTGCAGCGGGTCAAACCTCTAAGTAAGAACTGGGACACTTTTATGTTCTTTTACAGAGTGGTTTGTTTTTGCAATTGAGATAAAGTTGATGTTGTAGTGAGCGACTGAAGTCTACTTTCATTTGCGTTTCTCAAGATGCATTATATTTAGATGATAGTGTTGAAATGCGGCGGCTTTCTGATGAGTAAAGAAACACCTGCATTTGACAGAACTGTGCTCTGTTTTTTCACTAATATGGTGCAGTTCCAGAGTTCTCAGTTTGAGTCTAATGACATGACCAGTGCAGCAGTGTCCTATAAAGCTCTGTGCTGTACTGTACACTCAAATGGAAGAGTACGACACCTGAATACAGCAGAGGAGGAGGACCGACAGTGTGATCAGGTAAAGCGCATTTAGGCCACATGGCTCAACATCTCTGCAGTGCTCTCTGGTGTTAACACTGTGGCCCACTGAAGTAAAACGCACAACTGCACAACTTGACATCAGTTTCTTTCTACGAAACTCGATCAATTAAACTGAAAAACGTCGTTTTAAGCGCGACTCCTCACCTTCTCTGAGCTGTGTCCAAGAGCAGCAGAAACAGACAGGGACAGGGACAGACAGGGACAGACAGGGACAGACAGGGGCAAGGGCAGGCAGGGGCAGACAGGGACAGACAGGGGCAGGGACAGACAGGGGCAAGGGCAGGCAGGGGCAGACAGGGACAGGGACAGACAGGGGCAGACAGGGGCAGGGACGGACAGGGACAGACAGGGGCAGGGACAGACAGGGACAGACAGGGACAGACAGGGACAGACAGGAGCAGGGACAGACAGGGGCAAGGGCAGGCAGGGGCAGGGACAGACAGGGGCAGGGACAGACAGGGACAGACAGGGGCAGGGAGAGACAGGGACAGGGACAGACAGGGGCAGACAGGGGCAGGGACAGGGACAGACAGGGGCAGGGAGAGACAGGGACAGACAGGGGCATACAGGGACAGGGGCAGACAGGGGCAAGGGCAGGCAGGGACAGACAGGGGTAGACAGGGACAGACAGGGGCAGACAGGGACAGGGACAGACAGGGGCAGGAACAGACAGGGGCAGACAGGGACAGACAGAATTTGTGAGAAAAATAGAAAACGCAGCTCTTATAATGAGTATGTGATATTTCTTTCTGTAATGTGCATAAAGCTTCTCATTTCTTGAAAATAAACATGGACCGGCCTCCTGCTGGTGCCAGTGTCAGGACTAAACATGGACCGGCCTCCTGCTGGTGCCAGAGTCAGGACTAAACATGGACCGGCCTCCTGCTGGTGCCAGAGTCAGGACTAAACATGGGCCAGCCTCCTGCTGGTGCCAGAGTCAGGACTAAACATGGACCGGCCTCCTGCTGGTGCCAGTGTCAGGACTAAACATGGACCGGCCTCCTGCTGGTGCCAGAGTCAGGACTAAACATGGGCCAGCCTCCTGCTGGTGTCAGAGTCAGGACTAAACATGGACCGGCCTCCTGCTGGTGCCAGAGTCAGGACTGAACATGGACCGGCCTCCTGCTGGTGTCAGAGTCAGGACTGAACATGGACCGGCCTCCTGCTGGTGCCAGAGTCAGGACTGAACATGGACCGGCCTCCTGCTGGTGCCAGAGTCAGGACTGAACATGGACCGGCCTCCTGCTGGTGCCAGAGTCAGGACTGAACATGGACCGGCCTCCTGCTGGTGCCAGAGTCAGGACTAAACATGGACCGGCCTCCTGCTGGTGCCAGAGTCAGGACTAAACATGGACCGGCCTCCTGCTGGTGCCAGAGTCAGGACTAAACATGGACCGGCCTCCTGCTGGTGCCAGAGTCAGGACTAAACATGGACCGGCCTCCTGCTGGTGCCAGAGTCAGGACTAAACATGGAGCGGCCTCCTGCTGGTGCCAGAGTCAGGACTAAACATGGAGCGGCCTCCTGCTGGTGCCAGAGTCAGGACTAAACATGGACCGGCCTCCTGCTGGTGCCAGAGTCAGGACTAAACATGGACCGGCCTCCTGCTGGTGCCAGAGTCAGGACTAAACATGGACCGGCCTCCTGCTGGTGCCAGAGTAAGGACTAAACATGGACCGGCCTCCTGCTGGTGCCAGAGTCAGGACTAAACATGGACCGGCCTCCTGCTGGTGCCAGAGTCAGGACTAAACATGGACCCGGCCTCTTGCTGGTGCCAGAGTCAGGACTAAACATGGACCGGCCTCCTGCTGGTGCCAGAGTCAGGACTAAACATGGACCGGCCTCCTGCTGGTGCCAGAGTCAGGACTAAACATGGACCGGCCTCCTGCTGGTGCCAGAGTCTGGACTAAACATGGACCGGCCTCCTGCTGGTGCCAGAGTCAGGACTAAACATGGACCGGCCTCCTGCTGGTGCCAGAGTCAGGACTAAACATGGACCGGCCTCCTGCTGGTGCCAGAGTAAGGACTAAACATGGACCGGCCTCCTGCTGGTGCCAGAGT
The DNA here is from genome assembly GCA_019453435.1 of Rhinogobius similis. Taxonomy (NCBI): domain Eukaryota; kingdom Metazoa; phylum Chordata; class Actinopteri; order Gobiiformes; family Gobiidae; genus Rhinogobius; species Rhinogobius similis. Next base: position 2,549,930 of record CM033640.1, on the reverse strand, counting down.
CAGGACTAAACATGGACCGGCCTCCTGCTGGTGCCAGAGTCAGGACTAAACATGGACCGGCCTCCTTGCTGGTGCCAGAGTCAGGACTAAACATGGACCGGCCTCCTGCTGGTGCCAGAGTCAGGACTAAACATGGACCGGCCTCCTGCTGGTGCCAGAGTCAGGACTAAACATGGACCGGCCTCCTGCTGGTGCCAGAGTCTGGACTAAACATGGACCGGCCTCCTGCTGGTGCCAGAGTCAGGACTAAACATGGACCGGCCTCCTGCTGGTGCCAGAGTCAGGACTAAACATGGACCGGCCTCCTGCTGGTGCCAGAGTCAGGACTAAACATGGACCGGCCTCCTGCTGGTGCCAGAGTCAGGACTAAACATGGACCGGCCTCCTGCTGGTGCCAGAGTCAGGACTAAACATGGACCGGCCTCCTGCTGGTGCCAGAGTCTGGACTAAACATGGACCGGCCTCCTGCTGGTGCCAGAGTCAGGACTAAACATGGACCGGCCTCTTGCTGGTGCCAGAGTCAGGACTAAACATGGACTGGCCTCTTGCTGGTGCCTCTGCTCTGACAATGTTCAAATCCAGGCTAACAGCAGTTCTGTTAAATCTACAAAGGACTGAAGGATTTATCTCCGCTCTTCTTTTTAAACGTATTTTAATAATAATTTTGTATGTCTTTATCTGTTTTGTGAGTTGAATGTAATTTTATTTTGTTGTGTAAAACACTTTGAACGCCTAATTAGGGTTTCTGAGAAAATCTCGGCAATTCGCCTGAACTCAGAGCACGTCGTGGAGCGAGTTTCGGCCTGTTCTTCGCGCAGACTCTGTGGCCCTTTCCAACACCCTTTTCCTAAAGCTTCTAAATAAATGTGGAACTAAACTGGTGCACGTCGGGCATTTGTTAAAGACACAATATGACTTTATTTGCTTTGGGAAACACCTTATTTGTTTGATGTGTAAGCGACACTAGAGGCCACTTCTGTGCTTTTTCAGCTCTGATATTAATATTATCTTGGGATACATATGCGCTGTATATTGTTAGACTATTGTAAAATAAGAACGAGCAAACTTCTCCACTGAGATCAACATGTTTTATCTGATTTTATCTTTACATCAAACTTGGTTAACTACATCAGTTGTGGGCGGTGATTTCACGGTAAAGGGGCGTGTCTCTTGTGTCGGAGCGTCTAAAGCTCTGAGCTCTAAGGAACCTCCGCTCAGCTGTGAAGGAAAAGGGCCTGAGCGGCCTGTCCGCTCTTACTCTGAAGGAGTCCGGATGTGCAGTGTCTGCAGTCTGCGGTCAGGGTTGCCAAGTCCGCCTCTTTATAGCGATAGCCCGATTTTGGGCCTGTAGTTTAGAAAGTCGCTTGCAAATTTGAACAAAAGCAGTTTATTGCTGCGCTATTCAAAGGCTCTTTGTCATCATTAAAGAGATGCTTTTAATGTCTGTAATTTTGGACTTTCTCAATAACGATACTCAGTCAATATTATGTCCATCCAACAGAAATGACTTTGAACGAAGCCTCTTCAAGGTTTAATTTGTGTGAAATTAAATTGATTAATTTCAGATGTGAAATGTCTGTAAAACTAACAAAAGTGCAGCATTATTACCTTATGCTATTCTTATATGAACTTTTTTTTATTTTAAAATTGTAATCATATCAATTTGTAGCATTTTATTTTAAATAAAACGCATAAACTCGAAACAAGATTCAACGATATTATCCACGTTTCGATGTTATTGTCCACCTCTAAATTGACCCAATATTGGCTAAAATATAATATATAATAATATATCTATATAATAATTATATAATAATTATATATATATATATATATATATATATATATATATATATATATATATATATATATATATAACGTGTTTTATAGTCGTTATTGATGCCAAATAAGTATATATTAAGTGTAAAAAAAAAGAAAAAAACTCATTAGAGCTCGTTCAGTGGCGACACAACCTTTAGTTACTTATTTTTTTGCTTTATTTTTATGGGGCTCGATGCGCTTACTATGGGCTTTTTATCATAGGCTTGCTCTATCTGGCAACCCAGTCTGCGGTCTCACACACACACACGCACACACACAAACGCACACACACACACACACGCAGACACGGTCCGGACGGCGCGGTGCAGCAGCGGGACCGTCTCCTCAGCTCTGCGGGACAGTGACGCGCCGGGGGCCGCTGCTCGGGGCCCACAGGGGACACGCAGACACAGCCACCGGACACGGGAGTGTGTGTGTGGAGGCGCTGCGGAGCCTGAGCCGAGCCTGAGCCCCGCAGAAGTGTGTGCACCAGCGGCTCGAGATGCTCACGGTGCCTTGGACCGTCACGACGACACCGCGCGGGCCCCGACTCAGAGATGCCTTTCAGACGGAGAGCCAGGTACGGGCACGGGTACGGCAGTGTGTGCGCGCGCGAGGGATGGCGGCTGCACCGGGCCCGGCTCCGCTCGTGGGTGGGGGGCTCCTCCTGACCACCGCCACAGGCCTCTCTGTGCGGCCGTGTGTTTACAGGAGCAGACGCACGCGGGCTCCTTTTGTCTCCGGTCTCCGGTCACCGTGCAGGGGCTGTGTGTGCTGCGGGAGAGCGCGGAGCGAGGAGCGGGGAAGGCTGTGATGCAGACGCGGCGGAAAGAGGCGGAGGTGTAGCGGCTACTGCTACATGCGCCGCCGCCACACAAAGCACCACAGACCGCAGTGCGCGCGTCAGCTCCGCTCCGGCGTCAGAGCGCGGCGAGGCCGAGGAGACGCACTCGTGTTACGGCTGCTGAGACCCGAGACCTCAGACCTCAGACCTGGGACGTGTGCTCTGTGCTCTGTGCTGTGAGCTTCACGCTGTTGTTAATGGGCCACAGGTTAATAATGGGCCTATAGCCCATAAAATCATCTCTGGTACAAACCGAGCCACACGTACTCGGACTGCAGGGTGTGCACGTGTGGAGTTTGCATGTTCTCCCTGTGTCTGTGTGGGTGTGTGCGTGTGTGAATATGTGTGTTTGCGGTGTGTGTGTGTGCGTGTGTGTGTGTGCGTGTGCGTTGATTGTGTGTTGATTGTGTGTGTGTGTGTGTGTGTGTGTTGATTGTGTGTTGATTGTGTGTTGAGTGTGTGTTGAGTGTGTGTGTGGTATGTATATTGGTGTGTGAGTGCACGTGTGTTGACTGTATGTGCGGTGTATATATGTATGCTTGTGTGTGTGCGTGTGTGTGCATTTCCTGCTGCTCTGTTTTCCGCATCAACCTAAAATATGTGTGTGGCTCCAGAACTCTGCAACATGAACCTTTGGCTGTGAGATGGTCCAGATGATGCAGACGCCCCTGGCCCCAGAGACACTGATGGCTGGGCCAGAGTCAGAGAGGGAAACAATCCCGGGGCGCTGCACTGTGGGCCCTCTGCTCCTGACCGTCGCCCCAGCGACAATGAAGGATGCAGAGAATGAATTTCCCTCATGAGGGACTAATAAAGTAACTTAACCTGACTGTATAAACACCTGAGAGAGACTGAAATCTGAACAAATCCAAGAATGTCAGAACATGGTTGTATTTTTCCTGGACATGTCACACAGGGACATGTCTTTCTGCAGAGGTCTCTGTGGCGTGCTGGTGGTGGTTGCTCTGCTCAGTGTTCTGACTGTGCTTGTGTGTCTGCAGGATGCTGCGGTGGCTGGTGTGCACACGCATGGGGCCCCTGTGGCTGTGGAAGGCCCTGCTCGTGTGCGTGGCCTTTGCCTTCGCTGGACAGCTGCTGGGGGTCATCTTCAACAAGAGGTACACAGTGTTTCTCTCACTGCAGTGCTGCACACAAATAGCCAGATTCTTATTTTGCAGTTCCTTTAAAATACAGAAGTTGATGCAGAAGTAAAAACGTATTTTTATCTTGATATTAAAGTAATTTGAATTTGAAATTGAAGATGTATTATTCTTTCATTAAATCCACTCCAATTTCTCAGGGACATTGTGACTTCAAAGGTCCAAATGCATTTTTCTCCCACAGACACATAAAGATGAGCCTTAAAGTAGCTCCGTACAAACTGTATCTGATTTAACAAGTCGCATTGAACATAAGATTTGTTCAGATTTTATTTCAAACTAGATTTATTTATGTTTTCAGTCCAAAAAATTAGGTGAAATTTATGTTTTTTTAAATTTACTTAAAATCAGAAATCAAAAAAACATTTTCCTGCATTTAAGTAATGCTTAAAGGAGCACTATGTAAATATTCTGCATTTTCACGTTGTTTTAAACCTTTAAACATGTTCTTGAGTGCCTTAAATTTGCAATTTCATGTTTTAAAGAAAAAAAAAGTTTATTATATATACTGAAAGGAATTGATTGCACTGTTCACTGACACGCAGTGAGTGCATCCAGCCACTAGACAGCGCCTTGCCATCAAGTCAACATACTCTTACAGCGCTGTTGAAAACACGAGCTTTAGCCTAGCAGCAGCAGCTAGTGTGTTTAGACGGCAGAGATGCTCAGAACGAGTCTGGCAATGATTTAAGGACTTAAAACAGCAGAAGATTCTCTGATAAGTGACGTATGAACTCGGAAAGTACGTCCCAGATAGAGCGGAGTACGCATGACGTGTGGCTGAAGCCCGGAGGGGGAGGATTTTCTGATAAACATTCCTCAAAACAGCGTGAATGCAGCTGGATGTTTTTGATGACGGAACATTGTTAGAACAGGGTTACAAGCTCAAAAAGTCACTGTAGCAGAATATGTGTCCTTTAAGTGTAGTTGCTTTGTCTACAATGTTCCACAGTATGACTTTAAATGTATCTGTCGCCCATTGATTCAATTACAGGTGTGTTTATTATGAAAAAAAACTGTATAAAAACATTATTACTATGCACAAGGTCACCTCTCCACAGATCTGACTTGTAACTTGGCCTCGTGGCTTCACTTGCTTGTCTCCATGGAGATGAATCCATTTAATGCCATGCTGTGGTACATTTCTGGCAAAACAATGTCTATATTTAGCCAAGAAAAGTTACATATTGCACCTTTATAATCATGTTGTGGTACCAAACTGGACCTGGAAATGGCATGTTTCATTAAACCTTGTATATTCAGTCTGTTTTTCTTTATTCCATGTACTGATGTCATGAGGTGGTGCTCCTCCTCCTCCAGGAAAAGCTCCTCCCGGTTTTAAAGGACACATATTCTACAGTGACTTGAGCTTTAAACCAAGTTCTAACAATGTTCTATCATCAAAAACACACCTGGAGTTGCATTCAGCTGCATTCATGATGTTTTGAGGAATGTTCATTAAAAAAAAATCCTCTCCCTCTGAGCGTCCAAAACACTTTCTACTGAACTTCCTGGTTCTGGGACGTATTTTCAGATCATATATCTTCAGCTGTTTCAAATCCTTAAATCATCGGCAGACTCATTCTGAGCATTTCTGCCTCTAAACACGATCACTGCTCCTGCTAACCCGCACCATACGCCTGTTCAGCTTTAACGTCACTAGATTGTATATAGTCCTAGGCACCATCTACTGGCTGGATGTACATAGTAAGTGTCATTTCATTCCTGTCATTTAATGAATAATGTTTTTGTTTTGTTTTCAAAACATGAGATGGCAAATTTAAGCTACTCAAGAGCATGTTTAAAGGCTAATAACAGTATGAAAAGCGCAGAATATTTTTCCTTTTAAAAGCTGATACAGTTTTCCGTACACTGCACAGGATTGTGATTGAACGGATATAAAGCGCTTTAAAAAGTCTCAACGTGACTTCATAGACTTGGCTCCTCAGTGGGCTAGATGTGTCAGAAAGTTTCAAAGGTTGAAGCGCCTGAAGCAGTTCTTCAGATATTGACGCTCTCGGAAACAGAGTTAATGTGTAACTGTGAGTGTGGGCAGAGCGCTATGTGACCACAAACAAAACACCTGCAATATGTAAAGTGGCACATTGTTGTGTGAACCGAGAAACTGGAACTAATATCAGGTCAGTTTGAAACTGTTCCAGTTGTTTACAGTCCTTAAAAACAGCCATTTGAGTCTCTTTCTGGTGTTGAACTCTGCGTTGCAACGTTGGAATTTCCCCACTGTGAGACACACAGTTCTTTTACTCTCTTCTATTTAATTGAGATCAGAGCCACCAGCAGAACTATTGTCAGATTTTGTGGTTGGATTTCTAAAGTGAGATTCTCTTTTCAAACATTTCTTTTTGAGACGGAGCTGTGAGTCATCAGCACATGCAGCAAACACTAACACGATGGAAAGAATGAGGTTAAGAAAGAGCAGAGTGAAGTCTAAACTCCCTCTGCTGCATGTGTTTGCAGTGTGCCCTCAGCAGGCCGCTCCATCCTGTCGGCCCCTGACCAGGGGCCCCCTCTGGGCTCGTGTCGGCCCCACACTCACATCATGTTCCTGAAGACCCATAAGACGGCCAGCAGCACTGTGCTCAACATGTTGTACCGCTTCGGAGAGGAGCGAGGCCTGCACTTTGCCCTGCCGCTAGGCTACCAGCTGGGCTACCCACTGCCCTTCAACGCCCACCGGGTCAAAGGCTACAGGGGCCCCGGGGCCAGCCACTTCCACATCATGGGCAACCACATGCGCTTCAACCGAGCAGAGGTACTCCACACACGCACTAATGCACACACACACACTCTCACACACACACACACACACACACACACACACACACACACACACACACACACACACACACACACAAGCCCGCACACAACACATACACTCACACACACACATACACTCGCACACACACATACACACAGACACTTGCGCACACACACACACACACACACACACACTTGCACACACACACACACACGCACATACACACACATACACACACATATACACACACTTGCACACACACACACACACACACTTGCACACACACACACACACACACACACACACACACACACACACACACACACACACACACACACACACACACACACGACTGAGGAACATTCATTGTGAATTGTGAAAGTCATTGTGGCCTGCATGACTGTCACATGTGGAGGATGATTAGTTATTATAAGCCTTGTTTTCTATGTGGGTTGGACATGGGCGGGGGTGTGGGCGGGGTGTGGGCGGGGGTGTGGGCGGGGTGTGGGCGGGGGTGTGGGCGGGGTGTGGGCGGGGGTGTGGGCGGGGCGTGGGCTTGATTGGATCTGAGAAAACGCAGACTAAGGCCAAAACAAGACCCAAAAAGCAGAACAGTAAATAATTGTTGACTCATGTTCATGTCTGGTATTTGACCAGACGGTGACCACACAGTGTGGGGCTGAAGGGACAATGAGATGACAATCAAAACCCAGAAGACAAAATGACTAAAAAAGTGAAATCCACACACTAAATGGACCATAATCAATACTGGTCTATTTAATGTGTGGCTTTAACTTTTGTTATCGTTTTAGCTTATGGGTTTAGTTTTTTTCTCTAGCACTGATTGAGATCCTTTGAATGAAAAGTGTGTTAGAGATGCAATCTATTTTTGTATTAATTTATGAATCAGTCGAAGTTCTTGTCATTTCCTCTCCAGTACCAGACTGTTGAATCAAGTTAGTTTCAGTTCCTAACTTCCTCTTGTATCCCAGACATAAGAAGCCTTTTTTTAAAGTATTTTTGGGCCCATAGGCTTTTTTTTTAACAGGACAGTGCAGCGTGAAATGGAGATGAGAGGGAATGACATATTCAAAGGCCAACTGTTAAACTGTGGCCTGCCCACATGAGCACACGTGCTGTCCACTCCACCACCAGCGGCACCATCATAACACAGTATGATCAGAATGTGTCAGCTGATTATAAAGTGCAAGCATGAATCCATTTCCATATCCAGCTGCTAAATTCCATTGGACATTGTTTATTTAAACTTCTTTGACCACTGACCGCTTCACCGTTGAAACTCTCTGTTTGCTGCTGTTGTGATTTTAGGGCACGACAAAAATACATTGAATGGAATTTTTTTTTATTAAATTGTGATCAGCAGTTATTAACTTTTGTATTTCAAATGCATAATGCGTAACATTATCCAAAGCCAATGCATTAAAGAGGTTAAAACACTGCACAGAGTCTTTACTGTACTTTAGAAGGGAAATAAACAGGCCCTGGAATTGTTCAAAGGAGACATATAAATAACAGGACAGGTGGAATATTCAGAGAAATGGTACTACCTGTTCTAATGTTAATGATATTTTAAATTGGGTTCCATCTATCATGGTGAATGTTTTGGATGCCATTGCTCCCATGAAGGTTAAAATGGTTAAAAATAAGCAGAGGGCACCATGGAGGAATAATGAGTCGGTTGGAGTACAAAAAAGGGAGTGCCGCCGAGCCAAGCGAAAATAGCGAATCTCAGATATATTATGAAATCTATAAAGAAAAACTGTTGGTGTACAACCAGATCCTGTGTAGAACAAGGGAGAAGTATTTTTCTGAAATGATTGGAAATTGCCAGAATAATTCACATGTCCTATACGCAACAGTCAATAGTTTGACAAATCCAACTGCCGTTGGAATTAGTTTCCATATCCAAGTGTAATGAGTTTGCAGTATTTTTTAATGATAAGGTACAGAAAATTAAAAATACCATAAATTCCAAAATGCAAGTATCAGTTGAACAGCCAGTTAGACATCTAGAGCTGTCTCATTTTTCACCTGTGGTTGAAAATACTGTCCACGAGATGATTACCAGTCTTAGTTGCCCAACAGATTTCTAAAGTCTGTGTTGAGTAGTGTGTTAAGGCCACTAACTCAAATAGTCAATATGTCACTTCAGTCTGGGACAGTCCCAAAGGCCTTAAAAACAACAGTTATTAAGCCTCTCCTAAAGAACTGTCTTGATGCTACGGTGATGAATTTTTAGGAAAATTGAACTCACTTCCTCATACAGAATAACTCTTTTGACGTTTTCCAGTCTGTTTCCGATCATATCACAGCACTGAGACTGCTCTCATTAAACTGACAAACGATATCCGCCTGAACAGTGGGCAAAGTGTCAGTGTTAGTCCTGCTGAATCTCAGTGCAGCATTTGACACTGTCGATCATGGAATTCTGCTTCAGAGACTAGAGCACTGGGTGGGAGTTACTGGCACTGCCCTAAATTGGTTCAGGTCCTGTCTAGAAGAGAGGAAGAACTTTGTTGTGCCCCAAGGGTCAATCCTTGGACCACTATTATTCAATCTATACATGCTGCTGTTACAGTGGTGTGCCCTATCACAATCACACAGATGACACACAGGTCTATGTCTCACTGGTGGCAGGTGAATATGGACCAGTGGATTCATTTGTGAGAGCATCAAATGGATCAGTGTGTAGATGCAAAACAACTTCCTCCAGCTGAACTCAGACAAGACAGAAGTAATTGTCTTCGGTTATTGATTACCTTTAGTCTCTTTCTGTAAAACCTACAGATCAAGTGAGAAATTTAGGAGTACTTTTAGACCTGGATTTGAACTTTGACAGCCACATAAAATCAATAACATCAGCAGTGCTTTACCATTTAAAAAACATTGCCAGGATAAAAAATATAGTATCTAAAAAGGATTTGGAGAGACTTATTCATGCCTTTGTCTCCATTAGGTCAGATGACTGTAACGGCCTGTTCACTGGCCTCTCCAAACGAGCTGTAAAACAGCTGCAGTACATCCAGAACACTGCTGCTCCAGTCCTGACAAGAACCAGGAAGTACGAGCACATTGGTCTGTGCTCAGGTCTCTGCACTGGCTTCAGGCTCAGAGAATAGATTTTAAAGCAGCTCTGCTTGTGTTCAAGTCTCTTCATGGCCAAACACCAAAAAATATCTCGGACATGTTGGTACCATATGAACCTTCACGAGTTCTGAGAACTTCAGGGACCGGCCTCCTGCTGGTTCAGGACTAAACATGGGGAAGCAGCGTTTCAACATTACGCTGCTACGCTTTGGAACAGCCTTCCTGAGGGTGTGAGATGGGCCCCTACTTTAACAATGTTTAAATCCAGGCTAAAGACATATCTCTTTAGAGCTGTGCATATGACTGAAGGAATTTTATTTGCATTTTATACTCTTTAATATATTCTAATATGACTATTTATGTTTTTAATTTTTGGCATTATTAAGTATTTTCTATTTTGGTGTTATCTGTTAATACTTTGAGTTTAACTCTGAGTTACATTTTGTATGAATGGTGCTTTACAAATAAAATTTGTAAAATCAAAAAGCTGAGGACAAACAGGAAGTCGTTTATTGTTAATTCTAGCTTTACCCACGTCTTAGACTCGCAGAGATCCGCCGCATGATTAAAAAGTGAGATTTCCATTTGATTTATGAACTCCTTGGTCTTGTTAGACCGGTTTGTTACATAGAGGCCCAGGACGACCCCCAGCGTTCTGTGCCCATGGAAACGAGGCTATAGTCACATACTGTATGTGAAGGCTGTGTATTCAACAGAGCGCACAACATAGAAAAACCCTTCATGCATGAGCTTCTATTCTACTTGTGAAAATACTGAATAATTCAAAGTGTAATGTGTTTATTGAGCATGTTCATTTAATTGCACACAAGTAAAAGCAGTAGTTAAAATAAGCTTTAGGATCAACAGTCATTTGCAGTACGGTGCTCTGAGCGTGTCGACTGTACTAAAGGTACTCAGGCTATACATGTAGTTGAGAAAGCCTAATTAAAAACACATTTTATTCAAGTGATTAAATATATGGGAAATAAACCTTATTTGGTTTTGACTTTAAAAAAAAAAAGTAAATATATAAAGTATGTCCTCTGCTCACGTCGCTTCTACTTTTGAACAATGCAATTAATAACAAGATGTATACCTATATAGATTGGTTAAAGAAACTATTTCCTGATTGGTCAGTGCTTCCTGGAGTTGGTCAAGACCCTGTGATTGAACAAACTTTGATTTCCTTCATCTACTGTAAATCTTGTCACTTCACTTCACTTCACTTCACTTCCCTTCACACTCTTCGGTCCTGATTCGTGCTCCTTCGTTTTTCAGGTGGAGAAAGTCATGCCTTCTGACGCCTTCTACTTCTCCATCGTCCGCGACCCGGTGGCGCTGGCCGAGTCCTCCTTCGCCTACTACAAAGAGGTGGCCCCTGCCTTTCGCAAAGCCAAAAGTTTGGGTGAATTTGCAGACAACCCGCAAAAATTCTACGATCCCCGGCTCCGCAACAACCACTACGCCCGCAACCTCCTCTGGTTTGACTTCGGCATGGATCACAATGCCAACTTCTCCGCCGCCCTGGCTCGTCACGGCGAAAATGTGATCAAGCAGGTCTTCAGGCTGGTCCTGGTCTCCGAATACTTCGACCAGTCCATGATCCTGCTACGGCACGCCCTCTGCTGGCCACTGGATGCCGTTGTCTCCTTTAGCTTGAATGCCAGGCAGCAGAAATCTGAACGCAGCAGCAGCTGGGTGGCCAAGGCAGCTCCGTCACAAGCCAAAACGTTGCCAAACTTATCTCTCACAGAAGAACAGCGCGAGAAGCTCCGAGAGTGGAACGCGCTGGACTGGGCTCTGTACCAGGCCTTCAATAGAACATTCTGGGAGAAAATCCAGAAGTTTGGTTTGGCGCGCATGGAGCAAGAGGTGGCTCTGCTCAGGACAAGGCGCGAAGACCTTGCCAGGGTTTGTTTGCGGGACGGGGGAAAGCCGGTGGAGGCGCAACGGATTCGCGACAAGACGATCCGGCCGTTTCAGAGCGGCGTGGTGAAGATCTTGGGGTACGAGCTGCAGCCGCGCCTGGACAACGCCACCCGGACCGCCTGCCTCAGGATGATCCGGCCCGAGATCCAGTATAAAGACGTACTGGATGCCAAGCAGTTTCCAAGGTCTGCGCCAGCGCAACCGGCCCCTCCGCCAGACTCCAGGGCGAGGGCGGGCTTTGGGGAGAAGGGGGGGCTTGGAGAGGGCGCGGTCAGGGACTGGGACGGCACCCGCTTGAAACAGAACCAGACTGTGAAACTGAGATAATGAACAAATTGATCAAAGCAGGTCTTTTTTGTCATGGACGTATTCAAAGTCCTGTACTGAAGTGTGTGAAGTGTTTGTGAGCGTGTGTTGAACTCTAAGCCTGACTTAACTCTCTGAGCCGGGATCAGTCCACTATAACCCAGGCTCACTCTGGGTGCTTTCTGAAGCGGGCCCCTACTCCCTCGCCCTATGCACTTCCACTTAATCTGCACAGTCTGCAGGTATTTCAAAGTATATTAATGGGAAGTGTAGCTTCCAACGTAGTTTGTCCCTCTTTGATTCCTGAGTGAGATGATTGTACAAGAGAGACCGAAGACTCAGGTGACATTGAGACGCAAAACGGAGAAAGAATTTCTCACAAAACGCTGACTTGATCTTTATGATAATATAATTTTGTTCTTTATTTATTTATTTGTTTTGTCATGTAAACATTTGAGATCATGTCACAGCAGTTAACATTTTAAAATATTTTAATTATATTTACTTATTTTTTATATTTATTTTAACCAGTGAAGATGGAATGGCAAATTTTAAAATCAACTTTAAACAACATTCAATTTGACCTTGATGATAATCTGTGTTCTGTCCTTATAAGGCTCTTATTTGAAATGGTCAATGTAGTGCCATTTTAAACCAGTTGGAGCATGTTACATCCAGTACTTGTACTCATATTGCAGTCGTGTAGTGGAAGTACAGGGCGAGGGACGAGGGGCGAGGGGCGAGGGACGAGGGGCGAGGGGGCGAGGGGCGAGGGGCGAGGGACGAGGGACGAGGGACGAGGGACGAGGGACGAGGGACTGTTTTGGAAAAGGTCCTGCTCCGAGTCCGGCTCAGGCTCCAGGCTTGTTCTGTGACCCTGGATCACACAGATGTGACTCATGGTATAGAAAGGTAAATGTTAAGAGTAGCCATGGGGCGAGGGATGAAAAGGAATGATATAAACAATGATAATAATCGGTTCTCAAAATGTGGTACGAGTACAACTGAAAGTATGCTCTTGATGGTACTGTTTAGTAGTAGGTAGTTTAGTCTAGCTTCAGTCCTCATGGTACTTACAAAGCCAAATATTTTCTGAGTAGGTTTTCAAAATCTATTTTATTATTTTATCCAGAACGCTACAGGAAATGTATTTTTTTTTTAATCTCCAAATTCACAAATGTTTTAGCCTTCTCATTGTTTCCACAAACCTGTCATATTAATTTTAGGCTTAAAGTCCTTTAACTGTGATGGTACCGCCTTGTGAAACTGGAAAAAAAGCTGAAAGTTTGTTTATTTGTGCTGACAGAGAAGAGCTTGAACTTTGTGCCAGTTTTGTTTCATGTGAATAATCTGACATATGAACCATAAACCAGGTCAACAAATGATGACATCTGACACTTGCACAGGGAGTTCTACTGAGGACCTGAACCAGACAGTTTTAGGGATCCAAAATATTGTGATGTCACGTGAACACAGCCTATTCATCGTTCTCCAGGCTTCCAGTGAAATGTGCTCCAGACGAGGTTTCTACTTCACTGCGTATGATTTTTAAGAGCATATTTTTCTTATGTGCTTTATAAATAACGATCGAATGGGTTTCTTTCTTGTCTGTGAAACTCTCCTTGATGGAAAAGGCCCCATGGAGAGAGCCGATGGTTGTGGAGGTTCCGCTCAGAAGGTCAGGAGATGCTTTCTCTCAGTTCTGCTGGGGTTTGTGGACTGTGTGTTTAGTATTTACAATATTTACTATTTTTCTCAGCTGCCTTTTGACTATTGTGAGTTGAACACAGGTACGTCGGCTTGACACATTACGCAGCAGTATTTTAATTGTAACGGAGACATATTATGTTCTTTTATGTTCTTCTTAAACACATTTCTTGGTCAAAAACAGAGCTCCATTTATTTAAAGCTGCACTGTGGAACCTTTCTGGTGCAGGCTCTGTAGAGTTATTACAGCTTTGCCTGGAATGTTCCGCAGTATGGCATTAAACATCTATTTCTATGGCGACCAGCAGGTGATACCGTTACAGGTCAGGTCTGTGCAAGACGAGAATGCATGTTTTATTTACTTGAATAATGCCATGCTGTGGAACATTCCATGTAAAGCAATAACATCGTCATGGAGACAAGCAGGTGGCCAACCCTCAACCAAAAAAGTGACATAGTGCTCCTTTGAGTCCACGTACCCTGGACTTAGTCTTAAAGTGCTAAAATCATCAGGACATTTAGATCTTTTACCCATACAGTATAACACGGTCCACACATTAAGAACCTGGAGCTGTCGTTAGCGGCATTAATCCTGTTTACAAGGTCCTCTTGTACTGAGCTTTCATATTTCCCAAATTTGTGTCGTCAGAGATTGCAATCCAGAGATTATCTGTGCTGTTTTTAAGACTATAAATCATCACAGACTCGTTCTGAGCATTTCTGTCTCAAATCAAATGTATTTCTAGAGCACTTTACTAACAACAAAGTGCTGCACATATCAAGATCACAACATTAAAAACACATTTAAAACAAGGCAAAAAGGCAAAAAACATGATCAACAGGGCAGCAACTCATTCTTAATTAAAAGCCAAAGAGAAAAAATATGTTTCCAAAAGAGACTTAAAAGTGTTTAGTGAATCAGCTTGTCTTACATACAAAGCTGTTCCAAAGCCAAGGACCAGCAACAGGAAAAACCCCACAGTCATTACAACTGTGTGCTTCCATTAGCATGTCGGGGCAAGCTAGCGTTTGTTTTTTCAAACAGTGCTCGTCCCTCCTGATGAGGAAACGCCTCACAGATTAAGTACGTCAGTAGATACATTATTATATCATAAAAGAACTGTAGAGCTCTAAATGTACTGCTAACTTATCTAATGGATTCTGAGTTGAGTCTATAAGCACTTTTCACAACTTTCAGAGACGAGCAGAGATTTGCCATCATGGTAAAGCTAACAAACATTAGCATGTTAACAACACACCTCCTGCTTCGTGGAGAATAAAGCGCTCTATAATTGAGATGCACACAGCACTCACAGGTCTGAGAGTCCATCTGTCCTGGGGCATTGTGTCCTGTACTTTATTACATGGAAAAAGTACAACCTCTTTAAAAGTTACTTGAGGATGTTTAAAGGCCAGTAAGAACAGAAATAAGAATGTGTCCTTTAAATTGCCTCATAAAGAGCATGTATCTGTTGGCCTGTGTTGACGTGCTCAGTTTGTCATGATACATGTGTTGCCAGCAGAGGGCGTAAGACACTGTCCAAGTGTGTAAAGGGACAGTCACTGATTTCTCTCTTCAATATTACCTTCGCTGTCAGACGCCAATGCCAAGAACAGGGCATAATATGTCTCCTTTAACTTATTTCATCTCTTGTTTTTCCAGCATCATATTTTTGATTCATGGAAGAAACTGTAATTATTAATATTTCATGTGGAACCACTTGTTGAGTTTGGACATTGTTTATGCTCACGTTTTAAGATGTCGGGTGGGTTCTTCCGTCCAAAAATAATAAAAATGAATAAATGTGAAACACTCCATTTCCCATGTTGCATCTCTCTTGGTTTCTTGTTTGCTTTTTTTTCTCTTTCTCTTAAATTGTAACAGAGTAAGTAACAGAATTCTTACATATTTCTTTGTATTTTTAAACAAAAACACTTCAGAACCTAAAATAAGTCACTTGTCAGAGACCATTTTTTTAAAACTAAAAATATACATTTATCTCTTTTTTAAATATAAAAAAGAAATCACAAGTTTAATGCTGTAATTCAAAGTGTGTCCTGTGTGTGGCATAAAAGTCATATTATACAAACTCTGGGCTTTAGGGTTTAAGACACAGCTCAAAGGAAATTATTACCTTTTTGAAAAACAAAATTATATTTTTATATATTATATTAAACACTATAGATATATTAGGTCATTGATATTGTCATGTGAAGTTTGTGAATTTCTTGCAGTGTGACAGATGCCACACAAAACATCTAAAAGGAAAAGAGTAACACCCAAAATCTGAGTATCTAATGCTTTGAAAATCTGCTCTTCCATTTGCTGTAAAACTGCATTTTGCTACGACGGCACGTCACAGCAGGACAAACGTCAAAAGTGCCTCATAAAAGATTACATCAGAAATATGTCCCGCTCCACTTTCAAAAGTCTGAATCCTTTTAGTTCAGAAAGTTCATTACCTCAAGCCACACTTAACTTTTGATATATATAAAATATATCAGATTTGTGCAATTTATTTTGTCTAGCTGCACACTGAATTATTGAAACAAGTATATTCTGGTATATGTAATAAAAACACTAAAATCAAGATTCATTTCAAAATGAATGTATAGATTATATTAAATGACAGCTACACATGAAAAATACAGAGATTATTATTTTAATACTCAGCTACAAGTGCATTGATCAATGACAAAATCCACACAGAAAAATAAATAGTGTTGACTGGATGAACACGAGGGTCTTTATTGTGGCTTCAGTCCACATCATTCAGCACCTCACATGGGCGTAACTCTCTCTGTGGCTCTGTCCTCCGTCCCGCTCATGCTGGAGTAAGGCACATCTGTGAGAGACCAGAAAAACACCATCACATACACCTTCAACAGCAGACAGCTCTGAAACCCACCGAGAAGAAACAGTACTCTCATATGTAAACTATAACTGTGATTAGAATGTGTTTATCTGGTATAAAATGTATTTAAAGAGTCTAAATGTACAATAGATGTAGATTGACAATGACTTTTGGATTAAAGTCGAAACGTCTCGATCTTCAAACAGCGTCCGGATGACAACCTCTGAAACCCTCTCTACGATGAACCACACCTGGACGAATGAGGGATTACATCGACGAATAGGTGTAAACGCTTGACTAAAGTTAGAGGGTGAAATAAAAGTAGATCACTGGATGTATCAGTGTTCTACGAGAGCACAACAACAGGAGCAACAACAACATTATCATGGGACAGGACTCCACACAAACCTGAGCTTTGGCCTCTTCTCTTAATGCCACATTCTTATTGTTATTATGAAATAAACAAGTAAACTATGATCTAGTCTATCTAAAAATCTAGTGTGAGTGTGATTTGATTTCTTAATTCTTCTTAATTTTATGCATGCCTTTTTATATATTTTTATATTTTATTCATTGCTTTATGTTGCACCTTACGCCGAAGTAAGTACCTACGTTTGTGAATTTCACTGACAATGGCAATAAACGGTTTTCTGATTCTGATTTGTAGTTGTATTGTTATGGCTGTTAAAAAGTAAGATTGTGTTCTGAGTGCACACTGCAAACACGAAATCTAAAAATCTAAACAGATGATGAACTAGAGAGTATCCTATCTAAAGACAGAATATTGGATTCCTTGCAGATGATGGTCTATTTTATAAACAACTGCAGCCTTTGCCAACTCAAAGTGGGATTTTGATTCAATTGCAAACCTACTTATGAGGATCTAGTGTAACACTGTTTCTGTATCAAAAGCGTGGAGTTATGATTGTTTTAACGGTTCAGTTCACCAGAGCACAGGCTGATCATTCCTTACCTGAGTTCTTGAGGCTGAACTGTTTGCCTTTGTCTTGTTTCCTGGGAAGAGGACACAAATGGACACTATGAAGTACTCAGTATCACAAGGGGACAAGTGTGTACTATCAAGCAAGTTTTTCAAATCATTAATACAAAAATAAACATAAGATCATAAAGCGTCCTGCTCCAGCTGGCTGCTGTTGCTTTGCCCCACAGTCAGTGTGGAGAGAATGAATAATGGACCAAACTGTGAAGGCACTTTGAGCAACTGGAAAAGCCTTAAAGAGCGACGCATTATTTAGTGATGAGCAATTAATATTACAGAGAAGACTCTTAAGTGAAATAACTTAGCACTTGTTACTTCCCACCACTGACACGTCGCCTCACCGTTTCCTCATCAAAATCACACCAGGAGTTGTGTTTTGTTTCATTCACACGTGATATGTTTTTAAACTCCACACAGCTTCACTAAAACGGTTTGGATCATTTCAGCCCTGGAACTGTCAAACTTTGAAGCTACAGTTATTGTTTTAGCCCTGTTGAAACTGCCTCACTTCTCAGTACAACTGAAGATATCTGAGACTTTCTGTAGCAATCTCAACTCAAACAAAGGTAAAACTAGAATATTTCTTAAAAAGGCAACTATTTAAGGTTGTTCTAGTGTATTGTAGAGTAAAGCAGTTCAGTGGGTTCTGACGCTTCATTTTTTTCTCCAACTTAAGCCACAGACCATCACTTTGCATTGCATACTAGCACAAGTAATACAAGTTAGCATTAGCTTTGAGACAGTGAAGCCAGTGCGCTGCTGTGCACAGGCCTAACTTAACTTTAAAACTACTATTAAATGACATCACAAGGTGGAACACAGCATTTTGAGCTTTGCAGATCTAGACAGTTTAATAATGCAGGTTTACTCAAAATGAAACAGGACACAGCTCCAGGGATGTTATTGATGTGAAAACATCATGGCTAAAGCTCACAGCAGTCCAGCAGCATAATACAGGACCTTTAACAGTAAAGACTTGATAGTACACACTTGAAAGTACACAGAGTGTCAAGAGTGCGTGGACATGTTGGACAGGTGATGAGTAACAGCAGAGTGGAAACATTCCCTCCCAACACAGGTACAGGGTGTGCCCAGAAATGTCCCAAAAGCAGCCCAACTTTGACAGTTATTCTCTCACCCACTACGACGCGCCTGCTGCATCTGAATTACATAAACTTGTGACCTGGAAGGAGAACCAGATGAAACGCAGCCACGGCCACAGCAGGCACAGTACAACAGCACATGTAGAATGTAAGGTGTGTGTGCTGCTCCCACATTCAGCCTGAAGGTCATTTATGCTTCTCCAAAGCACTATATCCCTCCCCGACGCACACGACTGCCAATCAAAAAGCTTGCAGCTCTTGCTGTGCCTTGATTGGCAGCCGTGTGCCTCAGGGAGGGGCATGGTGCTTTGATGGAGGACTTGAATCACCCTTGAAGTGTTTTAGAGCAGAGTGTGCAACAGCTCCGCCCAAGTCAGTGACTTTATAAAACCGTTTATTACAGTTTGTGACATTCATTTGTTTTCCTTATATTTCTACACAGTTTGTGCTAAATAGTACACTCCAGAGGGACAATCTGCTTTGATTTGTCTTTCAAAGTGATGCAGTTTAGAAAGTGAGTTTTGATTAAGGTTAGGATACGAGTTATGGTTAACATTTAGGTTTTGGAAAGTCTAAAAACTACTCATTTTAGAGTTAATAATTGCATTTTGTTGTTGTACACTGAGCTAGAACTCCTCTAATGTCACAGAAATTATTATTTATAAAAATATAATAAGATATATATATATGAACACTGTAATTTTGTGTTTGTTATAAATTGTGCCAAACTTTTGGATGAATTGTAAGTCTCTAATGTGACGTCATCAATATGTTTTAAAACATTTTACACTGACTTTTTTCACTTTTCTTCACCTGATTGGTGTAAAACTATCATTTATACTTACAACAGGTTTTATTCACCAAATAAAGTCAAAACTAGAAAAACAAAAAAACAAAACTGCCATACACACTTAAAGGGTTAGACAGAGTTTGGTGAAATTTAGGAACAGTTAAGGTTTGAAAAATGATTTTTAACATGTTTGCAGTACCTTTTAAAACCATATCTGTGACCTACTAGGCTGGGCCTTATCTCAACTTACACTACAAAAAAGTAAATAGTTTAGGCCTCTTCTTAGCCACAGAAGATTACACCTTACTGCAGCATCTAGCTCTACGTCGTGACTGTTGAACAGGGATCCTAACCCTACGCATAGCGGAAAAGGGCACCATTCCATTTGACTCCAGTTGATGTGAGTGTTCCGTGTTTCTGTGGCTGTGGTTGGAAGGTCACAGGTCTGAGATGCTTGTGTCCTGTGAGAACACTTACTTGTTTCTGCGTTTACAGACGCACACGATGGTTATGGTTATTATGATAATGACCAGAGTGACAGACACCACCACCGCGATCAGGACGGTCCAGTTGGATTCTACAGCAAGAACAGAGTATTAGACACATCAATGGGCCCTTAAGGCTGAACTAAAAAGTGTTAACAATTCAGGATCATATTAAAGTAATCTTAACTATTGGAGATGTATTAACTTTTGAGACTCCTCCTCCAGCGCCCCCTTGTGGGGCCTGGTGTGCCAGAGGTCTCCCATCCAAGCACTGAGCAGGTCTGACTGGACTGGACACTGACAGCAGGTCTGGCCACAGACTTTTCAAAACAGCGTCCAGATGACCTCTTTGTTTTCAACAATAGATTAAACAGTGTCATCGTTTGTAATTTATATTATGAAATCATCTCATGACCCTCAGCTCATGCCTTGCCCACTTGGCGAACTAATATATTAGCATAGCTCTGGATTATACATGGTTTTAAATATGGTTTTGATTTTTCTGATTGTTGTTTTTTTTGTTGTTGCTTTTATTTCAAGTGCAATTTCCCTTCTCCACTTGAATTTTGAAATAACATTAAGAAAATTCGAATAATATTGGTGCTATATGTAAATACATCTAAAAAGTTCTTTTCATTAAAATAATTTAGCAAAATAGTATCGCGATGTTGACATTAAACTTCAAAATATTAATCTTTTTGTTTTGTTTTCCTGGTCAGTTTGCTCTATCAATATAAAAGCTTTTATGTAGAAACTAGAACACTGTGCAAATTACAGATGTTTTATTCTTCCATTGAATCCACTTCATCCATAGGTTTCTCAGGTTTCACATTGATGTCCTATTCATCTGCAGTTAAGTGCGTGTAGTGTCCTGTGGTGTCAACAGCACATTAAACCCAACCAAACAGATGAGGATGTTAACAAAAATGAGAAAAGAAAGGATAGACTACAGCCACAGGAAACCCATTCAATGACTGAGAACATTAAAAACGGACTAAATTGGAGATGTCACGTTGCTCTCTTTGTCTTGTTTGTGTTTGCGTTGGCGTGTAAGTACCGTCGGGCTTCTGCTCTCCTTCACAGTTGGTTCCCACAAAGCCGTCGGGACACTGGCAGCTGTAGGACGAGTTGGTGACCTCAGTGCAGGTTCCTCCGTTCAGGCAGGGGTAGCTCAGGCACGGGCTCGCTGGAACCAACACAACACAGCTGTTATGTCTACACTACAGAAAAAAACATTCTACTGCACCTTCCCTTCAAGGTCAGGGTCAAGGTCAAGGTCAGAGTTATTTATACAGTTATTATACAGACCACAGAGCTGTGGGAGCAATAGAGCTGTGAAACATAGAGCTGTGGAACATAGAGCTGTGGAACATAGAGCTGTGGAACACAGAGCTGTGGAACAATGGACTTGTGAGAACAATAGAGCGACCCCATGACCAACAGTAGCAAGTGTTAAATAAATAAAGTGTAAAGAGCAGAGGTGGCTCTGCATGCAGTCTGACCTCTGTAGCAGTCTCGTTTGAAGTCGTAGATGGTGCACACGTGTCCTTCAGGGCAGGTTTTAGGCTGACACACAGCTCCAGTGGTAGTGCACTCACAGGTCTGAGCACAGTCCTCTGTCACAAACCTCTCGTTCAGCTGCACACAGGAGGACAAGCCGCTAGGAACACTGGGATCTTCTCAAATTACTTTTACAGATCTACTTGAGTAATTTAAGGACTGAACCTGGGGAACCCAAACCCAAACCAGGACTATCAGTGATTCTCAAGTCCCTGAAGCTTTTGATACATTTACAAGCTTAAAGCAACAGTGTGTAACATTCTGGAGGTGGAAAGTCTCCTGTGTGATTCCATGGAAATGGAAAGTTAACTAGACTTCGGAACATCCTCCATGAAGATATGCTTGTGCCATACTGTGGAATATTACAGAGAAAAGGAAATACATTTCCATGGAAACAAGCAGGAGGAGTCAGGTTAACCTGGGGCTTTAATATTATTAACAAAAACACTTTACCTATATTTAGTGAATTCTCAACATCTTTTCAGCAGAAGACAATCTGGCTATGAATTTAATCAAACTCAAATTAAAGAGTGATAAAATTAACACAAATATTGACTGCTAATTTATTTTAGGAATGACACTGAAAAAAAAGAAAGAAAAAAACAGCTCTAGAAGACTATACTTGGCAGGTGGGACTTACGGGGTAGTATCTGCTGAGGAAGGTGCACCCGCACTGGGAGAAGGGCACGCACAGCCCCTCGCTCATGGTGAACCCGGGCGCACACTGGCAGCCCTCTGTGCACACGGCACTGTCGCACTCGGCCGGGGCAGCCAGGTCAGCACAGGAGGCGGGGCACGAGGTCATACAGGACGAGTACGAGCTGTTACCACCACAGGCCAAAGCTGTAGGAGCACAGAGGACAGGGTCATACGTGGAACTAAACCAGGACTCAACAAACCAGGTCCAAACCCTACCCTCTAACCCTAACCCAGATCTAAACTAGGATAAACGTGGCTAAAGGGGTGTAGCAGGCAGGCTCCACAGAATAGGTTAGCTCAGTGTTAGCGTCCCTACTTCCAGTCCAATTCTTTCTCGTTACAATTAATAAATCCTTAAGGATGAGGCAGTGCACAGTGAGTCGAGCTGGTGAGTCAGGTCTACACTAGGGCTTCATGAGAACTGAACTCAAACCTTCGCCTCCCCCTCTCTTCCCCTCGTCTCTCTCTCCCTGTCAAACCACATCCACGTACGCTCGGATTTTATTGGCCAAGGCAAAGCTACGAGCTCTACACCTTAAGGCTACTACGCATCAGGTGACTTCATACTGTGCAGTGAATGTGTAGCAAGCCTCATGTTCAGTTTTGAAAATCGATCTATTGTCTGTGTGCACTCTGGCTCCTCTCCATTTAGTCAGATTGTAAAAACCATCAAGACAGATGGACCTTTTGAGCTCAGTGATGTCGCTGCTCCATGGATCTGGCCTTCGTAGATTCAGCAGGAGCAGCAAAAAGCACATACCTCAGGTCTGAGATTTGGTCAGACTCATGGAACGACTTGAGGCTTAAGCTGGAGATGGAGCTAGTTTCAGCCCAGGATTTCAAGATAAGCCTGGACTTAAGCCACTTTGATGGAATTTGTCTGCTCCTCCAGGGAGTGACAGTGGTGAGACTGACTCAGCCCTGACTCCTGTGCGCAGACATCAGGAGCAGGTTCTTTTCAGGCCACATGAATGCAGTGATAGAGTCCTCACCACAGCCCAGCTCTTTCCTCCAGGGCCCCACACGGGCCCCTGCCTCCTGACAGTCCGCGGCGTACGTCTCATAACTGGCACAGCGCAGCTCCGCACTGCCCTGCTCCGCACACAGGTCGAACACACAGTCCCTGCACACACAAGGACACATCAGCAATTCAAGAAAATGAGAAAAGAAAACCAGGAGCACAAGATTTCCTACTGGGCTTTGATATTTGAATTATATTTGAAAACCCTTCCAGTGTTTATAAAAAGGCTGTATTCATGTGACATCATAACGTTCCATCAGTCAATAATATCTAAGATGGTGGGCAGTTAAAATGAATATTGTTAAAATGCAGATTTTTGTTGTAATACAATGAGTCTTAGGTCTAGCCACAAAGAAATCATCAGGTTCAACATTTGATTGATTTGATGATTTGAACTTTTAGATATTTCATGGTAAAGTCCAACGCAATCAACAGAGAATAAAGAGGCTTCTGTTCCATCTGAAGTCATGACATCATCAATTTCTAGAAAGTCAATATAACTTATGGAGCTCACCAGTCCGTCCCGCCCACATGTGAGCCACGGTTTCAGAAGCAAATTTATCAATCATTTTTTCCATAGGGATTTAGGAAAATTCAATTAGGAGTTTAACAGTTAACCAGCTCTGAGGTCACTAATGTCCATAACGCGGTGGTTTTCAGCCCAAAAAACCCTAAGTTTCAGAAATTGATTTGAAATAAAATTATAGGTCTTCTGCTCATTACTCACCACATGAGCAAGCTTTCAAACATTTTATGTTATTAAAAAAAAGTATACAAAAGAATATATATATATATATACACACACACACACACACACACGCACATATATATCTATATATATATACTTGTCTGTGTGGTGCATTGACACAAACTTGGTTTAATTCTGCATTAAACACAGACCATTGCAGTGTTTTCAAGTTAATATTCATGTTTATGATTCAGAGTTCTGGATTAAATTTAAAGCATCCTCCCTCCACCTCCATTTTCAGGCCCTCATTTGTCCTCTCTTCTGCCTTCACACACGCACACGCACACGCACACGCACACGCAGACACACACACACACACACACACACACACACACACACACACACACACACACACACACACACACACACACACACACACACACACACACACACACACACACACACACACACACACACACACACACACACACACACACACACACACACACACACACACACACACACACACACACACACACACACACACACACACACACACACACACACACACACACACACACACACACACACACACACACACACACACACACACACACACACACACACACACACACACACACACACACACACACACACACACACACACACACACACACACACACACACACACACACACACACACACACACACACACACACACACACACACACACACACACACACACACACACACACACACACACACACACACACACACACACACACACACACACACACACACACACACACACACACACACACGCACACACACTGCTGTCCTGGTGCACTGGTGCACTCACTCCTGGTAGGTCTTGGGGGCCAGGAGAGCATGGCAGGCGGCGAAGGGCCCCTCGGGGTTGGACACGGCCCCGCACTGGCTGGTGCTGCTGTAGAGTGTCAGCTGGGCGTTGGTGCAGTCCGACGTCTCAAATCCAGGGTCCGGGTCAGATTGGGTTTCACGCCTGCAACAAAAGAGCAACCAGAGTTATCAAGGTCCAACAATAACCAGCAACTGCAATGACCTTAGAGAAATAAAATAAAAAACCCTAAACATCATGTTTTGTGTTGAATGTGCAGTTCATGCTTTGTTAATAAAACTACATGTGAGCAGTGCTTTAATGATTTGCTTATTAGGATGTAAGTAACTGCCTAGTGTTTCCATTGTTTGTCATCAGTTCTTCCTCCTTAATTAAACTCAACAGTCCACAATAATGTATTCATTATCAATGTATTACAAATAGTTTTAGAATAAAGTTGAGCTTAATATTGTTTTTTGAGCAAAAATCACTAAATTGTTCTGTGGTGAGACTGCAACCGCAGCACTAAAAACTCCACTAGAATGAGTGACTTAAACGTTGTGGCATGTCAAGAAGGTTTTTGTTACTAAAACTACCTCCACCTTAAATCTACAATGAAAAACATAATCTTGTGACATGAAAAACCACATATTTAAAAAAATCCAACTTTTCAGAAAAACTTTGAACGTGCACCAGTTTGATGTTCTGTTGTATGACTGGCTTCATTTAAAAGAAAAATAAAGGTTCTGAATGTTGTAGATGTCCCCCCGCAAGACATGTTAAAATGTCTTAAAATAACACATAAATGTATGATAATTGTGAAAAGCCTTATTTTCCCTTTTAAAAACTTTTTGCATCATCCCGCAGGACAGACAAAAACTTTACATCTCCAAACCTCAAGTACCCACATATATTTTTGTCATGAGTCATATTTAAGTATTTGATTGTGTAATTAATAGTAACTCATATATTGTATCAAATTCCACCAAATGAGTTATTTTGTTGTAATAGTTTAATCGTACCTCTGTTAGTGAGGGTGTTCTCTAATCAATGTTTTATAGTCTAATTCTTTTGTAAATGATCCTCTAATATCTTTTCTTTCTTTATGAATATTTTGTATCATCAAACTTTATGAGCAACTGTAATCAAAGCTACAGAGAACTGTCACTTTATCGTTGCTCTTTCCGTGTCCTTTTATTGTGTGTACTTTTGTAGTAAAGGGTTACATGTCAGAGCCCTCGCGCTCACAGCAGAGTGTCTCGTTCATCTATAATTCTGAAAACAAAGGACGTGTTGTACTGTCTCTTCTCATACCTGTGCACATGATGGACATTAGGGGGCGTATCGTAGCTCCTCAGCCCGCCTCCCTGTCTGTCACTGACTCTCCAGCTCTCTCCAAACACATTGAGGTTCCCTGTTGTGGTCCCGTCCGGCTTCATGTACTCGTTCCTGGTGATACCGTCGTAGTTCCCGCACAGCCCTCGCACGTGGTTCTTGTAAGTGCTTGGAAGGATGATTTCTGAGAGGAAACACCAAAAGTTACATGCCAGAAGGAATAGGTGGTGTTTTTGTGATGTTATAGTATTCTTAAAAGAATATATTTCAAATGATGGGGTAGGGTAAGTCTCTATGGTGGAAGTGGATGTTTATAAAGATACAAAACATAGACATTGTTTACGGTGAACAGCTCTGTAATGGCATACAATCCCATGGTTCTTTATACTTTATGAATGAGAACAAGTTCATCTATCTGACGGACTGAAGAGTCAAGCAGCTTTGATCAGGCTAAAAACAGTAGCTGCTAACCACTGTTGGGCATCAACAAGTCACAAAGTAAGAGATTACTATAATTTGATAACTTTATTTAGTAATGCTGGTAATACTTTAACTAATGACTATTTCTACCAACTTTGCATTACACTTTCTGCAAAAACATTCTTACCTATAGACTTGAGTAAAAAGAAACCATTCTGACCATTGGTGTTGGGTGTTGGGTAATTAAAACATGCCCCCCATAATTATAATAAACCAAACAAACATTAGAAATAGGGCTGAGACATTGGGAGACGCCTATTTTGAAATAATATTTCCTGCTTCTAAGCTGCTAAGCACATGACACTGAATTTAAAGTGTGTTTTTGAATAGTTCCTGAGCTGTAGGTTTCTTTTTATTTTCAAAGTGATTTATAGTGATCAGTAATCTGACTTTTTATTCTTAAGTATTCCAAGTTACTTTTACTTTTCCACAGTAAATTACCCAACGCTGCTGCTGTGTGTGAATGTATGGGCCTGTATGTGTGACTGTGTGGGTGGGTTGTTTGGTTGTGTGGGTCGGGCGGTGGTGGGGGGGGCTTTGGTGGAATGTGGGAATGTTTTAATGCACTGTAAAGCACTTTGTTACATTTTATGAATGAAAAGCACTTTATAAATAAAGTTTGGTTTGATTAAATCTGTGTTGAAGGCTGAAAGAAAAACGGCCCTTTTATTTGAGATTTTACATAAGATTCTGAAATGCTGTCACCTCCGCGGCTGCTGCCATCGAATCTGACGGTGAGGCCGAAGTCGGTGGTGAGCTGCACCTGTTTGGAGTTCATGGTGATGGTGACTCCGTCTGCTGGGCTGAGGGGCGGGGCCACACGCTCTCCATTCACCTGAACGAGGACAAGCACAAGCTCAAGTGAGTAAGATTAAGCACAAAGATTACAATATTTATATAGATATCTCGATAAGAATATTCAGACAATATGTTCACAATGCACCAGAATGTGATGAAATCTGTCAGTAATTGTTGAAGTTGAAATATCACTTTATACCTTTGTCTGGGAGATTGATGGGAAGTCCTTTTAAATTTATAACAGTTCTAACCATAATTTGGCTCAAAAAACATAAATTGCAATCAAAAAAATCTGAAATTTAAGCACATCCAGGGGCCTTAACATTTGAGAAGTCTGAACCTTGAACTGAGTTCTAAACTAATCCAGACTACAGAGTTGGCAGCTTTTGATAGAATGAGATCAGATATTTTGATGTTACTTTACTTTTTGCCCATCCAAATGCAATTTTGTGTCATTTCTTTACATCTTTCAGTTTTAATACACACTTTAAGCATCAACACACGAAATACTACTCCTAATGAGCTCAAAATCAGTTAAAAAATCCCAAATAATGCAAAATATCTGACCTTTAGAACCTGCAAACACAACTTACCAGGACAACTTTCTTTTGCAGGAAGCGCACATTGACCCTGTACACGTCGATGTAGACCTGGTCCAAAAAGGAGACCCTGCTGTTGCCTCCTCTGCGGATGTTCTTGCCCCTGATGACCAGCTCCTCCAGGGCCTGGGGAGGGTTGTGGCTCTGGGCCAGGATGTACGTGTAGGGGCCCTGGAAGTGGTGGGTGAAGCCGTCAAACGTGCGGTAGTGAGGGTCTCCAGAGACGCTGCACTTGTCGAACTCTGAAACAGAACAAAAAAACACATTACACCGAGGAACAAATCAATTAATGTATCTATCGACACGGACGTTAATCACGTTTTACAACAGGTTGTACCTGCCATGAAGTAAAAATATGAAACAGATATAATGTAAAAGCTTCTCTCAGGGTGAAAATTAGACCTCTGTGTGCTGTCTACATCTAATTATAAAGTGTTTTATCCTATGTGAACCAGGAGGTGCGCTGTCAAGCTGCGTTCATGTGGTCCTCAGGTCCTTTGTTTGCTTTCATGTGGTTTTATCTGGGAAAGTCGGGATGTGACCAGTAGAAACATCTCTGAGTCCGCTTTTACATTTACAGTAAAGCTTTTTTGTTTTGGAAAACATCCTAGCAGCAGAGGTGTGTGTGTGTGTGTGTGTGTGTGTGTGTGTGTGTGTGTGTGTGTGTGTGTGTGTGTGTGTGTGTGTGTGTGTGTGTGTGTGTGTGTGTGTAGTGTGTGTAGGTGTGTGCGCATGCAGAAGGCAGGTGTGTGGGTCTTACTGGTTGGCTAGCAGCAGAAGTGTGTGTGTGTGTGTGCGTGCGTGCGTGTGTGTGGGTTTTACTGATGGGCTAAGGTGTGCGTGTGTGTGTGTGTGTGTGCGTGCGTGCGTGCCTGTGTGTGTGTCGGTGTGTCTCTGTGTGTGTGTGTGTGTGTGTGTGTGTGTGTGTGGTGTGTGTGTCTCTGTTTGAGGTGTGTGTGTGTGTGTGTGTGTGTGTGTGTGTGTGCGTGTGTGTGTCTTACTGGTGGGCTGAGGTGTGTGTGTGTGTGTGTGTGTGTGTGTGTGTGTGTGTGCGTGCGTGCGTGTGTGGGTCTTACTGGTGGGCTGAGGTGTGTGTGTTGTGTGTGTTGTGTGTGTGTGTGCGTGTGTGTCTGTGTGTGTGTCTTACTGGTGGGCTGAGGTGTGTGTGTTGTATGTGTTGTGTGTGTGTGTGCGTGTGTATCTGTGTGTGTGTCTTACTGGTGGGCTGAGGTGTGTGTGTGTACGTGTGTGTGTGTGTGTGTGTGTGCGTGTGCGTGTGCGTGTGTGTGTCTTACTGGTGGGCTGAGGTGTGTGTGTGTGTGTGTGTGTGTGTGTGTGTGTGTGTGTGTGTGTGTGTGTCTTACTGGTGGGCTGAGGTGTGTGTGTGTGTGTGTGTGTGTGTGTGTGTGTGTGTGTGTTTGTGTGTGTGTCTTACTGGTGGGCTTGCAGTACAGGTCTCCGTACTTGTCCAGGTCACACAGAGAGTTGTCTCCACAGCTGTGGTCTTTGCAGCTGACCTTTCCCCCCAGGAGACACTGACACGACCCTGTGCACTTGTCCGTCAGCCACGAGTCTCCCACCTGCACACAACGCCAAAATGTGAAAGAGCTGCTACACACTAATGACAAGTTTACTCTGCTTTACATTTAGTGTCTAAAACAAACTGCAGAGTAAAAAGCAGATTTCCAATGTCACACTGCAGCTACACGTACATTTATCACTGATACGGACTTTGGGATCACACACAGTTGAACTCATAAGTGTTGAGAAAAATAATTGCTATGGGGCAAGGTGAAATGTCCTTTATCTCCCCGTGCTGTTAAAAAACAAGCTAATTACGCTTTGCACCATCACAGCAACAGAGAAACTACTTTCAGGTTCCACTTTGGTGTATGAAATAAATTTGAGCCATGTAAAAAAACAAAACACAGACACACATTTTGTCGGTTGTGCTGCCCATGAGATCGCCACAGTAGAAAAGGTAGAAAAAAATGTATTAATCAAACGCAGTAGAGCCAGCGTTAACACAGATCAAGCAGCAGGAACCCTGAGGAAAGTGGCGTCCTGGTGTCACTCACGTCGTGGTACTCGCCGTTGGAGTCCAGGCAGCCGCACTTGCTGAGGGCCACACACTTGTTGTCGCTGAGGACGTAGCCGGCGTCGCACTGGCAGCCCTCCACGCAGGCGTCGGGGGGCAGGTGGCACAGGATGGGGAACAGGTCCGAGCAGGTGGGGGGGCAGGGGGCCGTGCAGTCCGAGAAGTGACTGTTCGGAGGGCACGGCTTCGCTGTGGACCAGACAATAACAACAGGATGAAATTTTAAGGATCTTATAATAATAAGGCACTGGATTTATACTGTATTTTTTGCACAATCAAAGACTAAACACTATGGAAAACATATGGTTAGAATGAACCATTTGATTGTTGCATGTAGATTTTATAACTTAAATGCTATAGTATATATGTTGGGGCTACAAATAACAATAGACTAGTTTCTGTTGTACACTCTATTGTATGCTTTTGAAATATTATCAGTTATTCACCAAATGGGACATTTGTGCACTGTCCAATATTAAATAAAATTAACATTGTGGAGAATGAAACTTTTTAGAAAAAAGGCTAAAATAATTTAAAAAAATAGTGCCAGCAGAACGCAGTTTCAAATGGTGGTAAAATAAACTGTTAAATTCTGTGTTTCCAGAAATATATTTTAATGAATAAAATAATAATTTCTCAATTTTTTAGTTTAAACAACATGTAAAATGTACTTTTTTGGGCTTGGGAACAAGCGGTAGAAAATGAATGAATGAATGAATGAATGAATGAATGAATGAACAATAATGTATACTTTGTCAACTTTGAACGCTAGCATCTATTTGTCATATTTAAACTGCTTCCCTCCTCAGACATTTTTAGAAATTAATTCTTTTAAAAACCCCATTATTAACTACGTGTGGGGTTAGGTTAGAGCAGTGGTTAGTGTTAAACAACTCTGGACACCCTTCAAATGCAGTGGTAAATGTAGATTCCTATTTGTTGGCCTATTAAAGTCTTTTCTAGGTCTATATTCTCAAAATAAAATCAAACATTAGATACAAGGCTAATTTATCACTTTGCGTGTCGCCTAATTTTTGTGTTTGTGGGTCGCGAAAGTGAACTATTGTTATTTTGGGGGTCGCGACTGACAAAGTTTGAGAACCACTGGGTTAGAGATAGATCATACATCACGTACATCACATACCTTGAACAAAAGCATCAGATTGGGTTGTGACAGACTGGACTTACGGCAGAAGGTGCTGTTCCTCCAGCTGATGGTGACGCCGGCGCTCTGGCAGGCCTGAGCGTACGCCTCCACGTTGTCGCACAGGGTCAGCTGCATGCCGTCGTACTCGCACATGTCGTAGATGCAGTTCCCGATGAAGGCCTGTGGGGGCACGTGGGTGTGGCAGGGCTTGAACAGGTCGGACAGCAGCACTCCGGAGCACTGCGCCTCGTACTGCTCCTCCTCCGTGGCCGTGCAGTTTGGGTGGACGTCCGGGCGCGTGTCAGGCTGGCACCTGGAGCAGCAGATCCACGAAGTCAGGCACAATATCAGCACAACTTTCATTCTCTTCAATTAGAATTTTTGAAAGATACACAATGTTATTATGGGTCTACCACCTGTTTGTCACCTTGGAGATGTTGTTGCTTTGGCTGGAATGTTCCACAGTATGGCATTAAACATATATCGTGTGTTTATTCATTTACAAATGTTCTTTTTGTTTTTTATGTTCAAAAACACCTTGAAAAATATGCATTCTTACTTTGAGTAGGTTCGCCAGACCCTCCAAAAGAAAAGTTACATGGGATACCTTTTCGGTTGATTTAGTGTTCCTTAATCCCCTGCACTTTAATTCTTTCCTTTATACTTTTCTGTGGAGCCCCAATTAAATTGTCAAAGTTAATGGATCACACAGTCTAACTCAAAACGTGACCACTTCACCAGACAATACATGTGTTTACAAAGGTAGGTGTCTGAGTTGAAAAGCTAATCAACCCATAATAAACTGAATTATTACATTTAAATCATGATACAGTGAATTATCCTCTGTATTAAAACAAGAAACAAGTGAAACTTTGGGAGCAAAACAAAAAACGGCTGTACTTCTTCAGGTATCACGCTGGTAATTGGATTCAAATGCAACACAAAGAAAAGCCAAACTTAAGTACTAGTAACGTTCAACAGAAAGTGTCCTAGGAGTAGGAATGCTTCAATAGCATCTAGAGGGCAATATAACTCAAGAAAGTACCACTTTATTAAACAACTAAAAGATCTTCCAAAACTGGGTAAACCACTAAAAGTAAAGTCAGGCTGGAAAGGAACTCAGAACAGGATCCCACGACAGGGAAATGCAGGAACAGGGAATAACAAGGACGGATCAGATTTAAATGCAGAGCTATAGTGTCAGTGTTGACTGGTTGACAATCTAACAAGGACTGCGTGAACAGAGGGGAGTATATATAGGCTTCCTTGGGATGATTAGGGAATGGGAAGCAGCTGCGGAGAGCGGGAAAACCAGGGAGGCAGCAACAGATGGACTGGAATGTGCTGAGAAATGGAGCTGGAGTGAGGGCAAACAAGACAACAGGCAGAACTGTGACAGAAAAATGTGTGTCTGTGTGGACTGCCTGCCTGACCCTGGGTCGCTGTCTCCCTCAGACTTCCAGCTGTTGCCGAGCTCGATCACGTCTTTGGCAGGATTCTTGTTGGGCATCAGGTTGTCGTCAGAAGAGTCGTGGTTGTAGTTCCCACACATGCCACAGAGCTGCGCCAAAAGCACAGATGCATTGTTACTGACAGTGGACACAGGGCAGTGCAGATAATTAGACACAACAGGTAACAGCACAGTTTTTTGGTGAGGTATTGTATCTTCACATTTCTTTTCTTACCGTCTAGATTAGAAATATACAAAAGATTTTCCTTAAATTTCCATATTTACAAGAGTCAACTTTTTTTTTTTTTTCTCAGGCCTATGAGCCGGGTCAATAATCGGTTCATGCCAACACACGTCACATATCAATAATAGAATTTAGTTGTAGCTGGTCAGAGACATATTGTTTCTATGAGAAGCAGCGTGTTTACTTTTTGCCCCTTTTTATAGACACTAAAAGGGTTTAGGATTGGATTTTGCAAACTAACGCCTCACAGTCTGCGCAGATATCGAGCCTTTTTAACAGCTTTGTCACAACAGACTTTGAAGTGGCAAAGATCTTCATCAAATTAAGCACTTAAAGCACAGAATCACACAAAAACTTCATTGATAGTTAGCGCTTCACCATTAGTGCAGCGCTAACTATCAAAGTGTCTGAAACACAGGGAAGGTTTCAGACACTTACAAGCCATTATCTGTTGGACACATAATGTTCAACCTGTAGCTTATAACCAATGCTAATAATTTATCAGCATATTCAAGATAACTCACAACAACAAAGCCGCTTTTGTGTTTAAAATGCAGCTGTACTTTTGTGATTTGTTGTTTTATAACTGTCAGATCCACAGCTGACAGTAAAGATTAGGACTGTTCTGATATCTGAGCAGTTTCAGCAGATTTTCTTCAGAGTTGACATTTGTTCACATTAGCGAGGGTCAGCACAGGTCACGTGTCTGGAAGGAGCCGGTTCATGTGAGAAGTGGACTCTGAATATGGCAGGACAGAACTCATTATTAACTCACTAATGGCTTCACAGTTTTTTCAAGCGCTAAATAGAAGATCCAAAATCGAAAAACTTTACATCAAACCAAAACTAAGCAAGAATTTCTAGATGTGAAACAATCTATAATCACAATCATATTTCTGAATATAAATACCGTATTTTCCGCTCTATAAGGCGCACCTAAAAGCTTTCAATTTTCTCAAAAAACTGACATTGCGCCTTATAATCCGGTGCGCTTTATATATGGATCAATACTGAGCCGCAACTACGCAACCACAGCCACTACTGTAGCTTCTATTCTATGCGCCTTATAATGTGGTGCGCCTTATATATGAACAAAGTTTTCAAATAGGCCATTCATTGAAGGTGCGCCTTATAATCCGGTGCGCCTTATAGTGCGGAAAATACGGTACAAGTTTTGGCACTTTTACATAAACAATATCCCTGTTTGATGCACTTAATAACATTATTTGTATGACTTTTTTTCCATCTGTATTGTCTTGCCTGCATGTGATAATCCGTCTTGTAAACAGAGTGCTGAAGTACTTTAGACGTGCAGTACCTTGTTGAAGTAGTCTCCAGGCACGGTGATCTCCAGGTGGTGCACGCCGTCAAACTTGACCTGCAGCCCAAAGTCGGTGTCCAGCAGGGTGTAGGAGCCGCTGGAGATGACCCTGGTCCCTGAGGAGCCGATGGTCAGGGGCGTTTTCACACGACGACCGTCCAGCTGCAACAGAGAGGACAAGATCACCATCTGAAACACCTTCGGGGCCACCACACGGGTAATCAAGCCAGTTTTATATTGATCTATATCTGCTTTATAATATGGTTAAAGTGGACACATTTTGTTAACTCTGTATGAGCTCTAGGGCTTTTTTGACTATAAAAAGCCTGTGAATGGTCTACATGGGAAATGATAAATGATAACGAAATGAAGGTGTCACTGTGCAGCTATAAGTCACTGAGAAGGTGTAAATGAGAGTCAAACACAACCTTTCCATTTCCGCCTGACACAAAATACAAGTAAAAATACAAAACGACTTCCTGAACCTAGTGTTGGTCTAAACGAGCCGAGGCACCGATTCCCGTATCATGCGCTGAAAGCAATGCCTCAACCGAGCTGTGTCGCCGAGCGTATCACTTTAAGAAAAGTCACGTGACCGACACAGTGACTGTGTCACATTAGACCACGTCGTATCACGTGTCATTGAGGCGCCAGTTTATCATCAGGAAGTCCAGCACAGGTCGACTCACTTGTTGCTACGACAACGCGGTGACTATGAAGCCTCCAAGAAAGAGAAAGTGTTCTTCTGTGGGATCATTTTGACCTCAGAACACCTGATAAGGTCATTTATATTCCATTCCCGTTTCCACGGGAAGCCTTTCATAAATATTTTTGTGACCCACAGGTTAAATGTCGTCTATGCTCATCGGAGTTGTCCTATGCAACCCGAAACACGTCATCAATGCTACGGCATTTTAGAGCTCGCCATGAAAGAGAAAATACATTAGGAATGGACACTGGTGGATTAGTATTTTGTAATCAGTCACTAATTATTATGGAGGCTAATAGCAATCTAAATCTAACACACACAAGCACTCAAATGTTCACAAGCACTCATGACACACACAAAATGTGTTTAATCATAACAAGAATATAAATAATATTTGCTCTAATTTCACTTTATCACAGAGAGATTAATGAAAATAGGCCCAATTCTTTTGTTCACGTGGAAAAAGTAATATATTGCACTTAGTTACACAAACTAATTACAATGTGTTCCTTTGCAGTATGGCTACAGTACATTTTTTTAACCACTAGATGGAACCCATACACATATGTGATACAACGTGATACAGTGTCGACACAGTAAGGGGAATGTGTGACACACACGCTGAGGTATCGTCTACCCATCACTACCTGAACCTTTTGGAACAAGCCTAAATAGTGGTGAAAGTAAAGGTTTTGACGTACTAAGACCCTCCTGCTCTTTTGCAGCTCCACCACCGTGTCATGAGGCAGGTAGACCCTCACTGAGCGCACGTACGAGGCCTCGGGCTGACCACGCTCCTCATTTTTGGCCACGATCTTAAACGGAGTCACCTTAGTGGTATTGCACACCTGGAGAGATGAGGACAAAAAGTGTATCCATGGGTTTCAGAATGAGAAGAAAAAAAACTGTTGCCATAGCGATAAACAATTTAAAACTAAATATTATATCTTTTGACTGGGAAAATGTACTCAAAATGTTACATAAAGCAGGAAGCTGAAACCCATCCTCATATTTAGAAGACTATCCAAAGTACATACTTCCACCAGTGTGTAGGTGCACGTGCCCATGAAGGTGTGCATGACCCCATCGAAGGTGTAGTAGTGAGGGTCTCCAGCCACATGACACACGCCTTTACCTGAGGGACACAAGACACCAGGGCAACCATGAGGAGTGGGAAACAGAGGAGGTTACGTTCATATTGTTGAATGTGACCATTAAGTCCATTTTTAAAAAAGATTTTCAAACTGAAAATGTACAAATGTTAAATCTTAATGTTATATGGGTCATGTTCACAATCTTACAATATCAACTGTCAACTGTAATTATGTTGGCTCAAATAAAGTGTGTCTGTGTGTGTGTGTGTGTGTGCCTGTGCGTGTGTGTGTGCCTGTGCGTGTGTGTGTGTGTGTGTGTGTGTGTGTGTGTGTATGTGTGTGTGTCTCACCTGTGGAGTGGCAGTCCAGCACGCCCTCCTGCAGCCCACACTCCTGTGCCGGGCTGCACTGCCAGGGCTCACACGTCACGTTGTTGTTACTGACACACTTACAGCGCTCTGAGCAGTCCAGCTCACTGAACCAGCTGTCCCCCACCTGCAGAGGGCGCAGCGTCAACAGGTCAGGACCAGTGTCCATCACAATAATGATTTAAGAGCAGTGCAGCCTCTGGAGTCTCATACCGGTCTGTACTTTCCGTCTTCGTCTGTGCAGCCACACTCACTGAGAGGCACACATTTGTCTCCACTGAGCACCAACCCAGGGGCGCACTCACAACCCTCCACACAGGGCAGATCACAGGGGCCCCCGGGGCCCGCGGGCTCCTGGCAGCTGGGCTGGGCACAGGCCGAGGTGCAGTGGCTGTAGTCACTGCCAGGGGGGCACTTCAGAGCTGTGTGCAGAGACAAGGGGCACTTATCAGACAGAGACATTCTTCAACACTCAGTAGTTGCAGATTAGCTCTTTGTGGACATCCTCTGTCCTAAAGCCCTGTTCTGACAGGATTAGTTTTTATATGTTTATTACAAACATCACCTGCGTTTCTGATGTCTGCCAAAATTACCACAAATTTGACCTTGTGTATTTCAGCAAAGTCAGAGTCCTCAGGTAAATCTCATGCCTGTGATCTTAAATGTCTCTATGGTGCATTTTAATCCAGATTTGATCTAAATATGAATTTGCCACAAACCATTCTAGAATCCAATTTAATTAATTAATTAAAGACGTGACGTGACATGGAAACAGAAGATCTGAGCAGAATGGAGACTCTTTGAGAAAGTTTTATGTTTTTCTTGCAAACTTTGGATCCAGGGGTTGTGTGCATGGATTAAAAATGAAAGACTATGATTGTTTCATAAGAAATCTGATGATGTGGATGTCATTCTGAACACTGATCACAACAACTTCATAAAGAACAAACGTTTCAGGCAACAGCACAGGTACTAAACACTAAAGACAAACCTAAAATAGAATCAATGCTAACGACAAGACAAGAAAGGTTCTTTTCT
Source organism: Rhinogobius similis (assembly GCA_019453435.1). Taxonomy (NCBI): domain Eukaryota; kingdom Metazoa; phylum Chordata; class Actinopteri; order Gobiiformes; family Gobiidae; genus Rhinogobius; species Rhinogobius similis. The sequence goes on along the minus strand of CM033640.1, from coordinate 2,512,538 downwards.
TATTTCAGTGTGTTTATCCGCCATCTCCAGAATAAAGTGAGTTGTGAAAAGACATTGTGTATAATTTCACATTTTTCCACAGATGTCCTGAGGTCAAACTAATCTTGTCTGAATAGGACTTCTTTTTACGGTTAAGCCAGGTCCTGATGATGTGAGCAGTGTGTAAAGCTGCAGACTCACGGCAGAAGGTGCTGTTCCTCCAGGCGATGGGCACTCCAGCCGCAGCGCACATGTCAGCGTAGCTCTCTATGGACTGGCACAGCGCCACCGTCTGGCCCCCGGTGGCACACATGTCATACACACAGTTCTCAAAGTACGGCTCAGGAGGAACCACTGAATGACATGGCTTAAAAATACCTGCCAAACCAAAAACATCAATGTTCCGTGTCTCTCACAGGCCTTGCCTCTTAGTCCCGCCCCCCTGTCACAGCTCCTCCCCTTTCCCCTGTGTATTACCGTTAGGGTCAGTGATCATGCCACAGCTGGTGGGCTTCTTGGCCTCCTCCTCCACCTTCTCATCACAGTCCTCTTGTCCTCCGCCGTTGGTGCAGCTGAAAGAACACAGCGGTCACAGAAGAGCAGTGCTGGAAGAAGTACTACATTTTGTCACTCAGGTAAAAGTAATAGATACAAATGTTACTTAAGTACTTTTCCTTTTGTGCTTTATTACTTTCCAACAATGCAGAAACACACAGCGTCCTCTGGCTGTGTGAGTGTGACGAGCATCACACTTACTCGGGCCGAGGGTCCGGCACCTGCCAGCTGTCCCCCAGTTCGTTGGTGTTAGCCGCCGGATTGCCGTCTGACTTCAGGTTGTCATCTTTGGGGTTTCCGTTGAAGTTACCTGTGACGGGGCGAGAGTAAGTAAGAGAAGTAGGATTTGATCTGCTCCATTTCAACCGATTGCCCAGAGCCAGAGTGTTCATGGCATGGCAAAACGTAAAAGCTAATGTAACCAGCTCACAGGCCCATATGACAGACAGAATGACAGACAGAACACTCAATGCAAATCCAGAAAGAAAAAAACATCCTCTCCATAAAAAAAATCCATCTCTCAATAAACGCACCAGCAACCTAAACCTGCCGCTTGTCACATTGTCTGCTGTGAAGACAAAAGTCCTGTTTAAAGCACACAGGTGGTGTTAAAGCCGACACCTTTGGCGTGCATCAGACGCTCCTCTGTGGGCAGGCTTTTTGTGCACAAACTTCTCACGTCTCATTGGTGCCATCAGGACTTACCACACAAGCCGCACAGCAGGCCGTTGTAGGAGGTGGGCACGGTGACATCGGCGTGGTGGTTACCGTCAAAGCGCACTCTTAAGCCAAAGGAAGTCTCCAACACCACAAACTTCCCACTCAGGTAAATGTGCACTCCGCCCACAGTGAGGGGAGGGACAGCGGCACGCCCATTCACCTGAGGAGAAGAGTCACATGACCGACTGAACAACACTAGAACAATTTTGCTTTTTTTTTTTTTTAATTGCTCATTTAAATATTTTTTTTGCATTCTATTCTTTTCATGCATTCCTTAGTGATTGTACTCTGTGTTATTTTCCCTCTTGTTGCTCTCTACTGTCCACCCGCTAAGTGTGAACTTCTGGAACAATCTAATCATTTGGAACTTTCTTATGACAGAGCATGTACAGAGGATCTATAGAATAATATACTGTTTTAAGTTATCAAGAAGGAAGGGGCCACAGAATGCACAATTCTTAATACATGGTCAGTTAGGAACAGAAATAAAAACCTACAGTTTTAGCTACACTGCCCTAGGACTATACTGGGGGAAGTATGGAGCTTGAACACTGTCTTTCTACTTTCTGTATCAACAGTATTTACGATTTTAGTTCATCTGTAGTCTGTTCATTGCTGTTCACATGATTTTTCTCTTCCTCCACTTCTCTCGGGGAAGTGGAAACTGTTTCAGACACTGCTGTTACCATTAAGGAACTCTCTCTGTACTGTATGAATTTACTTTTTCCCACAGGTTTTTTTATTATTGTTTTTTATTTTTAGTTTATTTATTTCTTTTTTACTGTTTTTGATTTTGGGAGCAACAAAAATAAATTTAATTGAATGAACTGAATACATAAACATAAAACAAAACGTTACCATAAGAATGCCTTTTATATTTTTTTATTTATTGACTTTTGTCCCACTGAGATTCAGAATCTCTTTTTCAGGGGAGTCCTTGCTCCAGAGGGAGGAGCCTGTTGTTCATGTCTTTAGTGGTATGGAAAACTGGAGCACCCAGAGGAAACCAAAGCATACACAGGGAGAACATGCTCACACCACACAGGAAGGCCCCGCGCAGCACAGCACACAGCACAGAACCTCATAGCTGTGAAGTGAGAGTGCTAACCGCCGCGCTAACCTGCTGCCAGTTTATGGTTTTATGCCATGGTTGAAAGCTCCACATAATGCATTAGTCTTGATTTGTCATCTTTATAGTAACAATAGTGTCATTTAAATACACTTTCTGACTCTCTTTCCTGCTTTAAAGGGCCGTTGACAGGTTAGATCCACATTTTACGACGTAGTGAACGTGATAACATTTTACAATAAGATAAGATAAGATATAAGTGTTCCCTAATCTCCCTAGTTTTGGTGATGTTTACAATGTTATTTCCAGGTTGAACATGGGCAGCAAACAGGACATACTGGTAGGTAGATGTCATTGTACAACGGTTACCTAGCAACCAGACTGTAAACAAGGGTCAAAATCCATAGTTATGATTTCAGAAATAATACCTGAAAACACCTTTTTTAGTTTTATTATTGTTTCAACTGTTAGAAAATGGTGTCAGTTGCTGTAAATTGTCCTGGTATTTTTGATGGAATGTCGCTTATTGATGACATCACACTGAGATTCTGTTTTAGAACTTAGCTCAACTTCCTGTAAGGTTCCTTTTATTTTTCAGTTTTTACTCACAAACTGCAACTTTGCTGATGTAAAATTAAAAATCAACTTAACATTAAAATGAAAAAAGTACATGTTCTATCCCACCAAACTAAGTCATAATTAGACAACCACGAGCGCTTGATTTGAGTGGCTTTACGTCTGACGGCGGCCGGTACCTGCACAGTGCGGCCCTTGCCCAGCACCACGGTGACGTTGTGGACGCTGATGCCCACGGCTCGCACGTAGGACACTTTGCGGTTGCTGCCCCGGTGCTCGTTCTGGGTGTACACGCTGAAGTGCGGCAGGCTGGTGGCGTTGCACGACTCGCTCAGGGTGTAGGAGCAGGCGCCCATGTAGTGGTGAGTGCGCTTGTCAAACGTGGTGTAGTGGGGGTCGCCCGACACCGAGCAGATGCCATTTCCTGCACAAGAAATACATGAATGCTAGATGAAATATATGAAAGAATGAAGGATGATAAATAGATAAGTCAATAGGGTGGATCATATTTCTCAGCCAAGACTTTTTTCCTGTACAAAGAAGATTGAGGAGTAACCAATCAGAATGAAAAAAAGCAGAACAGTACAAAATCAAAAATCAAAATGTCTTGCTTTACAGAATTTTTATCCATGAAAAGAAATAAAAGAAAATACAAATCTATAGAAATAAAAATCTACACAATTGTCATAGAACAAAACATAGAAACAAAATGTATTTTTTTCTTTTTTTTTATGTGCCTTGGATTTTGTCTTTGGGAATATCAACATTTTGTTTCTGCTGTTTTCTCTTGCACCCCTCTCTGTTTTTGATAATCTTTTACAGATCTATATTTTGGATCTGCATGTATCCAAGAACACTTTTTATTCTTAACATAAACTATTTTGTCCTTTGAAATGTCAAAAGTCCTCAAAATGGCACCTATAACATGATACTGAAGCCGATAAATGCTCATTTTCAAATCATCCAAATCAAAGGGTATACAATTCTGCCCCCACTAGGGATGTCACAATAGCAACTTTTAGTGTTACGACTGAGAAGAAACATAACAATTTAACAATTATTCATGATCGTTGACACAAAACAAAAGTGAAATCCTTAATTTTCAAATACATTTCTGTTCCAGTAGTTTGTGACCAGCTTTGTGCAATCGAACTTTATATAACAGTGATGCAATTGTGACATAAACAGCCATATACAGAGCACTGTACTTTTTTGGACAACAGATGGAATTGAAATGACTTAATTTTGCTTCTAAAATAATCACATGTATTAGTTTTTAGTTAATCCTATGATTATATCGTGACCTGAATAATCACGATTATCGATTAACTGAGTAATCCTGACATCCCTAGCCCCCATCCATCCTAGCGAGCGGTTCTTACAAAATGCTTTAGTGGGCATCAGACCTCGTGGAGCAATGACACCATTTCCATAAACATACAGGATAAACATTCACTGTTGGCTGTTGTAATTCAAAATTACAACAACAAATATTTTTAACTGAATAGATTCATTTTCATAGACCGTAGTCTTCATATCCCTAATGATTTGACAAAGCTAAGGTAGAGGGCACATGGTGGAGAGTACCTAGAGGCCGGCACTGGTACTCTCCGTCATGCAGCTGGCAGCTCTCGGTGGTGGGTTTACAGCTGGTGTTGTGACACTGGATGAGTCCTCCGCTCAGGCACTGGCAGCTCTGCTCACAGCCCGGCAGCAGCCACTCGTCTCCAGCCTGAGGGACAGAGAGGGCAGAGGGGCCACACGGGGAAATGATTTGTGAACAACATTTCCACTGCAACTTTCCCAAAAGTAGAAGGGTCCAGACACCAGACCGCATACACTAGACCAGGGGTGTCCAAACTTTTTCCATCGAGGGCCGCGTATTAAAATACAGACCAAGCAGAGGGCCACAAATCAATCATGAAACGTTAAAATAGCTGCATTTATCTGATGTTTTAAGCACCACCGCATCTACATTCAGTCTCAGTGCCTTAATATCAGATCTGTCTCGCAACCAAAATGTTAGTTTCGGTTAAAATTGTAGAAAATGTTAAATGTGCTGTAAAAAGTACTTCTCAGGATAATGTAGGCCAATCACCAGGAAGACTAAGGGCCAAGAAAAATTGGTCTGAGGGCCGCATTTGGCCCCCGGGCCTTAGTTTGGACATGCCTGCACTAGAGAAACCTTTTGGGTCAGATAGAAGGAGTTTAACCTAGCTTAATTTATTCAGCGAGACACACCGAGGATGAACAGGAAGCCATCTTAAATTTTGAGATATTGATTTGAAACATCATCTGTAGTTTCAATGTATGAAAAAAAAAAGTTTTCACATATAAATAAGGCATTTTATGTGCAAAAATGTTGCAAATTTGGGACATGTGAATCTGAAAAATGGACAGCAATGGACTTCTTTAGTATTTGAGTAAACTAGTTCTTACTGAAAATTGGTGTAAAAAATAAAATCTGGCCTTTTAACATGTCCAAACAATTCTAAAAAAAAAAAATACTAAAAAAAAAACGGCAATCTTAGCTCATATTTTCTTTCGCGTGCCAGTTTTTTACTCACAGGATGGTAGCTTCCGTTGGGGTCCACACAGCCGCAGTCCTTTAGCGCCACACACTGGTCGTTGCTGAGGACAAAGCCGGGATTGCACTGGCAGCCCTCCACACACACGTCCTCACAGCCAGGGGAGCCCACCACACCCAGACAGGTCTCAGGACACGCACTCACGCACAGGGAGTAGGAGCTGTTGGGAGGACAGGCCAGCGCTGGAACACAGGACAGGGACTTAGCATCTTCTCTATTTACCACAGTGGAGCCTCTGTGTCGGACCCTCTCCTGTGCATTCTAGTATTGAACTGTATTGCACTGGGATTGGAACAGAACGACTTTATGGGAGAAGGTTCTTGGGAGTGATTAAACATCATCAGATTTGTTGGAATCCACATGTACAGTATATCAAGTGTAAAATACCAAACACCTAACACAATAATTAAATAATAAATGTCTGCTCAATGTGTGCTTCCCGATCTCACTTACGGCTCACAAATTTGGGAAAAAGTGCAATAAGAATAATTAATGTAGCTGGATTCCATGATTGTACTAATGAATATTTTGTAAAATCAAATATATTGTTCTTTGTTCTCCCTGACACTCTCCCCTGACCCTCTCCCCTGACCCTCTCCCCTGTCCCTCTCCCCTGACCCTCTCCCCTGTCCCTCTCCCCTGTCCCTCTCCCCTGACACTCTCCTCTGACCCTCTCCCTTGACCCTCTCCCCTGACCCTCTCCCCTGACCCTCTCCTCTGACCCTCTCCCCTGTCCCTCTCCCCTGACACTCTCCTCTGACCCTCTCCCTTGACCCTCTCCCCTGACCCTCTCCCCTGACCCTCTCCCCTGACCCTCTCCCCTGTCCCTCTCCCTTGACCCTCTCCCCTGACCCTCTCCCCTGTCCCTCTCCCCTGACCCTCTCCCCTGACCCTCTCCCTTGACCCTCTCCCCTGACCCTCTCCCCTGACCCTCTCCTCTGACCCTCTCCCCTGTCCCTCTCCCATGTCCCTCTCCCCTGTCCCTCTCCTCTGACCCTCTCCTCTGACCCTCTCCTCTGACACTCTCCTCTGACCCTCTCCCATGTCCCTCTCCCCTGACCCTCTCCCTTGTCCCTCTCCCCTGACGCTCTCCCCTGACGCTCTCCCCTGTCCTTCTCCCCTGACACTCTCCCATGTCCCTCTCCCCTGACCCTCTCCCTTGTCCCTCTCCCCTGACCCTCTCCCCTGACCCTCTGCCCTGACCCTCTCCCTTGTCCCTCTCCCCTGACCCTCTCCCCTGACCCTCTCCCTGACCATCTCCCCTGACCCTCTCCCTGTCCCTCTCCCCTGACCCTCTCCCTGTCCCTCTCCCTGTCCCTCTCCCCTGACCCTCTCCCCTCTCCCCTTTCCCCTGACCCTCTCCCCTGACCCTCTCCCCTGACGCTCTCCCCTGACCCTCTCCCCTGACCCTCTCCCTGACCCTCTCCCCTGACCCTCTCCCCTGACCCTCTCCCCTGACCCTCTCCCCTGACGCTCTCCCCTGACTCCCTGACGCTCTCCCCTGACCCTCTCCCCTGACGCTCTCCCCTGACCCTCTCCCTGACCCTCTCCCCTGGCCCTCTCCCTGTCCCTCTCCCCTGACCCTCTCCCCTGTCCCTCTCCCCTGACCCTCTCCCTGTTCCTCTCCCCTGACCCTCTCCCCTGTCCCTCTCCCCTGTTCCTCTCCCCTGACCCTCTCCCCTGTCCCTCTCCCCTGTTTCTCTCCCCTGACTCCCCTGACGCTCTCCCCTGACCCTCTCCCCTGTCCCTCTCCCCTGACCCTCTCCCCTGTTCCTCTCCCTTGACCCTCTCCCCTATGACCCCCTCTGGTTGATGGGTGGGCTTACGGCAGAAGTCCGGCGCCCTCCACTGGTGCACCTTGGCGCCGGCGCCCAGGCAGGCGTCGGTGTAGGCCTGCAGCTGGTCACACAGAACGTGCTGCTGCCCGATGAACTGGCACATGTCGTACACACAGCTCTGGAAGAACGGGGTCGGATCCACCACAGCAATGCACTCTCTGGAACACACACAGGCACAAGAACCATCACACACTTCCACTCAGAGCTTTTGTCAGCAAGAAGAGTCATGGTTCATGTAATATTACTCAAGTAAAAACAGAGAAAGAGTTGTTTAAGTGTAAAATATAACTTAATAGTGCAATAATAATGCAACTTCTATTAATGCTTAGACAGACTTGTTCTAGGGCAGGTCACAAAGGTTAAAATACCTTACTTTTGTTTAGCATTTAGATTACAAAAAAAAAAAAAATCTACAGAAAGAGAGAAAGGTTGTCAATCTGACATATGAATTGGTAGCTGAGGAGAGGTAACTAAGAGTCATGGGCGTCCTTTGTCCCGACACACCCGGCAGATAAACAAGTGCTGACGTGTGCGGCACATGGAGGAGTTCCCTGTGAGCACGTTCAGGTCAAGGTCACACTCATCATGTACGATTACAACAACAAGAAGTCACCTTAACTCTAACGACGAAAAGGAACATCAAGCTCAAGCTCCTGAGCATTTAAAACATCATGGAAAGTTTTTTTTTGCCTCAACCTTTCAGAGACTTTTTATCTGGATATTGACATAGAAGTTGTAGCGTATAGAGATTTTGTAACAATCAAAATTTCTGTGTGTGTGTAGGTTTACACTGTACCACTACAGCAGGCACCACTCTCACCTGAAGGGCCCTGTGGTGTCCTTGATCTTGCCACACTTGTCTGGTTTGACCAGCTCCGCCTCCAGAGAGGGGTCACAGTCTGGGTCAGGCTTAGTGCCAGGAGTACAGCTGCAGCACAAAACAAAATCAAATCAAATCAATTTAATTTTATAATGCCCAAAATCACAACAACAGTTGCCTCTATGGGCCACAGGTAGAAAGCAGTTCAAAAGTGCTCATGGACTCATTGCAGTGAACAATTAGGACAAAAGGAATGTGTGAAATATATATATAGATATATATATATATATATATATATATATATATATATATATATATATATATATATATATATATAAATCAATAGATAAAACAAAATAAAATAAAGAGAACCTACACATCGTCCTCGTCCTCCGCTGTCTGCCAGCTGTTGCCGAAGTCATTGACGCTTGGGGCCAAAGAGCCGTCTGGTTTGGTGAAGTCATTGCTGGGGTTTCCGTCATAGTCTCCACACAGTCCACACAACTGGTCCTGGAACGAGCTGAGAAGAGAGATCACATAAGAAACAAGATCACACTCATCGCAACAACATCTTCACATTTCAGGTTCCAGAACAGGGGCTAAAGGCTCCAAACAAAACTAAAACAAGAAAAATGGTACCAACATGAATGAATTTGTCATAGTTCTGCATTTCTGCAATGAGATTGGTAAAAACAAGTGAATTACTGACATTGCTGATGCCAAAAAACATGTCTTGGAGTCATTTCTGTGGCATCTAGCGGTAAAACTAAAACCGTCCAAATGGAAAAATGAACGGGAAATTTACCTCCAGACTATATTTTCTTAGGCAAGACACTTTACCAACCCGTGCTGTAATATCTAGGTGTGATTTGGGTGTTGGTACGGAATAGTAATGTAACAACTTAGATTCCATTAGAGAGTTTGAGCAAATAATGATGCTACAAATAGTGAGCAGGTTTGAGTGAGTTTCCATGGCGCCGTCTCTTGTTTGGGGCCCACCTGGGCACTGTGATCTGGGCGTAGTGGTTGCCGTCCCAGCGCACCACCAGGCCGAAGCGCGTCTGCAGGGTGATGTACTGTCCAGCCAGGCTGATGGTGACCTGAGGGGGCAGTGTGTGCGGGAGAGCCACACGACGGCCGTTCACCTGCACAACAGAACACACAGCATGTTTGAATGTCATTTCATCTGCTTTGATAGAATCCAGTGTGGTGCAGATCACATTGGGTTCAGAGACTGTCTGAGTCCCAAGACCTGGTTCATGGACTTAACCAGGACTACAAGAGAACTAAACCAGGACTATCAGTGGTTCTTGGAGATAGGTTCATGTCCTTTTCCAGGTTGATTCAAAACATGTCCAGTGCATTGACAAATGTGCAATGGCCTGGTCATGTCTGCAAATGTAAATGACTTCATTTTAAAACGGAAGAAACTGCTGATTATCCACTTGAAATATTACATGCTATTTAAAGGAAAAATACTATTAAACTATTAATCGCGCTCTTGAGTACCTTAAGTTAGGTATGTTTGTTTTTAGGACTAAAAAGACTGTTTATAAAGACAAAATTAACATGTGTCTGGTTCTGTTTGCCTGACACACAGGGTACAGCTAGTAGTTACAGTGATTGTGTTTAGATGGCAGAAATGCTCAGAACGAGTCTGGCCATGATTAAAGGACTTAAAACAGCAAAAGATAAGTGATGTCTAATATGTTCATTCATGTTCATTCAAGACGAGAGAGAGGATTTTTTAACCAGAAGGAGTGTGAATGAAGCTAAATGCAACTCTGTGTATGTTTTTTACTCAACTAGCTTATCAAGTAGGGTGTACCCCACCTAAGGCCCAAAGTCAATGGCCTAGGCTTCAGTCACCCGCGACCCCTAACGGGAACAAGTGATAGAAAATGAATGAATGATTTCCTCACACTATTATCAAGATATTATTTCTGAGGACTGATGCTCTTTGTGGAAGCAGATCCACACATGTTCCCCGTTTTTTCTCTTTTTTGGATTTGAAGTCAAAATGATAAAGACAAACAGCAAAACATACACAGAATCTGTTTTTATGTAATTATTTTTCATGTTATTTTTTCCCTTCCAAAGTTTAACATTTTAAAATCAAAGCAACATTATATACAAACTTTTTAGTTAAGGTTTATCAAAAGTATTAGTTGAGTGCACTATCAAAATCCCACGTCCTAAATAAATGGACTCATCTTGCGTTGTTGTGTTCACTGACCAGCGTTCGTCTGGACTTCATCAGAGTGATGGTGACGCCGTCCACTGTCACATAGAGTTTCCTGAGGTACGACAGTCCTGGAACGCCTCGCTCTTCGTTCTTCCCCTCAACCGAAAACCAGTGTCCTGCAGAATAAAAGTGATCTCTGATAATAAAGCACTCAAGCTAATATTTCAAAGTGTTTTTTAATGTAAGACTTGCTCTTTCACACTAGGACATTTTAACAATATTCATTTATTTTATTGGGAGCAGGGTCATAGATCGTAAAAAGAAAAAGTGTTTTAATATCTAGCACATTGTCTCACACAGAAAACTGCAGTGTATAAAGTATCATCATCATCATTCTAAAAAAAAAACCCAAAAGTGTCAATCTGAATTTAGCTCAGGGCAGGGACCACGCATTCTTAAATTTTGACTTTGATTTTGAAAAACAGAGCTAGATAATTTTAAAGTTTTCAGCCGTCCAAAGATATTCCTCACTTTTCAAACACATTCTGATCATCCTAATTGTTCACCGTGATAAGTTTATTAACACTTTTCACTACTTTTTGAAGCGAGTTTTGTCGTCAGTGTAAAGAACAAACATTGGCACGATAACAGAGCACTTCCTGCTTCACGGAGGACAAAATGCTCTGTTATTAGATATAATCAGCACACAGCTGGCTCATTTTGAACCCAAGAACTGCTTCTGCAATGTAAAAAAGGACATATATTCAGCAAAATTCAGTTTTTAACCCTGCTCTTATATTGTTCCCTCATCAAAAACATACCTGGAGTTATATTTCTTCATTCAGACGTGTTTGATTAATCCTGTTTAGTAAGTTCCCTCTCTGACCCTCTGAAAACACTTCAGTTTGTGATGTCATTGATCGAGCTCCAAGATCTGCTCTGTTTTTAAGTCCATAAGTCACTGCTGGACCTCTGAGCATTTCTGTCCTGTGTGTTCATCACAACTGAGCGCTTCCATTAGCAAGCTAGGTTTGTTTTCCTCCCATTTGTAATTCCCTCTGTTCCCAGTAGATGAAGCTGTAGAGGTTACCACCAGCCACTAGGGGCCACTAGCGCTTAAGGATAGATTAAGATGGTCCTTGTTAAGCGCTAACACTTTCCAAATGAGGAATAATAGGTTGTGTGCTTTCAGCAGGTCTTAAAGTTCTTAAACCTGAGACGTAAAAGCAAAAGCACACGAGCAAGTTTAAAGGCCAAGAACAATACAAATAATGCAGAATGTGTCCTTCAGTATGAAGAGTCAGAATCAAAACCAGCCCATTCCAGACATATGTCTGACACAGACGGAGGGTTCCTCTTACCAGTGGTGTTTTTGCAGGTCCTGGCCAGAGTGTACGTGCACGTGCCCATGAAACTGAAGAACCTCTTATCAAACGTGTTGTAATGAGGGTCCCCAGAGATGATGCAGTCCTCAGAACCTACAGGACAGAGGAGGACATGGACTTGACACTCATTCTACTGAAAAATGTGCGTCTACAACAAATGTGTTTAATACAACAAAAGAACACATCATTATGGTATTAATAACAACATTGGCTGTCTCCACAGAGAGCCTATTGTGTAAGAATTTGGAAGACATTTATGCCAGATGCCCTCCCTGTTACTGTGGACAATGGCAATTTATATTTAATAAATGCAAGATAGACAAGTTTAATGCCATACTGTGGAACTTATCTAATCTTTCTTGGTCCTCAGCTGTGTTGTGAATTGGCTCAAATGACCAAAAGCGGTCCTTTTTGTACGGGCAAGTTTTAAAAACTTACCTTACTAAAACCATTATCAAATATTTTAGTGGCTCAGTCTGATCAAAGGTCTGGCTCGGTCTAAGCTGTGGTTTTTCATTCCCTGTACTGACCACCAGTCTATGGCCCCTGTGCTTATTATTGTTATATTTCAAAAGATGGAGATGGGTAAAAACTTCTCTAACAGTAATTACTTTTGTGTTGGCTGCAATGAAACAGAACAAAGGATCATGTAGTTCACTCACAGGAGCTTAACACTGGTTTAGTGTGATCGAAATATTGTGAGAGATTACAGTGTTAATGATGTTCAGTCCACGGCAGTCTATCATTGAAAGAAGGTGTGAAATGTGATGTTTTGTCTGAACTGACCAGTGGGGTAGCAGCCCAGGTCTCCATCCTGGACTTTACACTCATGAGCAGGCGGGCAGTCAGCAGCCTCACAGGACACGAAGGGAGGGTTACATCTGCACTTCAGTTTACAGTCCTCCACGTAGAACTCATCTCCAGGCTGCAACACACACAAATGCATGTTTAACTTTAGCTTCAGCAGCTACACAATGCCGTAATATTATTTTATTATAAGAAATATATTCAGTATTCATATTACAGCTCTGTACTTATTTTTGGCACTTTAAGTTAAAATAAATGTGACCTTGAGTCATAACTCACAGAGTTAAAAATGTCGCTAGGCTAGTTTTCAAATAAGAAACTACTGTAAATTAAACATTTCTGCTTGCAATGAAATGCCACTTTGAAGAGGCGGAGCCAGCAGCCAAGAATCAGATCTGAAGTTTTGAACAGGAAGATAATTCACATGTTTCTATTATTAATCACTAAACCCCCACCCCCTGCTTGAGTGTTGGCTCTTCCTCACCTCATAGTACTGTCCGTTGGAGTGCGTGCAGCCACAGGAGCTCTTCTTCACACACTTGCCAGCGCTGAGGACGTACCCGGGGTCACACACACAGCCTTCGGAGCAGGGCGCGCTGCAGCCTACAGAGGGCCGGCCTGTGCACGTCTCCTGACAGGGGGCAGCGCACGGGACGTAGTGGCTGTTTGGAGGACACTTCAAGGCTGAGGAGACAGTATCAAACCAGGTCATCCAAGAGCCAACTAACTCAAATCACCCAATCAAGTAACCAACTAGCTCCCCAACAGACTTCCACAGTGGCCAACCAAATATCTCACTAGCCAACAAAATAACTGGTCAGCCAACTAACAAATGAATTAACTAACTATCCAACAAACAAAACAATTCAATTGTTAGCTAACTAACCAAACTAGATCACAAATTAGGCAAATTAAACCACATATTGTCTAATAAACCAGGATTATCCCTATGTTCCCCAGTACCTCACTGAAGAAACATAGGAACCTTCAGATGATGATGGCTCCTGTGTTTATGTAGCTCTGTTTTATGTGGGCTTGTCTTTTGATAATTCTTGCAGTATGGGTTAAAGTTTGGTTGGTCTGACAGTGTCAGGTTTAAGGACAGGCTAGATACATGCATATACATGGAACATGAGGACTTGTCTGCAAGTGCAGGTACCTATGTTCCCCATGTCCTATAGATTTCCTGTAGAAAGGTTCCCTGATCCCTATGTTCCCCCTTCTATAGAATATTAGGAACCTAGGTACTGGGGAACACAGGTACTGAGGAATACGAGGAACGCGGGTACCGGGGAACACAGTTACTGACGAACACAGGTACCAAGGAACACAGATACCGGGGAACACAGGAACTGGGGAATACAGGGTCCCTGACCAGCCAAGACCAAACACTTTGACAATGATTTACAAAGATGTTTTGGTCTGGAACCATATCCTGTCTCCCTGATTTCCAATAGCCTTGACTGACAGGTGGCTGAACCAGTCAGAGAAATGCACGGTCTGTCCATGTCTAAACAAACATGATCACTTAAGAGGAAAAAATGGGAATAAATTACACAGAGGATTGAGAAATGGCATGGATTTGTGCAGAATCAACAAGTGACGCACTAAACTCTGTAAATCTGAGGTAAAAAAGAAGTTATACATTGTATTCTGAATGATAGGAGAATATGTGTTTGCTGATAAACTAAATGGACAAACAAGCTAAAGTTATCAACTAACAAAAACAAATAATTAACCATCTCTCCGTAAACCACCCAATAAAAAAACGAGCAGTTTTTGTTAAATTTATAAAAGTGTTCCTCACGGCAGAAGGTGTCGTTCCTCCAGGCTCCGATCTCAACACCGCGGTCCTGGCACTCGTTGGCGTAGGACTCAATGGCCTCACACAGGACGGGCTTGGCTCCATCCAGCTCACACAGGTCAAAAACACAGTCCTTAAAGTAGTTCTGAAGAAAAAAAAGAAAAAAAATATTTTATGACGGCCAGAAACATGCACATTTAGACTTGCATTTTCCGCAAGCAGTGTTAACAGGTTGTAACAGATGCTTCAAGAAGTGATGTTTTAAAGTTCAGAATGTATTTAACCCTCCTGCTATGTCCAGGTCCAGGTTTGTACAGAAAGTCCCCTAAAAAAATAAAAATATATATCTTGTGCGCACAAGATATTATCATGTACGCAAAATTATCTTGTTGGAACATAAGATAATATCAGAAAAAACAACAACTTTTGCCTGTGTCTCGTCTTAAAGGCATAACTGAGGCAACAAGCCAGGGTTGCCAGGTTTCAACAGCGTCTAGAAAACCGCCCAAAAGCCGCGGGACGTCTGGTGCTGCTTATATTTTGACCCAGACCTGTCCGTCCTCTCTCTCACGCTCAAACTGAAGCTCCACAGAGCATGGATGGCTTTAGAGGCGCAGAAGGATGTGTCACTGACATTCAGGGCTTTCATTAGGTTTACTCTGAAATGAATACATTTTATGGCAAGTTGCTCAGGCCAAATTCGGGCCGCCCAATTCAACAGGAAAATCAAGGACCTGGCAACACTAGAATGAGCATTGGTAACTAATATCTATGAAGCAATTATTTTTAGTTAAACAACTTATTGAAAACCTAACATTTGGCCTTTGGAGTTTTATATATTTATTATAAGAAAAAGAAATGTCAGAAAAATAGAAATATAATTCCAATGTGTACAGTACAGTGTACTAGTGAACTCACGTGAACTTAAACTTAAACTGTGGAGCGCTTGATAAAATAGAACTAACAATCCCATGTCAAACTGTGGCTTGTGATACTTTTATAGCAATTTGTTCAAGATCAAATGAAAGAAATTTAGAATGCACAGTAAGTTAGCTTTTAGCTCTTTGATACTTTTTGATACTAACCACTAATTACTTCAATAAAACACTTCAATTCTTCCCTATAAAATTCTTTTGTTGAGGACATTTTAAGATGCTTGTATATGAAATATATATAAAAATATGAAATGAATCTTACATTAGGATTGACTTTGGGGTGACATTTGGCGAAAGGACCATTTTTGTCGAGTAAAATTCCACAGAATCCAGAGGACTCATACAAATCCTGCTCGGCATCAGTACATCCAGGAAGAGTGGTGTTCGGTTTAACATTACAGCTGTTGGAGAATGAAAAGAAATAGACCATTTTAGATAATAGTTAATTGCAGATAATTACAGGTAAAAACAGAGCCTATTGAGTTTGAGAATGTGGTGTCAAACATCATAGAAAACCAGTGGAGGTAATAAGATACAAATTGAAAAATCCCACTCAATTAGAAACATCTCACTATCTTCACTTTAATGTCGTTTTGACCAGGGATGCACTAATACATACACTAGCAGTGGGTTTGGTCTTAATTCAAAAATATTTACTGGATTAGATCAGTTCCAGATCATCAGATCAGTTGGTTGGTCTGTTGGGGCCTATACGTTCATATAATGAGACGTTTCATAATGTTTCAGCCATTTTTTAGGGCCTAGAAGGATTAATAACAGTTTCATATTAGACCTAGTTGTGCGAGGAGCTTGTAACTATAAAAGTTGATGTTTCTGAGTATATTAACGAGCTCTGACAGAAACGTGTATAAAGTTTCTTTCTGATACACTGATAAAATGTAAAAGAAAAGTATATTCTATCAATGTCACCCACCAATAATGTAATCAAGTTATATTTTGTTTTAAAGAAATTAAGGCCATTTTCGATCCCTTGTGTCAAGCTATATCAGTATCAATATCCTGAAAAAGATGAAAAAGCGTATTGAACAGAGCGTACTCACAGTTTATCAGTGTTCCAGCTGTGTCCAAAGTCGTTGGCGCTGTTGGTCAAAGAGCCGTCGGGTTTCCTGAAGTCGTCCTTGGCATCTCCATCGTAGTCCCCACACAGTCCACACAGTTTGGTCTTGAAGCTGCACATGACAGAGTGGGGATTACAAATGTTACTCTGTGCCAGCTATACTTCTGTTGCTACTTTTGTCGACTCATGAAGACTGTCCATTCTGCCACAAATTCGCTTAAAGTTCTTCACTGTTTTTTGTGATGTCGTTATGTGTCTGTCTCAGCTAATGTCACTCCATTTCCAGTGATGCGTCCCAAGTCCATTAACAAACATCGATCAGGGATAACGTTTCACAATTTGAATGGACATTGACACATGGTTTTAGGACAATGCTGTCATTCTTTTTCATACTACTTATTTATGCTTTCCTGATGCAGCTAGAGTCCTACACTGGGTCTCTCAGTGGTTTCCGCCCAATGATATCAATTATTCTACAGTACACACACCAATCAAAGTAGATGTGTAACTGATGTGCAGACTTTGTATTTGAGATCCCAATCAATCGCCTTTGTCTATTTGCTGTATTGAGTTTACCTGAGGTTGGCAAAAAATGGATACCCAGATGTGAATTGTTATATCTAAAGCAGGTACTCATTTGAGCTTGTGTCAATGAAGGGTCTTGAGCTGTACAGTGACCGCATGGACATATCAAATGAAACTTAAATTCTCTGTTGAAACGTAGACATACATGGGGTAATTAGTATTACGTGGATCACCGTTTTATATTTTGTTAATTTTAAGTCGCAAAATTGATTTAAAACAGCTTAATTATAGAAACTGCTCTTTTGACTTAAACTGTTCAAAACTGCAGAACTCATAAGCCACGCCTCTTCATACTGAAATTTGACCGTAGCAAGCAACAGTTTTTATTGTTTAAAAATGGTTACATGAAATGTTTTAATGTTAATTTTTTCACACACAGTTCTGACAATCAATCACCACTTTGCACTGGTGGCTGTGTTAGCAGTTGTTTATTTTTTGCAATATATTTTTCACAACCAGTTTAAAAGGATTAGGGTTGGGATTAAGATCAAGTTCAGGAACAGGTTTTGCTTAAGGCTAGGACTTTGGGTGCGCTAATTGGGTTTTAGCCGATCTGTGTTTAAAATGATGTGTTATAAATAACATTTATAACATGGTTAGAGCAGAATAAAAAAACGATTTTACATGACAGGTCTGTGTCATCTTGGTGTTGAAAACGGTCACAAACTTTTTCTTTTAGCGTGACAACAGAAGCAGCTAAGTGAGCGATCATGTGGACAAGCAGACCAGATGAATGGTTGTGCTTCCGTATTTAAAACAATCGAGATCGCTCAGGACTACAAAGGGGCTTCTGGGCCGAGAGGGACTGTATGCTTTTGTTACTGAAAAAAAGGCCTTCATTGAACTCACAAAATTCACACAGTTATCTCGCCAATTTTTTCAGGCCGACACCATGGCCCTGAACCAATAATACACATTAGATTTGACAGAGATCAGAGAGCAGCTCAAAACACAAAAAAGGCTTTGGTCCAGAGCTCCTAATGAACATCTCAGGATAAGGATGGTCAAATTCAGTGTTTTCTTACTCTTTGGTGACCTTGACGTCCATGTAGTGGTTGCCATCATAGCGCACAGTGACACCGAAATCCAGCACCACGGTGTAGTGCTTCCCTGACTTGAGCACGGACACGCCTGGCGCCGGGCTCACAGGCACGTTCACATTGGTCCCGTTGATCTGGTGACACAGGCATATACTGTATGTAAAACACGAGAAAGCAAACGGTACCTAACATTGTTCTTGGTAGCAGAGTGCATTCTAGAGTATGTTAGTAATACACTGTATGTCTGCATCACACTATCAACCATTTTATTCATCGTGAGCCATCAGGTCCGATATTGAAAAATTCCTTGACATTTAGCGCTCATATAATAATATTTGAAAATTTAGCAACCTGTTATTGCATCTGTGTGCCCATGTGTTATTTTCAGCAGAATGTTACTAACTATGTGTACCAAAAATACATATTCGGAGTATGATGATAAATGTGAGTGAAGCTGCAGTGTTCCTGCTGTTTATCTGTTTTTCTACAACTGATTTTATTCTTTTAGACGTTAGCAGCGTTTTCTCCTTTAGTTGTCCATTGACTCTCATGCGTTTTTGCCACTCACTGCTAAAATTCAGAATGCCTTGATGTCCATCTGCACAACATCTATAGTGAGTGATAAGTGAGTGATAGGGATAAAATACAGCCCTCAATGTGGAAACAGTGACCAAAACAACACTTCTACAAGAAGTATAATCTTATTAAAGTTATGCCAGTAAATGTAAATAACTCTGACTGTAATGTTGTTTTACCTGTACAGTGCCGCCTTTTAGGATTGAGATCTTCAGCCCATGTACGTATGTGTGGACTGCTTTGACGTAGGAGATTGATGGCTGGTTCCAGCGGTTTTCATTGTCAGTGTGAACTTCGTAATAGGGACTGGAATCATTGCATGGAGCAGACATGAGATAGCTGCAGTTGCCCATGAAGTTATACTTGCGTTTGTCGAATGTAGTGTAGTGTGGGTCTCCAGAAGCTATGCAGGTGGATGTGTCTAGAAAAAGGACAAATGTTGCAGATGTTACAGTTCTTTAGCTATAGTCTAGGCTAGCAATGTCTGTTACATTTACATGATTTACACTGTATTGAGAGCAAACCTTCAAAGTCACTGAGGGGCCAAGCCAAGTTGATATGCAAATTGTGGCACCAGAAAGAAGTAGGTAAGAAAAACTGATTTAAGTCACTGCCAGTTATGTTATTTTCAGTTATCTTGTATAATAAAATACATTTGATCTGACAGTACAGTATACAATGGTTTAAGGTCCTATCATTTCTCTGACTTTTAATGACTTAAAAACTTTTGCATTGACATTTTCCTCTGTATAACTTGACATTTTGTAAATAGATATATAAAATAAAATACATTTCTTTCAGATTTTGGAGAATAGAAATGAAAGTGTAATCTTGTCATTGTAAAAGCTAAACCTTAAAAATGATATGTGCTTTGTAATTTACCTTTAGGATAGCATCCTGCCACACCATTGACCTCCCGACACTCTTCTGTTGGGTCACAGGAGTTTTCCACACATTCCAGAGTGTAGTTCCCGGCGCAGCGGCAGAGCTTTGAGCAGCCGTCTCCAAACACTATTTCTCCAGGCTACGGTTCAAATGGACACAGTTACTACAAGAGGATATTTAAATAACAATGGTCTGTGGGCTAAGCTAACCGTTTAAATAAAGACTACCTGTTTTTATTCATAGATTACTTCCGTATTATATATAAAAAAAATGTTAAAAAAATTATTAAGCATCAAAATTAGCATTAGAATCCTAGACCTACAACCACACCCATTTATCAACACTGAAGTGTCCGCCAGAGAAGTATTCATCTCATGTGAAAAGTCTTTAACATAAGAGACATCCACCTGCAGCTCACTGTTGTGTGATTTTAAGGATTTATTATTTTACTGTGACTCTGCAAAAACCCCATCGAGATAGAATTGGGCAGAAAGTAGCATAGACATAGACATATAAATAAGTAGACGTGTTTGATGCTCATGCTATCAGCCACTTAGCGACGCGGCTAGTCCGGTATGATATGAAGGACTCTGGCGGAAGTAGGCAAGGCAAGGCAAGTTTATTTGTAGAGCACAATTCGTACACAGGGCAATTCAAAGTGCTTTACATAAACAGGAAAAGTTGCATTAAAATCACAAAACACAAAAAGACACACAGAATCATTTTAAAATCATTTTAAAATAAAGTACTTTAAAAGAGAAGAGTGCAGATAGATCTTTCAGTCGTATGCACGTCTAAAGAGAACTGTTTTTAGCCTGGATTTAAACATTGTCAGAGTGGAGGCCTGTCTCACATCTTCAGGGAGACTGTTCCAGATTTTAGCTGCAAAAAACTGAAATGCTGATTCCCCATGTTTAGTCCTGACTCTAGGCACCAGCAGGAGGCCGGTCCATGTTTAGTCCTGACTCTAGGCACCTGCAGGAGGCTGGTCCCTGAGGTCCTCAGAGTGCGAGATGGTTCATACGGCACTAACATGTCAGAGATGTACTTTGGTGCTTGGCCGTGGAGAGACTTGAACACAAGCAGAGCTGCTTTAAAGTCAATTCTCTGAGCCACAGGAAGCCAGTGCAGTGACCTGAGCACAGACCAATGTGCTCGTACTTCCTGGTTCTTGTCAGGACCCGAGCAGCAGCATTCTGGATGTACTGCAGCTGTTTTACAGCTCGTTTGGAGAGGCCAGTGAACAGGCCGTTGCAGTAGCCTAACCTACTGGAGACAAATGCATGGATAAGTCTCTCCAAGTCTGGTTTAGACACTATACTTTTAATTTTGGCAATGTTTTTTAGTATCATGCACTTTCCCTATTGACCTTATTCTGCCTCGCCCACTTTTGCCGTTTTTTGCACTTTTGTTGTAAACGCACTTCTGTTTGACGAGAACTCAGTTAAAGCTAATGATGAATGAGGGAACAGTCTTGCCGCTACATAAAGAAGGTTGATTTGTGTAAAATGTTTAATGAACACGAGCAACAACAAGTCACAACGCACCGATTTCCTGGTCAGTCTGAAAACGGCTTTTTAGTCCATGTAGACCTTATTTTCTGTTGAGCTCGTCTGCTCCGTGTAAACTAATACAACAGAAACAAGACGGTGGCGCGTAAGGCAACTTCCGGAATAAGGTGAATAGCCGTTAGCATTAGCCAGTTCAGAATAATCCAGAGATTACGTTTACCAACCCATCGACCACATTTAGGTGAAGTCAAAGCCTTGTTAAAAGTCATTGTTCAGTGTGTAAACCTGTTGGTATTTTATTTTAGATAATAATTAGCGTGTAAAACTGTCATTTGAGCTAAAGGAACTGACTTTAAGCTGATCCTGTGGCTCTGGTAAGAATCTAGTGAACACCGAACATGCTCTTATGTGACAGTGAGGAGACCAGATAAATGACACAGATACCATGAAATAAAACTTTTATATATTTAAATATGGTGATCAGCTTCTCCATTCATTTGTATTTGGAGAAGCGTTCGATTTGACCAGTCCAGCCCAGGTAGCATCGGCTAACAAAGTGGTTGTGTCAGAGATAGGGAATAGAGCTCAGGATTATGAAACACATAACAGTTTTTCAGTTAGTCCAATGTTAAATCAATGGAGATGCTATATTCTAAACTTAATTCAAAAGTATTCTAACACTGTATTGATAAATGTATTTACCAGAAGCATGGTAATGCATGGATTTTTTTTACATTGTTTTGGCTAATGTTTCTCTATGTAAGTTTAACATGCCAGCTGCAAACACCAGCTGATTATTGCAGTTTGTGGGACCATGGTATAAGTGGACAAAACAACACTCCGCCACACGTCGTGGTGCTCTAGACTCCGTCTTGGTGCGCTAAAACTGTGGCTTCTCATTGTTTGACTACTGAGTGCTTAATTGGAGGACACTTCTGTAATCAGAAAGGGAGGTCTTCGTGTCTCAATGCTAACACTAATTTCAGAGGCATAATAAATATTAAAAACCCTGCGACGAGTTGGCCACTGTCCAGAGTGTACCCTGCCTAAGGCCCAAAGTCACTCAGATAGGCTCCAGTCACCTGCGACCTCTAACGGAATGTTTGAGAGAGAAGTCAAAAACATAATCTGTGTGACAAAAGAAAAATCCCTGGTACATAAAGACTGTGAGAGAAGCTCCACCAGAGGACAATGACCCTACACCTCTCTACAATAAACTTCAGCGTAGTTCTAATTCTCTACTTCTCTTGAGCTGAGAGTAACTTGAAAGCCAGTGCAGGATCATAACTTTTTGAACTGTCGTGTTACAGTGTACCTCATAGTAATTGTTTTCATCATCCAGGCAGCCACACTTTTCCAGAGGCACACATCGTCGTCCCTTAAAAACGTATCCAGGCTTGCAGAAGCAGGCACTGATGCAGGAGCCTGTGCAGTTTGTGGAGGGCTCCTGACAGGAGGGGATACAAGCTGGACCACACTCAATGTACTCGGAATCAGGCGGACAAGTAACTGTGGGCCAGAAAAATAATGGAAACGGTCATTCTATACAACTGACATTTATGGTAGATGAGGAATACTCACTCGGCGGCTTGGTTGTGGTTGGTTTAGGTGTTGTTGGCTTTGGTGTAGTAGGCCCAGGTGTGGGTGGTTTTGGTGTAGAAGGTCCATGTGTTGGTGGCTTTGGTGTAGAAGGTCCATGTGTTGGTGGTTTTGGTGTAGAAGGTCCATGTGTTGGTGGTTTTGG
This sequence comes from Rhinogobius similis, assembly GCA_019453435.1. Classification (NCBI taxonomy): domain Eukaryota; kingdom Metazoa; phylum Chordata; class Actinopteri; order Gobiiformes; family Gobiidae; genus Rhinogobius; species Rhinogobius similis. Next base: position 2,489,858 of record CM033640.1, on the reverse strand, counting down.
TGTAGAAGGTCCATGTGTTGGTGGTTTTGGTGTAGTAGGCCCAGGTGTGGGTGGTTTTGGTGTAGAAGGTCCATGTGTTGGTGGTTTTGGTGTAGTAGGCCCAGGTGTGGGTGGTTTTGGTGTAGAAGGTCCATGCGTTGGTGGTTTTGGTGTAGAAGGTCCATGTGTTGGTGGCTTTGGTGTAGAAGGTCCATGTGTTGGTGGTTTTGGTGTAGTAGGCCCAGGTGTGGGTGGTTTTGGTGTAGAAGGTCCATGTGTTGGTGGTTTTGGTGTAGTAGGCCCAGGTGTGGGTGGTTTTGGTGTAGAAGGTCCATGTGTTGGTGGTTTTGGTGTAGAAGGTCCATGTGTTGGTGGTTTTGGTGTAGTAGGCCCAGGTGTGGGTGGTTTTGGTGTAGAAGGTCCATGTGTTGGTGGCTTTGGTGTAGAAGGTCCATGTGTTGGTGGTTTTGGTGTAGTAGGCCCAGGTGTGGGTGGTTTTGGTGTAGAAGGTCCATGTGTTGGTGGCTTTGGTGTAGAAGGCCCAGGTGTGGGTGGTTTTGGTGTAGAAGGTCCATGTGTTGGTGGTTTTGGTGTAGTAGGCCCAGGTGTTGGCGGTTTTGGTGTAGAAGGTCCATGTGTTGGTGGTTTTGGTGTAGAGGGTCCAGGCGTCGGTGGCTTTGGTGTAGAAGGTCCATGTGTTGGTGGTTTTGGTGTAGAAGGTCCATGTGTTGGTGGTTTTGGTGTAGAAGGTCCATGTGTTGGTGGTTTTGGTGTAGAAGGTCCATGTGTTGGTGGTTTTGGTGTAGAAGGTCCATGTGTTGGTGGTTTTGGTGTAGAAGGTCCAGGTGTTGGTGGTTTTGGTGTAGAAGGTTGTGGTGTGGTTGGTTTAGGTGTGGAGGGCCCTGCAGTTGTCACGGGTGGTACAGGAGTTGTCTGAGGTGCTGTGAAGTAAAAAATCATACATTTTGTGTTATATATTTTGTACAATTTTCAAGAAACTGGGCAATAAATAAAAGATATTTGTTCAAATGCTTACGTTTGCAGCTCAAGACGCACACGGCATCAACGGCAATATCGGTTTTATCAGTTTCTCCAAATGTACCCACAATCACAAACTGAAATATGTTGAATAATATGTATAAACAGGTAACCACAGAGACACAATTTTGCATTTTGCTTTCACTTTTACCTTTATGGGAGCAGACCCCAGATACTGGACCTCTGCTGGCTTCCACCCCTCGCCCTGATTGCCTCTCAAAGTGAAAAGCGCAGGCCCAAGAACTTCATCTGAAACGACCAGCGTCATCTATTTTAACCTCATACCATACATTATCTATATTATTATCTCTTATTTTCGGGCTAGTCTTATACCTGTGGACATGGCATGGACAGTGATCTGCATTTCGTTGCTGGTGCCGTACAGATAGTAGTGGAAGGAGAGCTCCAGACAGCCAGTGGAGGGGGTCAAGACTGGGCTTTGTAACTGGGACTGAACTCCAGGTGAGGCTTCATAAGAATCCATCAGCATGTAGGAACCCACTGGAGGTCAGAATGGTGAGATGTCAGCCCACCGGGTGAATATTTTACATTAATGCATATTAAGGCAAGATACCACAGGCAAAGCATTTTTTTTTTGTTTTTTCCTCCAATACTGAGTCACTGTTTTTTATTTGTACATTCATGTTTTCAGCTTGAAACAGTGGAACTTATATCAAAGTATAAGGGTTAATCCAATAAAAAAAAAAAGTAGCACTACAAGAATAAAGCCGCCTGAAGACCCGCGGTGGAGTCTCAGCGCCATCTTCAAACATACTCCCCTAGCTCTGTTTCTTTGACTAGAAACATATTGATGTTGTTCCTTAAATGTTTAAAAATGTTGACTTTATTTATGGTAAAAATAATATAATAATATTCTTTTTAATTTATTCTCACAATATTACTTATTCTCAGAAAATTTACATTTTTCTGTCTTTGACTTCATTCTTACGTCTTAAAATTACGACTTTGAAGTCGAAATGTTCCGACTTTATTCTTGTAAAATCATGACTTTTTCTGGCTTCAGCTTTGATCTAATAAAATTATAACTTTAATGCTGAAATATTTTATGACTTTATTTTAATTTTATTTTAAATGGCCCTTATACACTCATTGAAGTAATTTGAAATTCATTTTTCCTACATTTACTTTTCTCACACTCAGGAGATTCTGTAAACCAAAACAAAAAAAACAAGTTTAAAAGTTTGACAAATTTTTAGGTATTACAAATTTTTTACAGTATTATTCAAATATTAAATAAGTTATCAAAAATATAAATGATAATTGTAGTATACATCAAAATGAGCTAATTTTAAACCTGGCCTAATCCAATATTCAATTCTCAAATAACAAAAAATGACCAGTTTTGCCATTGTTCAATCATTTAAGTCAGTAAACTACAAAGGGGTTTCAAAATATATCTAAAATATGTTTTTGCCTGTTCACCTGAAATGTCTCGTGATATAAGTATTAGACACGGTCTTACACCCTGGTTTAGAGTAGTCATTATCAGGCCCAGTGCCCGGAGTGTCAGTTTGCCCAGCCCATTGTTCAAATCCAAATATTTCAGGATCTGAGGTTACAGTCCACCCACAAAGATCATCTGTAGTGTCAAAATCACAGCCAGACAGGCAAGCTGCAGAAGAAAAACATGTTAGAACAGTGTTCTTATCTAATGTTATCTATGTCCAATGATCCAACTGTAGATTGAGCGCTAACTCACAAGGACACGCGCCCTCTGAAATCTCAATGTTGTCTAGTGCTGTGTCACAAGAATCAGAGAACCCTCTCTGAGCTTCAAACACCACCTGGAAGAGCAACAGATAAGAATGTTTTATGTCAGCTCAATCAAATTACAGTTCCAATTAAAGCTTTTATTTTGGCAGTGCCGTTCATGGTCGAGTGGATAGCACATATGCCTGCTGTGTGGGGCAGAAAACAGCATCGTGAGTTTAAATCTGGCTTGTCTCATCCCTGTTTTAGCTACTCTGTCCAAAGCCTACAGGCCAAAAAATACTTTAAAAATAAATAACTAATAAATAACTAGTAGTAAATAAATAAACTAATACATATTTTATTTGACTTAAATTTAACCAGGAGAGCCCCACTGAGATTGCACAATCTCATTTACTGAGGAATCCTGACCCTGAAGGAAACCCTATTGTACATGTTTTAGTGGTAAGTGAAACCAGAACCCAGAAGAAACCTTCACAGACACAGGGAGAACATGTAAACTCCACACAGAAAGTTCTGTCTGTGAGTAAAGAGCGCGAACTGCTGCACTGCCCAAAAGGCTAATTCTAGAAATAATGAAAATCAACCAAAGTTATGAATGTAACTACAGTTCTATGAATCCCAGGTGATCACCAGAGGGCGGAGCTAAAAGCCTCCCCTGTCTGTGTGTGCGCATGTGTCATTCCCAGTTTGTCCTCAGTGCATAAGATCCTCACGTCGGGCCCCACACTCCCCACTGCCTTCCACTCATTTCAGCAGTTATAAGTATGGTTAAGTGTGTGTGTGTGTGTGTGTGTGTGTGTGTGTGTGCAGGGGGGGTACTCTTCTGTTTTGTTTCACTTACGTTGACACTCCCACTGCTGGGCTTGGGCACAGTGACCGCCCCCTTTAGCCAGGAAGGACTCTGGATGCCCGTCTTCTTCCACACCTCCATTTCACCACTGGAACCTTTCACCAAAACTCTCAGATGGTTCCTGTTGTCAGCTCCATACATGTAATACCGGAAATGGACACAGAACTGGGAAGTTGCTGGTGACAGGGCAGGACTCAGGAGACGGGCTTTTCCTTCGTTTGGCACGTTGTCACATTCTTGGTAGATGTAATACCCCTCTACAAGCAAGATTTATGTTTTATCACTATTCAAAAGTTTTCAGAACTTAACAGAAATCTTCATAAACAGAAAAAGAGGCATTTCAGAGGCATTTCTGTGGTTGCTTGTGAATAAATAATGTTTAGGATATTCCATGTAAAATGCTTCTAAACCCAAATCATCGTGTTTGACATTGGGACTCACTTCCGTCCGGGTAGTCCCCGCTGGGGCCAGTCCCAGGGGTGGGCGTCTCCCCTCTGTGCCGAATCCAGATCCCCGCAGCAGAAGTGTCCAGGGTGAACTGACAGAAGGGGGTGCTGTCCTGGTTAAAGTCACAGGAGGTCAGCTTTGCTCCTAAAACACCATAGAAAACTCAGGTTAGCCCATAGATCTATTAAAAGACCTGGATAGAGTGTTGCTAGCCTAAACCTTGCAGGTCGTCACTAGTGAAAAGTGTCAAAAGCGTCTGTCGTTACACGATTTAGAAACAAACAGCACATGCCCAGATACTCATGTAGTACACGTAGTGGCTACACAATCCACACTTGGAACAAACCTAATTTCTGAGATTGATTGACTCTTGGAATAGAACATTGTTTTTCTTTTTGATTGACATTTGACATTTAAAGTCTATACAGGTTCTCAAAATTCTGACTTTGTTTGCCTGTGGCAATTATATAGACCCAATAAAATGTCATCAAATTTTCGGAATGGAGATGATTGGAGGGAAAATGGAGCTGTCTGTAAATGTTTCAGTGATTATCTCACACTAGGTCTTTAACTCTAATGGTTTTAAGTCTTTGTGAGCAACAAGCAAAAGTAACACTTTTGAATTTCCAGGGATTGAATTGCCAGGTAGTTTGCTTGTTTATTACAAAGGATGGACAAACTACAATTTTCTAGCCTTAAATTGTATTTTCGCTAAAAATAAATCAATAAATATATATTTTTTACAGTACCTAATATATCTCTAGATAAAATGAAAAATGATTGTGGGCTCTACATTTCTGTGAGTATTTGTCAATAATACCGTAGAATGCGCACTATTGAGCGCTCCTGAGTATAAGCCGCACCAGCCATATATCAATGTTGGTAAATAAACAATCACATTTATGTACCGCAGGATTAGATAACAACCAACGGAGAAATGGTACGAGCACATACTTAATACCACAGTTTAAGACCAATTATTGATCCATCTCTAATTACTTAAAGTAGTAAATACCGTATATTATCATAATGCCCATTGAGACCTGAGAGAAATAATAAAGGATGTTTACACAACTCCCTATAGACATATGCTGAATAGCATTGAGTTAATAATTCCAGGTTGAGCTTACACTTTTTATGGCATATACAATCAGAGCAGCAAAGTCCACTCAAGGTGGATCAGTGAGAGGTGCATAACACATGCATCATCTCTCGTTCATAATAATCAGCCATAAAAATCACCATATTCAATGGAAAACATAAACCTGGCCTACCTTCCTCTGCAAGAGTGTTCTGGAGGCTGGAAAACAAAATTACTCAAAGTTATCTGGGAATGAATTAGACACATTCTGTTTCTGCCTAACAACAAAATAAATATATAAATAACAAAATAATTGATGATAATGTTGTGTATATTGATGTAGCACTGAAATGTGTACAATCAGGCAACAATTGGTCAGGAAGACTGTACGCTTACATATTATCAGCTTTGACAATATTTCAAACAATGATTTTGTTCAAATATCATAAATCAATAATTACTGGCATTGCACAAAGCAGTTACAATTAAAATACAGTAAGACAAATACATTTTATGACAAATCTGATCATTTTGAGAGCTTATAATGATTAAAATGACTTAAATGTACAGCAGACTCACCCATGCTCTGCACTGTTACAGGCGCATGTAAAAAACAACACTGTTAAGATAGACAATAATCCATCCATCACTGCTAGCGCTGGCTGTGCTAGCACGAGAGGACTGAGGACCAGCCCGGGACGCTTATAAACGCGTGTGGGAGGTGCCTGGGTGCTGGTGGGGAGGTGGGTGCTGGATGGGCAGGTGAAGAGGCGGGTGCTGGATTACGTGCTGGGTGCTGGGTGGGAAGGTGGGTGATGAGTTAAATGCTGGGTGCTGAGGTGAGGGAAGTGGTGGGTGAGGTGCTGGATGCTGGGTGAGGTGCTGGGTGAGGAGGTGGTTGAGGTGCTGTGTGAGGAGGTGGGTGAGGAGGTGGGTGAGGTGCTGGGTGAGGCGGTGGGTGAGGTACTGGGTGGGAAGGCAGGTGATGAGTTAAATGCTGGGTGCTGAGGTGAGTGAAGTGGTGGGTGAGGTGCTGGATGCTGGGTGAGGTGGTGGGTGTTGGGTGAGGTGCTGGGTGAGGAGGTGGTTGAGGTGCTGTGTGAGGAGGTGGGTGAGGTACTGGGTAAGGTGCTGGGTGAGGAGGTGGGTGAGGTGGTGGGTGTTGGGTGAGGTGCTGGGTGAGGCGGTGGGTGAGGTACTGGGTAAGGTGCTGGGTGAGGAGGTGGGTGAGGTGGTGGGTGTTGGGTGAGGTGCTGGGTGAGGAGGTGGTTGAGGTGCTGGGTGAGGAGGTGGGTAAGGAGGTGGGTGAGGAGGTGGCTGAGGAGATGGATGAGGCGGTGGGTGAGGAGGTGGGTAAGGAGGTGGGTGAGGAGGTGGTTGAGGTGCTGGGTGAGGAGGTGGGTAAGGAGGTGGGTGAGGAGGTGGTTGAGGTGCTGGGTGAGGAGGTGGGTAAGGAGGTGGGTGAGGAGGTGGCTGAGGAGATGGATGAGGCAGTGGGTGAGGAGGTGGGTAAGGAGGTGGGTGAGGAGGTGGCTGAGGAGATGGATGAGGCGGTGGGTGAGGAGGTGGGTGAGGTGCCGGGTGAGGAGGTGGCTGAGGAGATGGATGAGGAGGTGGGTGAGATGCTGGGTGAGAAGGTGGGTGAGATGCTGGGTGAGAAGGTGGGTGAGGAGGTGGGTGAGGTGCTGGGTGAGAAGGTGGGTGAGGAGGTGAGTGAGGAGATGGGTGAGGTGCTGGGTGAGTAGGTGGGTGAGGAGGTGAGTGAGGAGGTGGCTGAGCAGATGGGTGAGGAGGTGGGTGAGGTGCTGGGGGCGGAGGTGGGTGAGGAGGAGGGTGAGATGCTGGGAGGAGGAGGTGGGTGAGATGCTGGGTGAGGAGGCGGGTGAGGAGGTGGGTGAGGTGCTGGGTGAGGAGGAGGGTGAGATGCTGGGTGAGGAGGTGGGTGAGATGCTGGGTGAGGAGGTGGGTGAGGAGGTGGGTGAGGTGCTGGGTGAGGAGGTGGGTGAGGTGCTAGGTGAGGTGCTGGGTGAGGTGCTAGGTGAGATGCTGGGTGAGGTGGTGGGTGAGATGCTGGGTGAGGAGGTGGGTTAGATGCTAAGTGAGGAGGTGGTTGAGGTGCTGGGTGAGGAGGTGGGTGAGGTGCTGGGTTGAGGAGGTGGGTGAGGTGCTGGGTGAGGAGGTGGGTGAGGTGCTGGGTTGAGGAGGTGGGTGAGGTGCTGGGTGAGGAGGTGGGTGATGAGTTAAATGCTGGTTGCTGAGGTGAGTGAAGTGGTGGGTGAGGTGCTGGATGCTGGGTGAGGTGGTGGGTGTTGGGTGAGGTGCTGGGTGAGGAGGTGGGTGAGGTTATTGTTCTTCATGTCCCACAGACTCGTCGTCAAACGTTGGTCTCTCGATCACATGACGATGCGACGTGTGTCGGTCGTTTCCTTTTGAGGGGCGTCCCGGGCTGCAGAACTCAGCTTATGATTCAGTCAATGTTCAGTGAAGGACAGACGCTTGTTCACGTTTGTGTGGTGTTTCTGGTAGAGAGTGGGGTGCTTTGCCTGGAATGTTCCATTTGAGCACAAACCAAACACCTGACACTGAAGTGTGCCACGCAGTGAACATCTTCAAGAGCGTTTGTTGGGCCCTTCAAACACTTCCATGACTTATCTGTGTTCATTTAAGCGTCTGTGTACAGTTTCAACAGCCAGGAATTGAAGATGTTTATTATTTCATTCAATCCACTTCCTCCATAGATTTCTGTGGGCGTTTGGACTGGTTCGCTTTGGAGCAGATCGGGGCGGTCCCAGGGCGCCGTGAGAGGGACGGCAGCTCCCAGACGACTGGACCAGAGAAAACACACACTCAGCTGAGAGCGAAACAGAACAGAATCCTTCCTCACCAAACTCTGACTTGATCTTGTGAAGCAGCCGTTTTTCTCGTGGTGCTAACGTTAACAAACTGGACAAAGCAGAGCCAGACCAGGCCCAGCAGCTTCCTGTTTGCACACAGCACTCACAGCGTCAGTGAATAACAGCCGCACAGTCCAAACCCGACACATTTCATTGAGAGATGTTAAAACGTGGCGTAGATGTGCAGAGAAGTCAAATCAATGCAGAAAACGATGACAAATGTGGATAAACGAAAACGATGACATGTGGAACGATGAAATGTGGAGGAACTAAACTTAATGTTGTGAATTGCTGAGCTCGGCCGTATGACAAAAAAGTGTAATTCAGGTACAATTTAGATTTTACTCATTGAGAAAACATGAGTTATGTCTGGGTGACGTCAGCAGACCCCTGTGGGCTGTACCGGGCAGAGGGGCCCCAGTCCCTAAAGTAGCACATAAACACACCAGACTTTACAATCTCGGACTGAACAAGATTTTAACATATGGTACAGAAGGATTTGTTGATATCTAATTCTCAGCCTGATTTATTCAAGTTTTAACCAAAAAAAATTTGGCAAAATTTGAATTTTTACCATAATTTTCAGTCAAATATACTTTACTCAAATAAGAAAATCCAATGTATTTTGTATTTAATTTTCAACAAAGGTGACGATTTTTAAGATTAATGACACAAATATGTCACATTTTCACATGTTTAGAATCAAAAACATTTCATGATGAAAATCGTGTAACACATTTTTTCTTTCATTTATGTCAGTAAACTAAAATTGAAATCTTAATTTTCACCAGCAGTGTCTCGTCTTAAATATTTCCCCTAAAATCTCAGCATTTGCTTTTGATCAACATAAAAAACAACAGCATCATCAAGTCTACAATTGATTTTCTGCAGTGTACAGTAATAAACATGGAAGGCAGGTGAGATCTCCCTGTTCTTTCCGTTGGACAGTCATCATGTTGCAAACAGGTGAATGTGTAACAGAATGATAGCAGCAGGGCGTGTTTGGGTGGGTCCGGGGTAACTGTGATTTTTGACCCCTCTTGAGTCCACAGCAGGGCGTCAACAAACACAAATATGAGCTGTTCCTGGCGAATATTGCAATAAAAATGGTACTTTGATCAAGTGTACGCCCTCTGACGCCGTTTTATGTGAGAAAATCCTTACTCGTATAACTGCAGATGGGCTATCAGGGGTATTAAGAGTTTTGTGATAAAAATGTTTGATGATTCAGAAAGTACTGTAAATGTAAAGGCGTGTGCAGGAGGGTCAGTCTGTGGCATTGAGGCGTGTCGTCGTGCAGACTGAAACAACAAGTCTACAATGGCTGTTTCCAAGGTAACGGGCTGTAACAGGTTGGGTTCTGTTCAGGCTCAGACTGAAGGGCAGGGTTCACAGTTATCACTAGGAGTAATGCAATTTTTGAATAAAACATCCAAACTAAAAATCCAACCCGAGTCAATTTTTGTCATTTTTCCACACTTAAAATGGCCTTCTTCTGTTTTAAAGATATGTGGATGATTCTTTGTTACAAACCTTAGTTTGACACATTTTCTAAAACTCAACTTGAAATTTTGAATCAGCCTTTATCCCTCATCTTCAGGTCATTTTGACCCCATCTAGATTTTTTATTTGATTTTTTTTTTATTAAATCGCTATGAAACTTTCATGGGTGGTGCAAAACATCACTCGACCTAGAATTTATGCAAAATTTTGAAATAAGTATTTTTTTCCTGATATAAAAAAGTATATTTCTCTGACCAAATGTGCAAAGCTCAACTGAAGAGAGCACGAGGGTTATCTCAGGACTTCCACATTTGCCACACTGCTGTTCTCGCCCTTTTACTCCAGTAAAAGTAAAAATATAGTCAATATCTAAAAACTAGAGAGCCAGGAAACTTTTATTACAGAGATTTTCAATTTCAATGACTTTTATCCTGGTTAAATGAAGCTAAAATAATATATATAAAAATGACTAAAACGTATTTTTCAAACTTTCTATGTGGTTAAATCTGTTAATCCACTTCCGTTCTGACTATGCCGCCTTGTCCACAAACACAAGAGACATGAGAGTTCTTTTTAACTAATTTACTGTAGTCTTTGCACTTCAAAACTTCTTTACAGCTCCGTAGAACTAGCAAACAAACAAAATACACCATTAGCTTGACTCATATTACATATACATTCACATAAGATATACACAACAAACATTTACATACATACACACCCCCCATAGTTACACTTCCACCATCACACTACCAGCAGTATGTGTGATACTAAATAGAAGTTAACACAAGAATTAACTTAGCATTAATGTACATTACTCAGCTTCAAGTAAAAGAATAGTCTTATGACTTGGTCTCTCTAAAATAGTCTTAGTTGTACGTATTCCTTTACGTTCTTGAGAAGAGTCACTTAGAATAAGCTTGACCTTTCTGCCGTCGGCTCCTGGGTTGACTTCTAAGACTCTAGTGATTTCCACTGGTTTCTTGGAACACAATCATCTTGTAGTAGAAAGGTTTCGTTTATCTTGGTGTTTCTCCTGGTCTCATTCCACTTACTTCTCTCTTGCAGGTTTAACAGATATTCTTTCCTCCATCTGGATCAAAATACATTTGCCAGATACTGCACTCTTTTGATTGAGATTGAGATTGAGAGATCCTTTAATTGTCCCACAATGGGGAAATTCCATTTTTTTTGGAGATAGAGATCTTCCTAGACAAATTCTCCAGGTGGTGATGAGCCTACCGTGGACTTCATAGTTAAAATGTGGTTGGGTGTCAGAGTCACTGGTCCTACAGGGTCGTTGAGACACTCTACAGTTAGCGGTCGACTATTCACTATGGTCAGGGTCTCATACATGTTTTCTCAATGAAGAAGTGTCCAGTCTTGAAGCTGATTGATGGATTTCAAAACATTCCTTCCATTCCATTGTCCGTATCTGTCTCTCCCAGACACCTCCCACTGGAAGTAGATGGGTTGAATATGAAACTGATACCCAGCTCTTTCGCATTCTCTTTAGAAGCTTGAGTCAAGTTTAGGAACTCGTTCTTCGCACCAACAAAGTTAGTGCCTTGATCACAGTGCAGCTGACTGACGTTGCCACGTATGGTGATGAAACAACGAAGTGCATATAGGAAACAATCTATGCTGAGATCATCTAGGACTTCGATGTGTACAGCTCTCGAACACGTGCATGTAAACAAGAGTCCATACCTCTTTATCTGCTTCCTTCCTTCCTTTGCATAGAATGGCCCAAAGCAATCCATACCACCGTATGCAAATGGAGGGGTAGCTTCCATTCTTTCTGATGGCAGGTCAGACATCTTCTGTTCTTGACCACTCTTTCTGTATTTTCTGCATTTCACACACTTGTATGTGAATGATGACACTTAACTACTGCAACCAACAATCCAAATGCCATTGGCGCGTATTTCATTGGTCGTGATCCCTCGTCCCTGATGATGAATCTTCTCGTGAAAGTGCTTGATAAGCAGACGTGATATGTGATGCTCCTTTGGAAGTATAGCTGGATGTTTGACATGTGGATGGAGGGACGCTCTTGTCAGTCTTCCTCCTACCCTCAGGATATTGTGATAATCTAGGAATGGACTTAACTGATGAAGCTTGAAGTGAGACCCCTTGACTTCCTCCCTTTCTTTTAGAGACTTGATTTCCTCACTGAATGCTTCCTCTTGTATTGTGCGTATAATAAACTCTTCTGCTTCTTTTCTTTCTTCCAACGTGCTACTTTCAAAGGACATTTCCTTTGGGTTCTTTGTATACTTTACACGTCGCTTTAATCTTGCTATTGCTTTCACAATTCGCTTCCAGTCAGAAAACGTCTGCAGGTGATCTACAATAGTATTTTCTTCTCTTGCTTAGACTGTAAAAACTTGAGTGACTTTGAGTCACAAGATCTTCAGAACTAATTTCTTTCACTTTAACCTCTTCCTTAGGCAGTTCCTTTAGCCATAGGAAACTCGGACCTGTGAACCAGTTGGACTCCACTAGTCCCTTTGGCATAACTCCACGCGATGCATAATCCGCGGGATTTTGTTCTGAGGCAACATAACGCCATTGACTTGTTTCTGTGCTGGATCTGATCCGCTGGATTCTGTTGGCTACAAAGACATGGAATTGTCTTGCATCATCGTCAGTGTAACCAAGGACAACTTTGGAATCGGTCCAGTAGTATTCTTGTAGATCTTGGATTTCTAACTCTCCTTTCAGGAAGCTTGCAGTTTTGGCAGCAACCACTGCGGCTAAGAGCTCCAATACTGGGATGGTTGTCACCTTTGTGGGAGCAACTCTGGCCTTCCCCATGACAAGGGTGCACTGCACTTCCCCTGACTTGGACACAGTTCTGAGATATGAGCACACTCCGTAGCCGGACACACTAGCATCAGAAAAACTGTGCAACTCATACTGCTGGACTTGTTCGAACTTCGATGGGACATAACAACGTGGTATCTTTATGGTGGACAGATTCTGGAGGTCTCTTAGCCATGCCTCCCATTGCGGTTCGAGATCTCGTGGGAGCTGCTCATCCCAACCCAGTTTGTCCAGACACATTCTTTGAAGGATTCTTTTGCCAGCTAAAATGAATGGGGCAACAAATCCAAGTGGGTCAAATATAGACGCCACTGTGGAGAGCACTCCTCTTCTAGTGAAGGGATTATTCTTGACAATAACTTTGAAGCGAAACGTGTCAGACTCTACACACCACTGGACTCCTAAGGCCCGTTCCATCTTTGGTTCTCCTAACGCCAGGTCCAGGTCAGTAGCTCCTACTGCACATTCTTGCTCGTGGTAATCACTTCTTTGCTGTTGCTGATAAACGTGTGCAGATGTAACTTTCCTGTGGCACAAAGTTCTCTGGCTTCTTTTACGAGCTGAATGGCTTCTTGCTCTGAGTCGACAGCTGCCAAACCATCATCGATGTAGAAGTTGCGTTGTATGAACTTTACAGTAGCTTGACTGAACTTACTCACTCATTTTGAGTGGCTAAATGCTTGGGTCCAAAGTTTGTGCATCCCAGTGAGGAGGCTGCACCAAACAAGTGGACTTTCATGCAAAACACTGATTGTGATTGTTTGATGTTGCCGTTCTCCCACCATAGCAAACGGAGGTAATCTTGATCTTGTGGAGCAACATGCAATTGGTGGAACATGCGTTCGACATCGCACATGATCGCCTCATGTCCTTTCCTGAAGCTACACAGAACTCCTATCAGGGTGTTTGTGAGGTTCGGTCCTGTCATGAGATGCTCATTCAGAGACGTATCTTGGAACTTTACTGAGCCTTCGAAAACCACTCTGATCCTATTGGGCTTTTGAGGATGATATATGCCGTGGTGAGGGATATACCAGGCTGGCTGTTTGCCTATCTCATCCTCTGACACTTTCTCAGCATCGCCTCTTGTTATTATGTCTTGCATGAAAGCTACATAGTCTTTGTAGTAGCACTCATCTTTTCTTAGACATCTTACTAAACACTTAAGCCTGTGTTCTGCACAAAATGTATTGTTAGGTAAGTCAGGTCTTTCTTCTTTAAAGGGTAATGGCATTTCAAAATGTCCATCTATATTTTGCTTTATGCCTTCCTTTACTTTGGACAGAAACATGAGATCCTCTTGTGACATTGATTCTTCTTTAGTTGGGCTTTCAACAAAGTCCATTTCCAGCACCTTGATTATCTGCAGGAGTAATCACTTCTTTAACGTTTTTTCTGCTCACAAAGTGGACTTCAGCTTTGATCTCTTGGAATGACTGAACAGATGGCAAGACTTGCTTCACAATAACACGATGGTTTACTCCGATCTCATCTTCATAGTCACTTTCAGAATGACTGTAGCCAATAATGCTCCAACCAAGCAAAGACTTTTGGGCAAATGGTTGGTCTTTTTTACCACTGACCACCTCTAAAGGGAGTAGAGCCTGAGGACAGTCCCACCTCACAATCAAACCAGTTCTCTGCCGTCTCGCATGTAGGAATGTGAGATCTGTTGGCAGGTATGTGGTCTCTGGTGTAAGTTGTTGGCAACTTGATTCTTGTTTCTGAGTTAATGCCTCTTACTTGTAGATTTTTTTTAACTTGTGACTAGATACGATCTTTGTTTTGGATGTTATTGTGGAAATCTTGAGCTTGACTGGTTCAGACATGGTACTGAGTAACTCAGCTGTGTCTTTCAAGATGAAAGTGGTGTCGCTTTGGGTGCTGAGCAAGGCATACACCAGCTTCTCTTTATCAGGGTTACTTACAGTGGATATATACACTGGAATGAGGGAACTGAGGAGGTACAACCTTATGTCCTTTGTTGTACAACTCTGTTTGATGTGACTTGTTTGGATTCCCATTGTTTTGATATTAAGATTCTTTTTGGCTTGTCTTTGATGAAACGCTTGTGATCTTGATCGGATGGTTTTATTGCTTGCTGTGAGGTGATGGGATGGCAGGCAATTCTTGCTTCTTTGTTCAGAAATCTGACAAAATGGCCGAAGTCAGGAAACATTTTATATTCATCTTGAAACTCAGTCACTGTTCTGTTCCACCGTGCACTTAGCCAATCTGGTAACTTTGTTGCAATTCGAATATTTTCAACACAGTCATTCAATCCTTGCAAACCTTGTACATAGGGCATTGCTGACTCAACGCTGGTTAAGAAGTCTGCAAACTCGCGTAAATCTTTATAGACTTGATTTTTGGCCACAGCTGTATCTTGTCACGATATGACTTGCCTATTACGAATGGATTGCCAAATCAAGGATTTCACAGGCTGCAAGATATGTTCCAACTAGAAAGTTACCTTCAATTGCTTTCTTTGCTGAACCTCCAACATACTTTCTCAAAAAGAAGAGCTTTTCTTGTTTTTACGGTCAACTAAAGTCTGAAAAGACAGCCTCCAATCACTTCCAATAGCACTGTCTGCCTCATCAACTGCAGCCAACACTGTGAACAGTTACACTGACTAATATTACAAAATAATAATACAAAATTTGTATTTTATCCCAAGATTTTTAATAGTCATTAGAAAAAGCAAAGTCATATGGGTTGAAAAGTCACACAAAATGGCGCATTTTTCATATACAATATTAATATAGGCTGAATTTGTCAAAGATTAGTCATGAAATTGGCTTTGAGGATTTCTTTTTTTGTCCCACTTGTTCTGTTGGTGCCATTTCCCGATTGACTTTCAATATAATCACATTTTTATTGTTCTGCAGTGACACTGTGCTCATCATTTGTGGTTTTTCCTTTTCAGAACAGATGATTTACAGTTTATTCTGACATTTCAGTGTAAACCATAGAAATCACAAATGTTATCTGCTCTGAAAAGCAAGAGCAATGAAAATGTGGTTATAATGGAAGTCAATGGGGGAAATGTCACCAACAGGACAAGGGAGAAAAATAATATGGCAAACAAGTAAGAGAACCAAGCCTTCATATTTTGGACTGTGAAAAGCACAGCCTGCATGAGGTCCAGCAGGTCTGTGCTCAGCCTCCACTTTTAATTCTGTCCTTTTCTCCAGAGACATGTTTAAATAATCAATATTTACAGATCACACGGCAAACAGCGAGTCACAGGGGAATAATCAGTGTTAAAGATGTAACCACTTCATTAACCACAAATTAAAGAATAATACAAAGTAGACATAACAGCATTATGAACATAATTTCTAATTCTTCTTATTATGCCCAGAGATTTTGTGACTTTGTTACAGACCACACTAAATGGAGATAAGTCTGTTCTCTGAAGTTCGGGAGCAGGACCACACCTCATCCACGCCCCTCCGGTGACTACTCTATTTAAGCTTCCCCGTCACACACACCAGTGTTCGTTGTTCCGTGCCCCCCTCCCAGCCTCTTCTAATTATTCGGTCTTATCCTTTAGTCAGGGGGTATCGAGGCGCGGGAGCCTCTGCCCTCATTGCTCGTTCTCATTCGCCAATAAACTTCTGCATCCAAGCTTGAGGTTGTGGTCCTTGCTAGTGAATTTGCTCTCGCCAAAGTAATTTGTCATCGAGCTGTACACCCAAGAATTGAGTCGATGATACTTTAACAATTTGTTCATCTTCTATACAAATTTTTATAGAATCACATTTGTATTTCTTATGCCCTGCAAATATCATAAAATTAAATTTTTTTACATTAAAGATAACGTATTAGCTTGAAACCAAGCACTAGATCTATTATGTGAGACTAGATCGTAAAGTGTAATCAAATCTTTGTGAGATTAATAGACTAGTGTCATCCGCAAACAGAAGAGAACTGTAGATTTTGCAGTTCATTTGCAATCATTAATATATACCAAAAATAATAAAAGTCCTAAAATGGATCCTTGAGGTACTCCGTACTGAATTTGAGTTTTCTTAAGAGTCAGAACCAGTCAGTGATACATACTATATTCTGTTTTTACCTAATTTTTCAACCATTTGTGAACAGTTCCATGAAAACCATATTTGTACAACTTATTCAGCAATATCCCATGATGCACTGTGTCAAAGGCTTTTGAGAGATCTAAGAACACACCTACTGTGAATTCATCATTATTTAAAGCTATATATATTTGTGAGTTCTACCAGTGCCATATAAGTCGAATGATTGTTACCAAATCCATATTGATGCTGATAAATGTTATATGTGTTGAAATGATTCAGTAATCTTCTATAAACTAACTTCTCTAAAACTTGTGAAAAACATGGTAAAATAGAGATAGGACGGTAATTTGTAAACACACTTGGATCCCCAGCTTAAATAAAGGGATCACTTTAGCAACTGTCAGGTCTGTTGGGACAATACCAGTGTTTATTGATAAAGCACAAATATGTGTCAATGGTTTGCTTAATGGAGTAGGTACGTCTTTAATCAAAGAAGCACTGATGCCGTCATGTCCGGGGCTGAATTCCTTAATTGTAAAATAATCTCATATTTCTTTCATATCAGGAGGATCAAAACTATCGATATATAGATGGAAATGAACTTTTGATATAGTCAAGTGGATTGACTGTTGAATTCTTGATCTTATCGGCAAAAGTGACACCTATATTTGAAAAAAAGTTATTAAAATGACAAGCAATCTGATAAGATCAGTCAAAACAGTGCCGCCATCTACAAAAAAGAGGGAAACTGTTGACTTTTTTCTTTGCAGTAACTGGTTTATAGTTTTCCATGTATCTTTTATATTATTTGAGAATTTTACGAACTGATTGCTGTAAAATTGTTTTTTTTGATACTCTCACTAGATGAACAAATGTATTTTTATATCATTTATATGTTGCTAAATTTAATGGGGGTTAAGAAAACATGTTTGGATATCACACTGCCTCTGGACCCAGAGCCAGGGCCTGATGGAGATGCACTCTATCATGAACCCAGGGGGACCAGGGCCAGTCCAAACGTGGCTTATGTCATGCGCTCTTCTTCACTGGCCTCGCTGTGATGGTTCCAGGTACAACTAGAGAAGAGCAAGACTGTGCTGGAAACACCGTGTGCACAGACACCAGGGGGGAGAGTTTAACTCAATGTTTATATCATAAATACACATTATAAAAGTACAAAAAGTAAAATACAAGCACAAAGTTGTCCCAAAGCAGCTTAAAAGTCCTAAAACAGAACGTTCAGTTGTGTCAGGTCTGGTCTGCCTGTGACTTTCGGGTCATCGGCGTCAACAGGCTGACCGGGATGACCAACGGGTTGAGTGGAGCGTTCTGCCTGACGTTGGTGAAACTCTGGAAGCTACAGGCCCCAGGAGGAGGCTGTGGGTGCTCTGGGTGCTCTGAGGGTGCAGTTGGAGGCTGCGGGTGCCCTGAGGGTGCTGTTGGAGGCTGCGGGTGCTCTGAGGGTGCAGTTGGAGGCTGCGGGTGCTCTGAGGGTGCAGTTGGAGGCTGCGGGTGCTCTGAGGGTGCTGTTGGAGGCTGCGGGTGCTCTGAGGGTGCAGTTGGAGGCTGCGGGTGCTCTGAGGGTGCAGGTGGAGGCTGTGGTTTGACAGTTTTTTCCTGGGTTCTTCTGGAGTCAGAATCCGATGAGAAAAGTTGGTAAGTCTGAAACACAGAAGAGTTTGGACACGTTAACATTAGTATATTATTACTTTAAACAATGTATGGAAAAGAGGTAAAAGCAAAAGTACACTGAAAATAAAACTAAAAGAGAAATGAATTCAAAAAATATGAGAGTCGTTTTTGTACTTTTTATAAAATAGTGAGGGCTGAGACACAAAAGGGCACTAGTGAGAGTTTTACTAAAGTGGAGTAAGTATGAATAACAACTGCATTGACATTGTCAATGACTTTGGAGTTACATTTAAGGTTTCAATGGCAAAAGGCATAACAGCCATAATATTCATGTATTATTGTTTATTACGGTACATTATTCATCTACAAGGGGCAGCCACAGTAAATGCTCCACTTGCACTAAACTAAACTTGCAATAATAATAATAATAATAAACTTGCAAGTCAAATCTGTTGTGCCCCAGTACAGACATGTGCTAATTGTTGCTAGCTTTACCATGATACAAAACTAGTTAACTAACTAGCTAATTAACTAGTCACAGTGAAAAATTAGGAGGCCAGGAATTTAGGTTAAAAATGCATTTTGACCACTGTAAACGGTTTAAAATGAACTAGTTCTGTTTTGAATGTCTTTCGAGTGTACAAATCAGTACAGCACAGTTATTGATATTAAAAAGTATATACTAATTCTGAATAAACAATAGCTAAAAAATAATAGTTCTTCCTCCACACTTCCACTAAACTCTGAGTGAGGTCTCCTTCACTCCCCTCACTCAGACTGAAGACACGCCCCTTTACCATGACAGCCCCACCCCTAATGTCGCCAATATCAACGTTTTATATTAAATGGATCATTGTAATACCACGGGAGTATTTGTGCATGTGTTGTTTTGTTAATGCTGACCTCATGTAAGGCATTTTCCTGAACCAATAAAGACACAGAATCCTTTTATTTCTGATTTACAAAGTCAACATGGAACTATTACATGTCTTAATGAATATGTTAATTATGCATCTCAGTAAACATGGGGGAATCTCCACAAGCCAGCAGTTCATGCATGCGTTATCTGTTTTACTTTTACACAGAAAACAATTTTAATAAATGGGTGCTTTATAAATGCATTCATACAACATTCAAACATACTCATCACATCAGTTTTCCATGCATGTTTGAGCTTGGCACCATTTTTCCTTTCATTTCTAAAAGTCTACGATACCATATTAAGACTCAAACGTGCAACTAAACTCCCGTGGTGTGTTCTCTCAACAGAACTCACTATGAACATGCAAAATGAGGATTAGTGCTCAGGAAAATGAAGGAGGGAGTGTTTGGGGCACAGAGGTCAAACTCATCTTGAGAGGGGGCCGGTTGGTTGGGGGCTGAAACGGAGACAGACCTAAAACGTCCTATATTACCTTTTCCTCAATATTCAATTATATTCATTCACACTCATTCCACAAAATATACTGGAGATTTTAGTTGACAAGAGTTTTACATTTTATAGGTTTATTTGATATTTTAGAATTTTGAAATGAAAATAGCTTATACACCACAATCTATCATCAGATTATGTGTTTTGGTAATAAACTCATGTTAACCAATAATTACTGACACATCCAGCATGTTCTCTGTCCATTTATTTGTTGAGGAAAGTTGAAAAGTCTGTGGAGAAGTGCACAGTATCCATGCTGTGTTTATCTGTAGGTCTGTTGGTGCAGGTAGAACACTAAACACTCGAAGTCCTGTCAGGAGCTTATTCTGCCAAGAAACCTCTGCACGGAGCTCAGTTTATGTAACTCCGGTTCTACACGTGCGTGGGCTCGTTCAGGTTCGGACACACGTGCGCGGGCCGCTCGAATCATGCAGCAAATGACTCCGAGTTGGTTCGGACAGTACCCGCGGGGGCTCGGGTCGAATCGTGCCCAGGTCGGTTTGGACAGTACGTGTGCAGGCTCGGGCGGGTCGGGCTTGAATTTTTGAGCCCGATCCAAACTCTTCCCTAGAGGCCGCTCCCGGGCCATTAATAACAAATTAAAAATCCTCTTAGTGGCCAACAGAAATCATTTTGGGGGCTGGATTTGGCTCGGGGGCCGCCTATTTGACATATGTGGTCTGGGGAAAGGCCTACCTGAGTGAAGTGCTGGATGAGCGGGTCACAGTCCAGGACCTGGAGCTGCTCAGGTAAAGCCATCAGGAGGTCCAGCACTACAGCGCTCTCTGCAGACACACACACACATTTGTCTGATACTTAACTCTTGACTAATACATTTAAACTCCAAATATTGAAATATTCATTTTTGTCAGTATCATTTGTGTATTATTTTACAGTTTAAAATCAATTCTATATCTGACAGTATAAACAAACATACACCAACATTTACACCATTTTCACTGCAATGTTGCTAAATGGGGGCTATTAGGTGTACACCAGGGCTAGAACAGAGAAAGTCTGCTTCATTAATAATGTTTTTTTGCACTAGGTCAGCCTTACCCATAGGGCTGAGCTTGCACTGGTCGCTGGGCTTGTGGAGGGCACTGAGGTAGAGGTAGATCTTCTCAAAACTCAGCTCACACGTGGAACTGGAGACGACCGTGGGGCTTCGAGCTGCGGAGGGAGGAGAACAGCACACATGAATATCTCTAACTTTGGTTGTGAATATGTACCGGAGCATAATCCTGAGGAGCCAAGATATATACCATTATTTTATAACAATATTCCTCCAGTAAAAAGTATACAACAAAATAATTACTCAAGTCAAGGCCGGATTTTA
Organism: Rhinogobius similis; assembly: GCA_019453435.1. Lineage (NCBI taxonomy): Eukaryota > Metazoa > Chordata > Actinopteri > Gobiiformes > Gobiidae > Rhinogobius > Rhinogobius similis. Next base: position 2,469,054 of record CM033640.1, on the reverse strand, counting down.
GAGTCAGAGAACAGAAATTTGTCAGTAAAATAATGCAAGCCCATTTAATACGCTGTGTTTGATACATATTTGTCCCAACAACAGTTTTTAGACACGTTACATGTGCACACCTGTAGTATGTGGCTGATGTGGAGTTGTTTTCGTCTCGACCTCTGTAACAGGAGCTTGGACGCCGGGGCTCTGGACGCCGGGACTCTGGACGCCAGCGCTCTGGACGCCCTGGACACCGGAGCTCTGGACGCCGGGGCTCTGGACGCCGGGGCTCTGGGACAGTGACGGACCGCTGGGCTGTGAGGAGGCATTCGGGGCTCGGGGCTGACCTGAAAACAGTTATTCTCATCAACATTAGCTGCCATTTTAAAGCTGGCATTATGTGAGACATTACTGTCACAGGTAGAGGCCGGAGACATATGTAAGATTATAATATTGAATTAAGAGTTACACAACAGACAATGAGTCAAATATATATAAGTTGCTATACTTTTGTGACTCATGTTATGTGCGACACTTGACAAGACATTTACACACATTTTACACACTCTGAAGCACAATATTGTCTGAATAGAGTTGTGTTTTTATGTATGTGTGGTTTTTGGCATGTTTATGTTACCAGACACCTGAATTTATCCTCAGGGGATCAATAATATATTTATCAATCTTTCTATTTCTACAAGTGTTGTGTCCTTAGGCATGACACTTCACCCACACTGCCTACTGTGAATGTGCTGAGAGCGTGAATGATTGGTGATGGTGAATATGCTAGATATAAATCCAATCATTAATTAATCATTTGAGATAACGCCATAAAAATATTGAGATAATATTTTTGTCAATACTGCTAATACTTATAAATGGAGGGGTCGATAATGACAAAAAATTTATATAATATTGCGATTATTTTGATAGTCAGAGAAGATTATGGTGAATTAACAGTTTGCAGTTTATAAGCGACGGTGAAATGAAGCAACAGATTACACATTACAAGATTACACTGTTCCTGTTGTCTGACTGTAGCAGCTCTTTTTGAAGCCTTTTTTAGTGGTTTTAGAAGAAATAGTAATAATTGTAGTTTATGTTTTCACATTGAAATGCAAATGTGTGCCACTTAAGTGATATGAAATGATGTACAGCACAGGAGGTGAAGTGTGTTCTGTATTACTGTAAGAAGGGAGAGCTCATGATGTCACACTTGATCTCATTCTTTTTCAACACAGTCACACATAAACTTACTGTAGACCAGTGATTCCCAAAGTGGGGTCTGGGGCCCCCTGGGAGCCTCAGAGGCACTGTTGTGGTCCCCCAAAATGTGAATGGACGGTCAAATCCATTCACACAAGCATCGAAGAAAAATGAGCTTGAAAACCAACGCAAATAAAATCAATATTAAGCCTACAATCATTACTATTTCAATATTTGTTTCTAAATTTAAGAAGAAAAATAGTACATCGTTTTAAAAATGTGGAGCAAATAATGATTGGGGGCCCAGGCTCGTCGGGTTGACATGGGAACTGTGGCGCTGCAGTTTGGGTATGGCTGCTATAGATCATATACCGCATATTCTTATTTTGCACACATTTTGAATATTGTTCCTGCCACATCCTATATAAGAATTAAAGATAGAGATAAAGCTTTCAGTCTCTGTTGCAATATTTACCTTATATCTTGGTACAAGTGCAGAAACTGAAAGTAGTAGTTTCTTTTCCCTCTGGGTCAAAAAAGGCTGATACATTAATTTAGATTCACTGATTGGCCAAACCCTGAACCCATTTCTCAGACCTGATAGCAACCTTTTCTGGGATCAGACGTGGTATACAGAGGATTAAACAGAGGCACGTACCTTTGGACAGTGTCGTGGTGGAGCTGAGGTGCTCAGGAGGATTTAGTGCACACGGCTCAACGGATGCCACAGTGAGCAACTGAAAAGGAAACAAACAAAAATGTCTCAACCTCAGATGCACCTTGGCCTCAACCTTAAAAAAGAAAGACTTATTTTCTTAAAGTGGGACTTAACACTAAATCAACTTTTTATGTCTCCTTTTTTTTTTTGCCATTTGAGTGCAAACTTTGCTTTCACTGGCCTCCACTGATTAGACGCTACATTCACGTGCTCTCGGAACTCAGAGATAACAAACTCCGGAACTCTCTTCTCTTCCAATAATCTGACCGTTTATCTGTGACAATAACATACATGAAATGAAAAAGTTGAATCCTAACTCTGTCCCCTGTCCCTTCTCTACCAGGGCCGTGTCAAGCGTTGTTGGGTGTGAACCTGAGAGAAGGCCGAGGACAGCGATGCTTCCACTGCTGCTCCGCTGGCAGCAGAGGCCTCCTGGATCCACAGCTCCAGGGGCCGTCTGCCTCTGTGCTCCTCTCTCCTCTCTGTGCGCTGCTTGGTCTTGGCAAATAACACCACCTTCTCTTTCAAAGTGTCCAGGACAGACTTTATCTGTGGGAGGAGAAGGAACAAGTAGCAGGACCAGGCGAACTGACAGATGTTTATGGAAGAATCACATCAACAATAAAATCATTATCCAAAGTTACCACAAGATCAATGTTTCCATTGCTAAATGGTTAAAGTTAATGTGCAGACAGGTTAGACTACTAATTTCACACGAACATAAGCCAGATGCCCTGATGCCCCAGACCTTTGGACAGTTCTTCTAACGTCAGAGTGTCTCTTGCTCAGGGTCCAGAGGCAGACTCTGTTATGATTTCAGAAAACTACTTTCAATATGAATTTGAACATTTTGTTTTATTTTTTTTACAACGTTACTCAAGAAAATGTAGCTGAGTAGGCTTAGCTACTGCCCACTTGTGCATTTACAGGTGCTTAGTACTTGTACTTGTAAGGCTTACGTGACTGCACACGTCAGCTCACCTCTGCAGCCGTGCGTGACGGCAGGTACTCACGCACTCTCTCCGGGTCCAGCTCTGCCCCTCCTGGCCCGGGGCAGAGCTGGGTGAGAGCGGTCAGCAGCCTCCTCTGCTCCTGCCACGGCCACTTGCACGCGCTCCGGCCCCGGAGCTCCGGCACCGCGCGCAGATCACGGCTCTTTGTCACGCGCTTACGGGGCGGAGGCTTCATGCCCAGCTCACGCACACGCACACGGACACGGACACGGACTGGACTTTCTGTGGACTAGACTTATCCGCCGGAGCGGACGCATGGATCTATAATGATCAGACGCCGCTGATGTTCTTCTGCAGCGCTGTGGTGGTTTGACAACAACAGTAGCGCCCCTGCTGGCTCGGATGGCATTACACGCAGATAGTGTAATGCTGCCATCTGTTGTTCGTTTTTTGAAACATTTCTATTTTTCGAAGTAATTTTATATATATGGTTATTATTTTTTAATTATGCTCTAAGGGTGACGATTTGCTTTTCTGTGCATATATATGTTTTTTATTCTTTCATTTTAATGCCTAATTTCCAATATGTATAATAATAATAATAATAATAATAATAATAATAATAATAATAATAATAATAATAATAATAATAATAATAATATAATATAATATAATAAAGTTACTATTTGTTTGTTGTTGTTTTTTGTTTGCTGTGTTCCACTTGTCCTCAGAGGTCTGATTTTCGTGTTCTATGGATCTGTAAAAAATAACTGGATTGGATATTGCTTGATTAAACCAGTGATAGTTTGGTTTAGTTTATTTGGGTTCTTTTTTTCACTTACATGTAGATACACACATATACATACATACAGCAGGGCTCTCAAGTTTTGATCATGGTTTGGAGTGAGATTTGTGTGTGTGTGTGTGTGTGTGTGTGTGTGTGTGTGTGTGTGTGTGTGTGTGTGTGTGTGTGTGTGTGTGTGTGTGTGTGTGTGTGTGTGTGTGTGTGTGTGTGTGTGTGTGATTTGAAACAAATCCCTATTTATCATTTATTTATCAGACAATTTTAAGCAGGGCTGACCAGAATTGGGGGGTCTGGGGGTCCACCCCTAGAATTTTTAAAATATATATGTAACCACATTTCCAGTAATCCGCATTTCCAGTAATATGGTGCACATTTAGTGTAATTTTGGTCATTATAGGCAAGATTTATTATACTGTAATTATAAGTATAAGTATAATATAATAACCCTATTTTAATCACATACATTTGGGACTATATTAAAGTCAATATCTTCATCGTGAGAAATGCGAGATGTGGCGTGTGTCTCACGGTCAGTGCGTGAGACTTGAGAGCCCTGCATACAAATACAGTATACATACACACGTGTACACTTACATACATGCGTGCATAAATACACACATATACATACATACATATTCATATCCACACATACATAAATACATTATGAATATAGACACACATGCGCACACACACACGTAGACGTAGACATACACATATGTATACACACACATATAAGTTGTTCATTATAAACTGAAATATATCTGTACAGAGTCCAAAGGGAGTTGGCTGAAGCCGTAGCTTATAGAAGAGACCCCAGCCATTCCAGTCACAGCTGCCTGATAACTACAGACAACTGTGAAAGCAGAACCATTCCTTTCCATGGATACTGTTTTATCATTAATTCAATAATCTATCAATTAACCAACCAATCGATCGATTTATTATTCCTTTTTTTTATATTTAATGTATTGAACATTATTTCTTCATAATAAATAGTTTATTTAATTCCTTGATCAATCTATCAACCAAAACATAAAACAAATAATCAAACATCAATTATTTCTGAGCTGCAATTGCAATTGTGATTCTCAAACTGTGGTCCGCAGACCACTGGTGATTTCACAGCGACCCCGAGTGGTCCGCGAGAAAATTTCAAAATAATATTACATTTTATTGAATTATTCCTTAAATTAATACTTTTTACATTTTGTAGAACTTCATTTGACCTGCACATATAGTATGGAAAATAATTCTAGTCAGTTCAGTTCTTTCCTCTGTACAACAAACTTTTCTGCTCTAAAAGTCAGTGCACAGTTAGAGCGCGGCTTTAATTTTCCGTAAATTGATCATCCAGCTTCTGATTTGACTGACGCGCAGAACGACCCGTTTGTTAAACCTCGGACTCGGGAGACCGTAGAATGTGAACACCGCGTGCATGCATGTGTGTGTGTGTGTATGTATATATATAATATATGTGTGAGTGTGTGTGTGTGTGTGTGCATGTGTATATATATGTATATATATATATATATATATGTATGTATATGTATGTGTGTGTGTGTGCATGTGTGTATATATGTGTGTGTGTGTGAGTGTTTGCTTGTGTGCGTATATGTATATGTGAGTGTGTGTGTCTGCATATACGTGTGCGTATATATGTGTGTGTGTGTGTGCATGTGTGTATATATATGTGTGCATGTGTGTGTATATGTGTGTATATATATATGTGTGCATGTGTGTATATACGTGTGCGTGTGTGTATATATGTGTGTGTATGTGTACATGTGTGTATATATGTGTGCGTGTGTGTGTATATGTGTGCATGTGTGTATATATATATATGTGCGTGTGTGTATATATGTGTGCGTGTGTGTATATATATATATATATATATATGTGTGTGCATGTGTGTATATGTGTGTGTGCATGTGTGTATATATATGTGTGCATGTGTGTATATATATGTGTGCATGTGTGTATATACGTGTGCGTGTGTGTATATATGTGTACGTGTGTATATATACGTGTAAGTGTGTGCATATATTTGTGTGCATGTGTGTATATGTGTGCATGTGTGTGTATATATATGTGTGCATGTGTGTATATATGTGTGCATGTGTGTATATATGTGTGCATGTGTATATGTATATGTGTAAGTGTGTGCATATATATGTGTTTGTGTGCATGTGTGTATATATGTGTTTGTGTGCATACATATGTGTGCATGTGTGTATATACGTGTGCATGTGTGTATATATGTATATATGTATATATGTGTGTATATATATGTGTGCATGTGTGTATATACATGTGTTTGTGTGTGTATATATGTGTTTGTGTGCACATATATGTGTGCATGTGTGTATATATGTGTTTGTGTGCACATATATGTGTGCATATGTGTATATACGTGTGTGCGTGTGTGTATATATGTGTTTGTGTGCATACATATGTGTGCATGTGTGTCTATACGTGTGCGCTCTGCAGAGGCAGCCTGATGCTGCTGGATGAGTCACCAGTGAACCACGTGACTCCATGAATCATCAGCTGTGAGAATGAGCAGAGCACCATCTCACCAGAGGCATTTGTTCCACACGTTCTGTCACTATAGGAACATGACTGCACCAGACCTCTGCACACGCACTCCACAAATGCACAGAAACACACTCATCTCAGATGTGCATTGTCCAATTACTGTGTGCATTTTCCTCAAAATAAATGTTTTTCCATCCTCATGGTGTATAATTATATGAAATGGATGAAAGTATAAAAAGTATGACAGTATGGAACATGAGTTAAGTACAAACAGAATCCACCAAAAAGAAATGATAAGGAAAACATATTTGCAAAATACACACATATTGATGGGTGAAATGCTTTGGTTTATAGTGGTATAGAAAAATCTTTGTATTTGCTATATACATGTAAAATGTTAATTCAGAAAGGAAATGAAAGATGTATGAAAATAAAGTGATTGTGCATTCATTTTGATGTTAGAAACAGGTTGGATGCATGTTAGACATTACAAGACTGGTAGGACACGCCTACTCCTTTTGAGCATCATGAACTATTGTGGTATTTATTCATTTATATTTAAATATTGTCATATTAACTCAGTGCTTCTTTTAATTTACCAACTGATGCTCAAATAAATAAATAAAACCAAACATTATTATAAACCTAGGAGCTTTGATGAATCCCACAACAAGCAAGTGAGAATGAACAGGCAGATATTCTTGTTCCACACTTGTTCAGTTCTTTCCTCGGAGCCTGACGGACATAGATGTTGCAGCCGTATTCTTGGAGCAGATCCATGTCCAGCATGTGTCCTCCTCAGCCCTCACCGCTGCTGCTGCTGCTCTGGAAGCTTCACAACACTTGAAGATCTTTGATATTCTCTGTCTAATTCAAATAAAAGTGTGGCAAGTACCATCGTTCATAAAACCAGCAAATCCAGTTTTATTGCAACACATGTAAACAACAGTAGACATCGATTGTTGCACAGTTTCAGTTATTGTTCATTTTTTATACTTTTTATTAAATGCTTTTTCAGCTGTTTTCTGTTTGCACACGAGCATGCACATCACAGAGGCACTCACTCGTCCTGCCCCACGATGGGCAGATTGTCTATGCAACAGTTTGCTACCACACAAGTCTCAACATTTTGTCCATATTTTTACAGTCGTATGAAATCGAAAGAACAAAATAACAAATCAGATAAAAGTGACATTTCTTGTCAAAATGTAATGTAGCAGCTATAAAAATACAATACAATGTCATGCCTCTTCTTTCAAAAGCGAAGAGCATTTTCTTTGAATGAGAGCTGGAGAAAACGTGGCGAATCAGCATTGAAACATAATTCAAAGGCGACATATTATGCTTTTACTTTTAGGACTTTAAGGCGCACTTTGTAACACTGGAGTCTCCAAAAGTTACAGAGTATACCTTTAAAATTAACGGCCAAACAGAAAACAACCACAGAGAACACTTGGATAATGTCTCTTACGCCATCAGCTGGCAACATTGGAGAGTGAGTAACTTATGTGGAGAACGCAAGCAATGAACTCTGGGATACAGAAACTTGTGAATGAAATAATATACTACTTAAAGGTGTTCTATGTAACTTTTTGGGTTGAGGTGTTACAAAGTTTATCAACAAAACGTTTTGTAAACTGCATAGATCACATATTACAGTCTCAACTTTTTTCTTATTTATTATTTTATAGCAGTTTCTACCATGCATGATGGAAAGAGCTTTGACTAGAATAAATGAAAATCCGGTTCAGGCCCTTTAAGGTTAAGGTACACTTTATTGTCCATGTAGGTAAATTTGTGGTCTGCTTTTGACCCATCTGTCCAAGGCTCTGGGTCCTGCTGAAGATGGAGTAAACTCCCCCAGACACAGAGAGAAACATGCAAACTCTGCACAAAAGCCCAGGAGTCAAACCCAGAACCCTCCTGCCACCTGGTGTTGTTCCACAGTATGGCATTTAACTTGTCTGTTTCCATAGACACTAGCATGTGACGCAACCTGATCAAGTGACAGGTCAGATCTATGGAGGTTAGCCCACTCAGTCAGTATTTCAAGGCATTTTAGACAACAAAACCATTCCCAACCAATGCAAGATAGAGCAGTGAAATGCCATACTGCGGAACATTCCAGGTATCTGTCAGATGAACTACCGAGCTACTTGGATGAGTGGCGAAAAATAAAACTTTTGTTCAGTTGAAAGAATTGTCAAGAAAAGTTACATAGTGCTCCTTTAAAGTATGTTTTTGGCAGGAAAAAATATTATGACCCAAGTTCAGGTGAATTTGCATAATATGTGACCTTTTGATAAAAATTATGTTTATGGTCATTTATTATTCCATAGCTGATTAGCCTTCCAAATATTCATATTATTCAAGAAAGTCCATGGAAAAAACAGATGTGATCGAGCACAGTTGAGGTCTGAGCCTGTCCTTAGTCGTACAAATGGGCCTTTTTGCGGACGAACTGTTGCAGGTATCTCTCCAGACCTTCTCTTCTGTTGCTAACGTCACTCAGTGTCTTTTTGGAGTTTGGCGCTGTGGCTAACCACTGCTTTTGCCGGCCCACTGATCGACTTGGGGGCGCTTTGAGTTTAAACCTCCAGGGGTTCAGCAAGGCGGCGCTGCTGGTGTAATATGGCACTGGTTTTCTGATCAGACGCCAACCGGGACTGGGATTAGTTCGTGAATTCGAAGCATAGGAACTAACTGGATTCGTCAGGAAGTGATTAAACACGTAAGGATTGTAGTACCATGAGCGAGGCCTGGGTGGTGGCGCAATGGGGAGAGGGTAGTAAGCTGGAGGATACCTGTGATAGTACGGGACGGGGTAGGCTAGTGGTTTACGCCAACTTTCTGGAGCTTTCTGCGACCAAAGTCCAGGTTGAAGCTTTCTTGGTTTGCTCCAAGGATCTTGCGACACTGTCATTTTGGGTTGAAACCAGGTTTGGACATGACTGGAGAACGGTGGGTCGGTTTCTGTATTGGATGGATACCTAGAAGACATCTCAGGAGGAAGGTCTTTCCGTTTCTTTTTCTCGACGTCGCTGATGATGTCCACTACGTCGTCAGCAGGCAGATGAAGCTTGCTGGAGATCTCGATCAGCTTGTCGATGGTCTGAGGGTCCAGGTCTTGAGCTTGTTCGTCTGAGCGTTTGTCCTCGGGGGCGTCAGACAGCGGTTGCCTGTACCTGGGGCTGCCTCGCTCTTTGCCCATGTAGCGCAGGAGCATGTCCGAAGCGATGTCGGCCAGTTTCTCCTCCTCCATCCTCGCTCTCTGCGCCTCTGCGGCCTGCCGTCTCATCTCGTCCTGCTCGGCTTTGGCTCGAGCCTCTTCCTCCTCAGGACTCAAGACCTCCTCATCAGTCTGAAGGAAAGAAAATGGAATATTACAGGGAACGTGTTATGCAAAATTGAGTTTTAAGAACTTTTAACTATTGTATGTTTTGTCTTCTCATTCACCCCCTGGATTGTTGTAATTACACTGATTCATGCATGTTTGAGTAATCTTTATTCTCCACAGGAAATGTGACGTAAAGGGGCCGGTGCAAATCAGTGCCACAATTTTCTACCCAAAAGTTACCGGACTTCTTTTTTAAACCTGTCGTTTTAGCTCAATATTTCAATTTAAGACGTCAAAAATTTACAACATAATGACCCAGGAGTGTTGTAAATTAGAACTATGTAGCAGGCAGAAGCAAGTTTTTGTAAACTGTAGGTCCCTGTCAGTTGAACATCAGCAGCTCATTTGGCTGTAGTTCCAGTGGACTGGACATATCAATAATGACACACTGGTGTTATAGATTTATAAACTGCTCTAAAGGATAATGACAAGAAAAGCTTCAGATTTTTGCTGATTGTCAGTCTGTGCACGTTCAGAAGCTCATAGGAAAGGTTGTCCTTTGCCTTTGGTCAGGAGGACCGAGCATGAGGGTTCCTTGAGCAGCTGGAGGACACTCACCTAACACAAGGAGAACATGCAAACCATTCAGAAAACCCCCATGCCATCTAGGAATAAATCTCTGGACCTTCTTGTGGTGAGCAAAGATTGTTCACTAGGTCAGTATCCTTTGATATCAAATAAGTGAGATCAGTGTTTGGCCACTCTCTGGAGAGCAGTCAGTTTGAACCCCACCAAAATGCACTCTCAAAGATAGAATTGAAATCTCTGGTTGCCGTCAGCAAATATTTACAGTAGGTAATTGTCCAACACATATGATCAAGTTTTGTAGCACATCAAAAATTTGTAAAAGTTACATATATAAAGAGATATCTAAATAAAAACGCAAAAGTAACTACCTCCTCTGGGCTCTCCTCCTCGTCAGGTTGTGTCTCTTCTGTAGCATCTTGCTCCACCAAGGAGTTCATCTTCTGCGACTCATCCATGAAATGAAAAGATGGAAAGTTCATGGCCTTCTGTGTTTCCTCCTGCCACTTAAGCTTCTGTTCCAAGTTCTTGTTCACAGGTAGGACCTCGTTAAAGCTGCTTGAATCATCTCTCTTCTCAAACGTCCCAACACGAGGGAACTCCTTCATCATCGTCTCCAGACTTCGGAGTTCCTCAGCAGTCAACTGTTCTTCCTCTTCTTGCCGTACAGTTCCTGGTTTTGATTCTTCTGCTTCGGCAGACTCGGCTTGGACTGAAGGCGCTTTTGTCTGCACCTCCAAAGTTTGAATAATGGTACGACTAGTTATGTCCTCCATAGCTATGTCCTGGTCCCCCTCTTGTTCTTGTCTTTTTGCGTCCTGTTCTTGATGTCCTCTGTCCTCTACCTCATCATTTTCTGTACTGTCCTTGTGGCGAATCTTGTCCTTTCCTCTCAGAGCTCTCACCAAAATGTTTGCCAGTTGTTGAGGCTCGATGTCTCCGAAAAGAACATCGTCGTCCATTTTCTGAGGATGTTCAGCAGTAATGTCCTTTACATCCTCGGACTTGGATGGTCCAAGTGTGTCTAGCTCAGACACATCTCCGGTGGGGTGCAGGGAGGACAGGTGCAAGATGGAGACTCCGGTCAGGAGGAACAGGCTGCCTGTGGCTGTGGGCGGCAACATCATGCCCCAGGCACTGAGTCTGTGGACAGCACCAAGACGGACAAAAGGATTAAAATATGCAAATATAAGATGTATATAAATGTTGTTTTTAAGCTGTTTCTTCCAAAAAATAAAATAAAAAATGTTTTGGTTATAGTTGCTCACAGTAGGGATGGGACAATAAACACGATAAAAAGGGTAGAAAATAATCGTTTGTGGTTCATTTTGTGTAACGTGAAAATTGCAAACAAAGATAATCACTAGGTATAATGACCAAACTGTGCAGAAAAGGCTGTCCACGGTGTCGTCTTCTAGATCGTTGTCTTTCATTGTTAATAATTGTTATTATTTTGCTCTGATAATCCTCCCCTGCCGACCTCACAGTAACATCAGAACATCAGAAGTTGTGTTTCAGTAGAATTTTAAGCTCCTTTGTCTACTTGTTATGTTTTGGTGCATTGGCGTGGTAAAAAAACAACAACAAAAAAACAGAAAACCAGAGACAGACAAGTCTTTTTCAGTACAGTCAGCATCAAGAACCTTTCAGCCTTTACATGTGATTGCACTCAAACCTGGTCAGGGGTCAAGAAACAAAAAAGAATCCTCCCAAAATGTGCCATTAAATACTGTACCTGGAGGTGAATACTGAAACATTATGACAATACCATAAGATTTAGATAATGTAGCTTTGACTGTGCATTGAACAGAATCTGTTTGTGTTGCAGTCCCAGCCCAGCGTCATGCACTGCTGTCTGGTTTTTTCCACTGCTTTTCCATGTATCCCCCCAAAATGTACTTAAATATATACAAATACAACACATTAACTTCTACAGTGACAGTATGTGGCATAGAATCATTGTTCATTTAACAGTTTGTAACAATATTATTTACAGATATTTATGTGTACAAAAAGACATAAAAAAGACACAAATAAACCTGTTATTCCCATTCATGAAATCTGCCATTTACCTCCATTCAATTCACAGATTTTTTTCTTTGTGGTCTATTAAAATTGTTTTTTCTTTACTGTTGAATATTTTCTTTTCTTTTTCTCTACACTCCCCTTTTAAGCATTTCTTTTAAATCCATCTTATTCATTAATGTTGACATTGCCACACTGAAGATACTGTGACTGCAACATAGTATAGACATCTCTGAAAATATGCAAAAGTAAAAATATTGATTGGCATTCTTTTTTGAGAACATTTTTACATGACACACCTCTTTTACATTTCATCCTTTAAAACCCAATTCCCATCCTCCACCAAACTAATATAATACAATTTAAAAAAATCAAAAAAATGGCACACACATTTCTGAACCATTGCAAAAATATAAACTAAATGCTAAATGTCCCAAGAAAATGATGAAATGTGGCTTTTTGTCCATGAAATCCTACCTTGTGAGGAGTGCTGTCCTGCTGTGCTCCTGCGTTGGTGTGTTTTCAGGCAGCGGCGGCTCTCCCTCTCTCCTCCTAACCCTGCCCACCCACACATGCGTCAAGCGGCCCCCCCATTGACGTCACCGAGCTGGCTTTTCATTCATAAGAGGTCCTCCTCCCTCCTTCATCCAGCAATTAGTGACAGTAACTGCAGACACGGCTTAAAATGGATAAGGATCGCGGATGGGAGGCTAATCAAGCGCTATTTTGAAGTAAAAAAGCAGCTATTTCAATTCTGTGGCTGGAGGTGGTTCGTCGACGCCAGGTTACAGCTGGAAATTCTGAAAATTCAGGTTTACTTAGGCTGCAACTGAATCAGAGTTTGAATGGTTGCAATAATCAAATCACAAAGGTTGCATTTATGTTGGTAAATCTAATGTTTTCTCTGAGCATGAGGTTTTCCTCTGTGTATTTAAACAGCTGAGTCTGGGGTTTAGACCAGAGCTGCACAATATATTGCAAAAGTATTGATACTGCAATATTTTCTGGTAAAAGAATCAATATCATCACAAACTAAACACATAGCATCAATAGAGTAATGCCCCATCTGAAATAAATATACTGTTTTCAGAATAAAAAAGTCAGATTTTATTAATGATTTTCCTTTCTCGGTCTTAATTAGCCTTGATTTAGTCTTAATTTGATCTCTCTTATAATTGAAATGGTTAATAAGTCGAAGAATTGTGATTCTAAAATACATACAAAAAGATCTTTTATATCTAAGAGAATCAAGTGCCTCATTAGAATTTGACAGGTTTGATTTGTGTTAGGACGCTGTTGTAAACTGAGGGGAGGTTGTATCTTTACAGAAGAGTTTTCCTTCCAAACAAAACCACCTCGTTCACTCTTTTTCAAACCATCTGCTCTTCATACTGAAAACATGTGATCTGTGGTTTTTAGATGAAGATGAAATGCTGATTGTGAACCAGAATTTGAGTGCCTACTGTGTTGTTACAATCTTTTGTGCAGAGGACAGGGGTTTAGTTTCACCAATTAAATCTTCATTGCATCAGTAGATTACACCACATTCTATTTTCTGAGGGCATCTTGTCCTTGGGATAAAGTTTCTGAAGTTTTCTTTTCCCAGTTTGAAAGTACAAAGAAATGTCATGCTGTAGAAAGGTAGTTTTTCAGATAATCCAATAATCAATTAATAAGATGTCAATATGCAAAAGTATAACTCTAGAACTAGCTAAACGATGTGCTTCGTCATTTTCTGGTGAAGGATCAGGTCCATGGGGACAAGCAGGCGCAGACCTCCCAGAAAAGTGACATAGTGTTCCTTTAAGAAATGTAAACCATGCGACTGGAACTGATTTGCAAAGAAGAGATGATCCAACGACTGTGAGGACAATACCACAAATCAAATCATTTCAAAAGTTTATTAGGTATAAAATTACATTCACACTTCAATTCCATTAGACCTGTTCCAAGAGTCGATACATTTGTACAGCATAGTTCATGATCCACAGGGCACTTTGTATAATGTCAGCAGTGTCTTAAACAAACTAAACTAAACACTCAAATCAAGATGTTTCCCCTTGTAAATAAGAGTAATAAACACTCAATTAGGCATATTTATGACATTGTATAGTAAAATTGGAAGCAAAATATTATTTTAATATTATAAGCATTTGAACAGACATTGTATATATGCATTTTGTTGCTGAAAAACATAAAAATATTCTTAATTTCTCAAAGATTATTTCACATTACCATCTCTTTCTGAGCACCAGATGACGTCGCACTTATTTGATTCATGTTTCTTTTTGATGCATTTTATACAGTTTTGTACAGTACAATCGTTTCATTTAATAATTGCGATTAAAAGTTGTGATATAAGAAAACAAAAAAGCTAAAACATTCATTACAGCCAGCTTTTCTGAAAAAATGAAGATATGTGTGCACGACGGTCACATTCAGAGAGTGTTCCAGCCCTTGAGGTCTTAGAAAAATCCCCACAAGTGTCACTGGTGCATGGACTTTTGTAAAAGTAGAATTGCATTTGTTAGTAATCGACGATATATTTTATTGGTAGCTGTAGGTATATGATATCGACACATGTCACAATATTTATTTAGTTTTTCCAAAGCTGCCCATGTGTCATTCCCAGTGTGTCCTCAGTGCAACACATTTGACTTTGAACAGACTCATGAGACACAATGGAAAAAGAGCCACAAAATAATAATCATATAGACCCTTTAAAATGTCCTCAGTATTCCACCAAATTCCAGAATGAAGGCACACTGAAACAGACTGGAAAACATTTTCAAAGATTAACTGACATCAGATCTAAATACGAAAGGTTTAAGTCTTTGTAGCAAAAGATTAGCAACATTTTTGTATTTTGGTAGAAATTATAGTTAGTTTGCTTCTGTATTAAAAATGCAATGTGCGTGTCATAATCTGCTATTCAATCTCCAAATATGTGCATCTGCTATCACACATGTTTCTGAGTCATTTGACTTTGACATCATTGTGATATTCTGAGGCTAATCCCGGTTTCTCCAAAGAAATCACATTATATGCCACTTCACTTTTGCTCCATTCTGGAATTTACAATGTTATTATAATAATTTTTTTAAACAAATATTTAAAGGGTCTATAAAATCACATTAGTCTATATCCCAAATGTGTAATTATTTTTACAAAAGAAAAAAGTTAATTTAACAAACTGTTTAGACGTTGACATATGTAAATATCAGTTATGGGCTGCAACAGCAAACTCGATATTGTTTTTTTAATCCGATATTGTGTTGGCTGAAAAAAAAAAATCCACATATCAAACCATTCTAGTGAATAAAGGGTTTACATGTTGTAGTGCACACAAAACACTAAATACAAGGCCAAAATGTGAAGGCGTTACAGGTGCAGTCCTTTAAACAGCATAGATCGACGTTACAGTAAAAGGCAGGATACAAAGGACAAATAGAAACTTTGAACCAAGTGATGGAAGTAATTGGTCAAGTTTGCATCGCATGTTCACATTCTATTGTATGACAAAGGAAGCTGAGCTCATTCGGCTGCTTTCTGCTGTGTGCGGATTTTAAAGGCGCATAATGAAACTCTCCAACAGAAAAGGTACATAGTGCACCTTTAAATTCGAGAACACATTAACCATAGTGCAAAAGAGCAAAGATAAAGTTAAAAAGGTCCAAGAAAGTAAGAATTAGAGTGAAAGAAATTCACCAAAACACAGCCTGGTCAAATCAGAAGTGAATAATGTGATTACATTCATGAATAAACAGGAAGGATAATTGCAACTGAAGATGTTTTTTTTTTTTTTTTTTTAAATTTGGATCCAAAAAACTTTTCACACAGAGTACCGTCTCAGACGTATGTTTGATTTACATGTAAAGTACAACCATTATTTAGAAAAAAATTGCTTAAATAAAGGACTAAACAACTAAAGAATTATGTTTAAATCACTGCAAAATTGGGACCACTAAATTGGAAGAAAAACAGATTTAAACTCTATTCAGAGCTAAACCAGGACTGTACCATAAAATGTAGCAAATCCCCCCAAAAAGCCCTGAATGACATTAGGTCAGTTACTTTTTATTTGTGATGATAACTCCAGTTAACATTGGCTGGCAAAGTTAGAGTGAGCAGTGAGCAGTGGGCAGAGACAGAGTGTCATGTGTGCGTGGTCCCCAGGTCCACTGTTCTCTGTAGAGAGCGATAAAGCCTCATGTGGCATTCCTTGCTTTAAGCTCATTTTGAAATTTCTGTGGTTGTCAGTTGAACATTTTTAGTTGAGATTGGATGTCTTATGAAAATGGGACAAAAGTCTTGGGGTGGCCCTGCAGGGACTGAAAACCAAGTCTGGTACCATAATCCAATCCAGGAAAAAATGGAAAGCCATACCCAGCCGTGGTAGTGCAAACTGTTAAAGGACTAGGGCAGAACTCCATGTGCCATGAGGTTAGCCGTACAGTACCATACCTCAAACTGGAGAGTGGCTTAAACAATTATTTTACAATTTGTTCATAGTGTTGTAATAGAAAAACTTTACAAAATTGTAAAATATGTAGATGCGTTTTCAGCTGGGAGCTTAGCGGGCCGTACGGCATGCACACGAGTGGGACAGAGAGGGCTGGCCTGAACAGAGATAAGAGAAAGAAATATTAAAGGTTTTGGTGAAATTTGAGGATTTTGAAAAAGTTGCTGATGTAAAATAGCCAGATGTTTCAACTGCAGTAACACCGAGCGGCCACTAGTCAGACTGTCCCCCTCAAAAAACAACAACAACATTAATTAAAAATGCATATATTCTTTAAATATGAGATCAAATCATGATTATTTAGTGATATATTTAAATCTTACATTTTCAAAATGATTGATGCAGAATGTATCTTCAGTAACCTATAGTCAGATGCTCAAAGAACAAAGAAAAGAAATGGTCAGGATTTTTTTCTCTTTGCCTCACCCTTGAGCACGAGGACAAGAGTGAAGCACTTGAAATAGGATGGGAATCCATACGATTTTACCAGCACAGCAACAATTTTCTTTCATATTCTCTCATTATTTCTGATAAATACAATAAATAGGACTAAGCTATAATAGTATTGTGTTAACCCTGCGACGAGTTGACCACTGTCCAGGGAGTACCCCGCCTAAGGCCCAAAGTCACCCGTGACCCCTAACGGCAACAAGCGGTAGAAAATGAAAAAAAAAAGGATCTTTCACGTTGCAAGAAAATGTACTATATCAAAAAGAAAATGAAATCATAACAGAAATAAATTGTAAAAGAAGACATATTTAGCAAAAATAGATTTTTAAGAGTTGTCCAGAGAGAGAATGTCATAATGTTCCCTCTTCATTTAGTTGTATCTGAAGTGCCTGATGTGTGTTTCTTCTCACAGCTCTTCACCTTTGCTATCTAGAACTTTGTATATTATGCAAAATCCACTATAATGAGCTTTTGTTACAGCAGTGTTGAAGCCACTTTCAAAAACAAAAGACACAAGCAATTTGTGTCAATTTGATCCCGCCCCACCCTCAGCAAATGACAATCTGCTGTTTGTTACAGTCAAACTTTACTATGAAGAGGCGGGGCTTATCAGTTCTGCAGTTTTAAACAGGAAGTCAAAGGATCCGTTTCCATTACTAGGCAGTTTAAGTTCAATATTGTAGTTTACGTTTAATAAAATATAAAATGTGTGTATACTTATGTTATAGTTTAGTACTTTTAATGACTATATCGTATAAAGTTTGTGTGATTAAATGATTAAACGACGTTCATCTCAGGTCAGTACTAGTTGAGTTGATCCTTTATGCTCTCTACTTCCTGCTTTTTCTTTTCTTTTTCTTCATTCATACTCCGAGTCATACATATGGAGTTGAACAATGTAAAAACGCCACAGAAAATCTGCTGCTTTTTACATGAAATCCGGTTTTATAATAATTTTGCTGGTTTATAGTGAACAAAATGATGATAATAATCTATGAAAAAAGCATAATATGTCTTCTTTAACATATAGTAGTCATACAATTCTGTTGTATTGGTAAAATTTGAACAATTCCAATTCCCATTCATAACTTGCAAAACGCCTCCTTTAAAGTTGCAGCAGTGCTCCTGGTCCCTGGTCACTCTGCAGCACGTGGAGCCTGCGAGAGCCCGGGACAGTTTACATTCAGAGCGCTCCCTCTCACCACCAGGAGCAGAGTAGAACCTCCCGTCCCTGGTTTGGTGGCGTGTCCGTGGGTGAGCAGGAGTGAGTGTGTGGCCCTATGCCAGGCCCATCTCCTCCAGCACACTGCGCGGTGACTCATCCTCCTGCAGAAACACACACGCTCAGGCTGCAGTCTGCTCCACCTCTTTAATCTAAAGCTTTTACACAGATCAAGGTGAAGGCTTTTTCTAACCAACAAACCCAGTATTGTCGACTAAGACATTTTTGGGTTCTCTGCACTTGTCCATGTGCTGTAAAAAACAATAATGTTGCCATTTGTTGTTTGTCAAATAGACCATTTCTGTGTGACACCTTTACTCAAGTTAAATTCAATTATATGAATCTTTGTATCCCTGTACAGTCCCCATCAAAAGTTTAAGACCAGTTGAATAAATGACAGAAGTCACATTTTGCATGGTTCGATCTGAACAAGTTCCAAGTAGAGCTTCAATATGCAAACAGAGACAAAAAAAAGGTAGATAATTTACTGAAAACAACAACAACTGACAAACAACAATTAAACTGAAATAGTCATGCCTTTAAAAGCCCAAATCTGCAAAAAATGTGGACTCAGTGTCATTTTCTGCCAGGTATTCGTCTGTCATGACGTTCTGATGCAAAGGCAAAAAAGACGTTCTCTTTTTGATCGTGGTGGGGTTGTTGAGCTGCTTAAGCAGGGCCTCTCTCCATCGCTGCTGAGGTGGGACGCAGTGAGACAGTCATTTGGAATTTCTTAAAAGATCCTGAGGGTTATGGAACAAAAAAGTCAAGTGGAAGACCCAAAAAAATGATCAAAGCACTGAGCCGGAGGATCCTATTGGCCGTCCGTCAAAGACACTGGACGATCCTCGACCCAAATTAAGGCTGTTACTGGTCCGACTGCAGCCCAATAACATCAGACACATCTGACACTGAAGGACTTCAAAGGCCTCGTCTCCTTGAACGCCACAGAACTGCAGCTTGGACTTTACAAAAGACACAAACATGGGACACTGAAAGTGGAAGAAAGTTTGATTCTGATGAGAAAAAATGTGACCTTGATGGTCCTGATGGTTTAAACGTTACTGGCACGACAAGCAGATGCTCCACAGGGAGGGGGCGCCAGAATGATCTGGGGGGCTTTTTCCTTCAGTGGAACAATGGAGCTCGAGGTGGTGCAGGGGCCCCTGGCTCTGTGCAGATGCTGCAGAGAGCATCCCTTATGACTGAGGGCCTCGTCTGTGGAACCACTGGGTTTTTCAACAGGACAACGCTACAGTTCACAAAGCCCCAGGACAAAGGACTTCTTCAGGAGAAGAACATCCCTCTGTTGGACCGTCCTGTGTGTTCCCCTGATCTAAATCCAACTGAGAACCTTTGGGGACGGACGGCAAGGGAGGTTTACACAAATGGAGCACAGTTCAGACAGTAGATGTCCTTCATGAGGCCGTCTGCACCACTTGGAGAAATGTTCCACTCACCTCCTGGAAACACTTGTATCAAGCGCCGCAAGCAATTTATGAAGTGATCAACAATAACAGTGACACTACGCATTACCAAGTTCATGTTTGGGACTTAGATTTCTGTTTTGAGGGAGTTTCAGGTTGTTTTTTGAGGTGTGGACCTAAACTTTTGATCAGCTGCAGAACAGACTTCAGATTTCAGTTAAATGTTGTTTTCTATAAAATGTTTACTCAAACTTTTTTTTCATCTCACTCCCATTTCTTGTTGCTCATTGAAGCTCTACTGGGAACCTTGTTAAGATCCAACCATGAAAATGTGACTTTTGTCATTTATTGAACTGGTCTCAAACTTTTGATCGGGCTGTTTATTAATTGATGTTTTTATTCTCTGGTCTTGCGATTCCTCACCTGGTGTTGATTTCACTTAGTGCTTGCTCTGATGAAGACCAACTAACAGGTCAAAATGCATGTCAAAGTGTTGATAGTTTGCATTTTTGCTAATTTGAAACAATGCATCTTGTCTATATCAAATAAGTAAATAAATAAAGATGTGAGTGCCGTGCGTGCCGTGCACTGAGCATGTCGGCTCAACATTTAAGGCGGCATCAGTGGAAATAAAGTGGTGTATCACATGATCAAGTCAGCGTTTGGTGTTATTTCTCCTTTCAACAAGGATTTATTGGAAATCTTGAGTATTTCCACATCTGTTGTGGTTGCATATGTTTGCTTTACCTCCTGTAGTAGATCTGCTTGTTCAATGGCTTTGAGGACACTTTTCTTTGACGTGTCCTGGATCTCTCCTCCCATCAGGAACTCGTCCAGAATGAAGTAGGCCTTCTCAAAGTTAAAGATGATGTCTAGTTCACACACCTGCACAGACAAAGCACATATGAAGAGCTCAGACGACGCACCCAGAGGACACACGTGAAGCACCCAGAGGACACACGTGAAGCACCCAGAGGACACACGTGAAGCACCCAGAGGACACACGTGAAGCACCCAGAGGACACACGTGAAGCACCCAGAGGACACACGTGAAAAAAACAGTGGACACACTAAGAACCAAAAGGACATGTGAAGAACCCAGAGAACACACAAAGAACCAAGAGGACACGTGAAGAACCCAGAGAACACTGGTGAAGAACTCGGGAAGACACATGTGAGGAACCCAGAGGACCATGTGAAGAAACCAGAGAACACACGTAAAGAACCCAGAGGACACACATGAAGAACCCAGAGAACAAACGTAAAGAACTCAGAGGACACACGTGAAGAAACCACACATGAAGCACCCAGAGGACACACGTGAAGAACCCAGAAGACCATGTGAAGAAACCAGAGAACAAAAGTAAAGAACCCAGAGGACACACATGAAGAACCCAGACGACACATGTGAAGAAACCAGAGAACACACGTAAAGAACCCAAAGGACACACGTGAAGAACCCAGAGGACACACATGAAGAACCCAGACGACACATGTGAAGAAACCAGAGAACACACGTAAAGAACCCAGAGGACACACGTGAAGAACCCAGAGGACACACGTGAAGAACCCAGAGGACACACGTGAAGAACCCAGAGAACACACGTAAAGAACCCAGAGGACACACGTGAAGAACCCAGACGACACATGTGAAGAAACCAGAGGACACACGTGAAGAAACCAGAGGACACACGTGAAGAAACCAGAGGACACACGTGAAGAACCCAGAGGACACACGTGAAGAACCCAGAGGACACACGTGAAGAACCCAGAGGACACACGTGTAGAACCCAGAGGACACACGTGAAGAACCCAGAGGACACACGTGAAGAACCCAGAGGACACACGTGAAGAAACCAGAGGACACACGTGAAGAACCCAGAGGACACACGTGAAGAACCCAGAGGACACACTAAGAACCAAAAGGACACGTGAAGAAACAAGAGAACAAATGTAAAGAACCCAGAGGACACACATGAAGAACCCAGAGGACACACGTGAAGAAACCAGAGGACACACATGAAGAACCCAGAGGACACACGTGAAGAACCCAGACGACACACGTGAAGAAACCAGAGAACACACGTAAAGAACCCAGAGGACACACGTGAAGAACCCAGAGGACACACGTGAAGAACCCAGAGGACACACGTGAAGAAACCAGAGGACACACGTAAAGAACCCAGAGGACACACGTGAAGAATCCAGACGACACATGTGAAGAAACCAGAGGACACACGTGAAGAAACCAGAGGACACACATGAAGAACCCAGAGGACACACGTGAAGAACCCAGAGGACACACGTGAAGAAACCAGAGGACACACGTGAAGAACCCAGAGGACACACGTGAAGAACCCAGAGGACACACGTGAAGAACCCAGAGGACACACGTGAAGAACCCAGAGGACACACGTGAAGAACCCAGAGGACACACATGAAGAACCCAGACGACACATGTGAAGAAACCAGAGGACACACGTGAAGAACCCAGACGACACACGTGAAGAAACCAGAGAACACACGTAAAGAACCCAGAGGACACACGTGAAGAACCCAGACGACACATGTGAAGAAACCAGAGGACACACGTGAAGAAACCAGAGGACACACATGAAGAACCCAGACGACACATGTGAAGAAACCAGAGGACACACGTGTAGAACCCAGAGGACACACGTGAAGAACCCAGAGGACACACGTGAAGAACCCAGAGGACACACTAAGAACCAAAAGGACACGTGAAGAAACAAGAGAACAAATGTAAAGAACCCAGAGGACACACGTGTAGAACCCAGAGGACACACGTGAAGAAACCAGAGGACACACGTGAAGAAACCAGAGGACACACGTGAAGAACCCAGAGGTCACACGTGAAGAACCCAGAGGACACACGTGAAGAACCCAGAGGTCACACGTGAAGAACCCAGAGGACACACGTGAAGAACCCAGAGGACACACGTGAAGAACCCAGAGGTCACACGTGAAGAACCCAGAGGACACACGTGAAGAACCCAGAGGACACACGTGAAGAACCCAGAGGACACACGTGAAGAACCCAGAAGACACACGTGAAGAACCCAGAGGACACACGTGAAGAACCCAGAGGACACACGTGAAGAACCCAGAGGACACACGTGAAGAACCCAGAGGACACACGTAAAGAACCCAGAGGTCACACGTGAAGAACCCAGAGGAGCTGACAGGTGAGGAGACTTACACTGCCAAAGTATTTATCCAGGAGCTCCACGAAGCGATGGATGACCTCCAGCGTGATGAGCTCGTTGTCCTGTTCTTCTATCGCACAGCAGAAATACAAACTGGCATACCTGCAACAGCCGAGAACTACTTTAATACAAAACACTTACTTAGTAACAAATATTCAAATTCTTCTAGTTTTCTGCTGACCCCAAAGCTGCCCGAACCATTTACAATCAAATTTACAAAGTGAACACAACCAACAGCTGCATTTGAGATGAACTTGCAAAATTCTACAACTCTGCAGTGTCTAGAGTTAATCTTTTGTGGTGCATTGTATATATATTATGGATGAATGGACTTCCCATTTTTGGAGGAAAGTATGTTGTCAATAATACAAGCACTCACAACTGTTGCTTGTATTATTGTAATTATTGTAAATAAATATAAATATTAAGTAATATTAAAGATGAAAAAGGATTGCTTTAAGATATAGTATGACACTACATGCCACTCCTCAAAATGTAAAAGATTAAATTGATGATTCAAATAGAAATCCGTGGGTTTACATTTACACCACCACATCATTTTTGGAGTTATCAAGATGATTGAAAACATGAATAAGAGAAAATATTCAGTCATTGGTACAAGTGGGACCACATATGTTAGACATTTCAAGATGATTCATCGTTGAACAGAATTCAGTTCCTGCTCCATCAGAGTCAGGGACGTTTTCCAGCCTGCAGCTCTTCCACAAAGCCCAGGTTACCTCTTGTAGACGATCTTGAGGTCCTTCCACTCCAAAAAGCTGCACATCTTTGGTTTCCGGGCCAGGACGATCTGCATGAGCTCCCTCACCATCTTCTTCTTCTCCCTCTCGGCTGTGGCCGTGTACCACTTCTGCAGCCTCAGCTTCCCCTGGCGACTGAACAGCAGCATGAAACGCATCTGCACACAACAAGGCCAGGGGAGAAGACACACCACAAGAAAACCACAATTATTTAGAATTCCAGAAAAAACAAAACATTAAATACACTCACTAACAGCCGTTCAACCAACCTACAACTGTAATATATAAATTACAACGTTACATCTTTGAGAGCTGCTCCGATAATAGCGTGAAATATAGTTTGTCCTCACAAATAGAAATTGACATATTGACTTAGATTAAGATTTTTTTACATTAACTTTGGTAATTCTCACAATTGACATGACAATTATTATGAAGAGGCAAACTACAATGAAGAATAATTGAATGCAACATGACCCCGAATGACGGATTAAAACATTAGTAACCGCTAAGGGGCTAAAGATGACTCCTCTGGCTTTCCTACAGGTCCGTATTTCATTCTCTTAAGGTTTTTAGGTTGTTTCATCTGGTCAAACTATGCAATTGTAACTACAGAGTGCTGCTGACAATTGTTGGATGTGGAAAACCCATCATCATGAGGATTCTGGTTGTTGACTGTTGCATCTGTAGACTGGAGACTTGTGCTGGTGATGAAGAAGTACAGTACATTTTCTAGTTCCCTGTGAAATGCTGTAGGGATGAAAAACATTGTGGCAGTTCAACTTTCATGGCCAAAGAACCTTAACTCACTTATGGCACGGTCAAGCACTGGCAGGTATAACTTCAGATGAGGTCACTATGCCTTTATATTCACACTCCACCATTAGTTTCCTATAGCTGCTCTCTTATGTTCCTCTGTGCCATCGTTGCCATGGCGAGCAAAGCATCACACGAGCACTGAACACCCGGATGAAGAGCGTAAGAGTGTAATGTCTCCATGGACATTTGGGTCGTGCTGCTGCAAATGCAAAGGTTTTAAACCTTTGATTGGCGTTCGATCCTAAGCTCTACCCACGGACAAAAATCTGTAGTTTGTACATTTTAACAGTACAGGCCTCTAGTCTCTCTTGAAAAGAGATTCTAAATCTCAATGGGACTTCCTGGTTAAAAACATTTTAAACTAACTAACTAACTAAATAATATAATAAAATAATGAAATGGTATGATATTACTAAAAAAAAAAAAAAGTTGTCTAATTCTAATAAGTTGTCTAATGCTATTTTAAGCAGGTGATGAGACAAACAACAGGTCGTTTTGTGACGGCAGCATGGTATACATGGTATGCTCATTAAGAAAACCAATGTGTAAATTGATATAATTTTACTTTTTTCCAGACACACCACAACATCTGCACACTAACATTTAACATTAGACCTGCATTTATTTGGATTATAAAGGTAAATATGGGACGCCAAACGATAGTTCCAGTCCATTGTAGCACATACACAGCTGTTATTTATTTTATGTAAAATACACTCAACGTTGAACATCTTGCTTATATTTCCAAACTTGTCCTTTTTCTCTTCCTGTGTGCTGACGGGCCTGTTAGCCATAAACTGTTAAAGCTAGCTCTCAGGTGCACGAGCGCAGGTGACAGCCACTTCCTGGAAGGCTTCGCCTTACAGTTAGCTTGTGTGTTAGCATTTCTCGTGTTTCATACAGAAAAACGGTGCTCACCATTATGTCCTTTGCTCTAAACAACCGCCACTACGTCCGAAAACCCACAGAGCAGTCAGTCATCCGGATCAAGCCGCTGGCGGTGTGTGATCCATAAAATCTAACATTTCACGTCTGCATGTCATTTACAGACACGGAAACTGAGGACGGGACAGTGAGCATGCGCAGACTTTCTCTCTTCTTCGTGGCTGTGTGTGTTAGATGCAGCTACAGCGTATTTCTGCCATCTACTGGGCTTTTTTTAAAGCCTAGATTTTATGTACTGGGCAATCAATTGATGGTGAAAATTAGGCTATGTTTGGGGATTTTGTTTATTTAAAGAAATTTTTTAAAGTGTTACTAAAAAATTGATACTAAAAAGTGATATCATTCTGGTTTATGTCGATGTAATCCCTCATTCGTCCAGGTGTGCTTCATCGTAGAAAAGGTTTCAGGGGTTGTCATCCAGGCGCTGTTTGAGGATCGAGACGTTTTGACTTTTATCCAAAAGTCATCGTCAATGACTATTTGACCATTGACAATGACTTTTGGATGAAAGTCAAAACGTCTCAATTTTCAAACAGCGTCCGGATGACAACCCCTGAAACCTTTTCTACATTCTGGTTTATGTTCACCAATCATTCCATTTTTTTTTTTTTTAACACACATAAACCACTCAGATCATGCTCCTTCCTTCAGTGTCTCCAGAGGAAACAGTGAACAGTCTTCAAGAGCAGAGAGCATGAGGAGTAAACCAGGGCTCTCTGTCTGCTTCATGCTCAGGAAGGAGTATCACCAACTCTTCATCGTGGTCAGCGAGACCATTCACTTTAGAAACACATTTCTCAAGTCACAAACTATAGAAATGATCCCTGAAAGTATAGTCTTAATGTGAGACAGCGCTACAGCAGACACTAGAGCCACTCACTGTGACTCTGGATCAGGGGAGCAGAGGGGAAACAAGGTTGGAATGTCGAACTAATAATAGCATTATTATTTTAATTTATTAAATTAAATTCAGTATTTTAATATTTTCTTTTAATTATCAACACAATTCTAACTTTTATTCAGCGAAAACTCTGTCAGCGGAGGGGTTCCACATCAGGCAATCAGGCTCTCTGATTGGTTTGAAATCAAAGGCGTACTATTGGTTCAAGGCCGTGGCGTTGGTTTGAAAAAAGTGTCATGATATAAGTGTAGAGTCTGGAGTGGTGACAAAGCGGATCTCATAGAGAAAAACCTATTTTTGTATGTTGAAGCCTGCGCCCTGGAGTCAGTATTGTGCTCCAATATACTGGAATTCTTTACAAAAGGTACGTAAACTCCAAAATCTTGTACTTGTTGCTCATTTTGACGCCTTCTGAAAGAGCTGGAAATGCAATCATGTCACTGTTTCTAGGCATGTCCCTTATAATTTTATGGCGTCTGTCCACAACCACACTTTATAAATTAGACTAAATAAATATATGAATTCTGCTCCCCTGATCCAGAGTCACAGTGAGTGGCTCTAGTGTCTGCTGTAGCGCTGTCTCACATTAAGACTATACTTTCAGGGATCATTTCTATAGTTTGTGACTTGAGAAATGTGTTTCTAAAGTGAATGGTCTCGCTGACCACGATGAAGAGTTGGTGATACTCCTTCCTGAGCATGAAGCAGACAGAGAGCCCTGGTTTACTCCTCATGCTCTCTGCTCTTGAAGACTGTTCACTGTTTCCTCTGGAGACACTGAAGGAAGGAGCATGATCTGAGTGGTTTTACAGTGTGATAATGACAACTCAGGTGGAAGTCTTAAGCTTGTGCCAGCTACTGGAGAGTTTGAGAAATTAAGTTGATTATAAAAACAACCACAACATGTATAAAAAGTAACACCATATGTTCACATTTTTTCTTACGTTTGATTGATGGTTTGCAGCCGGCTCCTAGTCATTCCCAAAGTCAGGACACACTCACGGCGAGGCGTCCTTCCAGTACCACGGCCCTCGTCTGTGGAACGGCCTGAGGAGAACATTCAGGTTTTTAAGAGCAGGCTCAAGACCCATCTTTTCAGCCTAGCTTTTGTTTAATATTTAATTGTGTATTTATTTATTTTATGTATTCATTTATGCTTTTTGTTGTGTTCATTTATTTTAGGCTTACTATTTTAGATATATTATGTGTCTTAGTTTTACCCTATTCCTTCCCAATTCTTTATTTCTTCATATTTCTTCATCTATTCTTTTATTCATTTTAGACTCTCCAGTGTTTCCTCTGAGGGGCCCTCTGTACTGGGAGCGGTGGCTCATGGGCCCCTGGTGGAGGTTTGGGGCTTCGTCTCTCCTCTGGGCCCTGAGTCTGTGTCCTGTGGCTGTGGCCGATGCTCTGCTCCTGGTGCAGACGGCTCCTCTGATGGTGCCTCCTCAGCGGGTCTATCTGTGCTCAGCCTCCTGTATTTTAGCGCGTGCACGTGTGCGAGTATATGTGTGTGTGAGAGAGTGTGTGTGTGTGAGAGAATGTGTGTGAGAGAGAGAGTGTGTGTGTGAGAGTGTGTGCAGGTGTTTGGCTGTGTGGGGTCTGGTGGTTGAGTAGGATGTGGTCAAGTGTGGGAATGTTTTTAATTCACTATAAAGCACTTTGTGTTACATTTTTGTATGAAAAGCGCTTTATAAATAAAGTTTGAGGATAAGAGTACTTGCAGTCACGTTCTTGGGCATAACTACAACGACTAAACTAGATATTTAGGCACATTGACTTGACTCAGGTTCTGAAATAGTTTTCTGTGGTTCACATGGTCAAAGGGGCGTCTAGAAAACACATGAAAACAGTGGAGTGTCTTTTTCTGTATTTACCTAATAGTTTTTAACTCATAGATACACATGTCAGTGCCATGGTTGGCTTTAAAACCAAACTGATTGTCTGTGCAGATGTTGTGATTGCTGAACCTATTCAGAATGATATGTTCAAAAACGTTGGACAGTACACTCCCCTGAGCAATAGGTCTGTATTTATCAGAGCTGCTTTGTCCTGTATGACATAAGCATCAGCAGTCACATTTTGGGTTTGTGTTTGCCTTACACAGTCATCCAATCGACGCCACAGGTTGTTACCTAAGAAAGAAGAAACATTAGACAGAATATCAACTCAAGTGACAAAACAGTGCTACCTTGGGAAGCAGCATCAACGGTTTGTGATGTTGATGGTGGTGAGGATGATGAGGAGGAGGGGGAGGTGGTAGTGGTGGCCCTCATTATGGATGCGCATTCAGCTTTTAGTCTGATTTCTGCTTCATTTGCTCTTGCAGGGCTAAGAAACCCAATTTTTTTGAACCTTGGATCGAGCAGTGTAGCAAGGCACATAATGCTCATAGTTTGTATTCTGTCCATTTTTTCTCTCAAGAACACCCTCAGCTTCTCAGCCAAAGAAGACCCCGTAGACCTTGTTTTTTCCATTTGTTCCGTCAGGCAATGATCTAACATTGTGAGCAAAGGTATAACCTTTGAGCCAGAAACCCTTTTTTCTTCTGATAACTCTGTACTAGCATTATTAAATGGTGCTAGTACAATTAGACTGTCAGAGATCATAGCATATTCCTCAGAGGAAATGGGTGGAATGTCTGTTGAGAGACTTGCCAGTGCAGCACCTACTGGCTCTCTCTGCTCAAATAGTCTTTGGAGCATATTGTAGGTGCTGTTCCACCGGGTTTCCACCTCCTGGATAAGTTTTAGTTGAGGCTTCCCCAATTGGTCTTGCACCACCGAAAGCCTCTCCTTACAAAACACAATTAAAAAAAAACATTGTCATTAACATCATCAAGGCAGGACAACCATAAACAAAAGTAGCACTAAAGACCATGCAGTTAAACTATAGGACTTACCTTTGCAGTGGAACTGCTCCTGAAATATCCCACAATCTTCCTGGACTTGGCTCGGATATCAGAGAGCTCAGGGGTCTGGTCAAGGGCCTTTTTCACCGCCAAGTTTAGGAGATGAGCTACACATAATGCGTGTTTTAGCCGTAGCTCTCTTACACAAGCCCCCATATTGGCAGCCCCATCTGTTACAATGCATGTAACCTTTTCAGTAATGCCCCATTCTCTCATCAGTGAACCTTTCACTTGTGCAATATTCTCAGCGGTGTGTGTTTTGGGAAAGTGTTGCACTCCCAAAACAACCGCATTCAATGCACTTGATTCATCCACAAAATGGCAGGTAACAGCAAGATAGGCCTCTGTATTAATAGAGGTCCACATGTCGGAGGTTAGACTCACAGCCGCTGCTTTCTCAATGCTGGCCTTGGCTTTCTCCTTCATGTCCTGGTACCTTGCTTCCACCATGGCCTTTAGAGCCTGAAGAAAAAACATGAAGTTTAAAGTGAGTAGCTGATGCAGTGTGTCGTGTGGCTGTGACTGATAGTTAGAGCCTCACTCCTACAGTCTATGATGTTAATGGTTTAATTCAGTAAAAACACCATATTTAATCTTATTATAACCTTCTTAGTGGGGAGAACATAGGTAGGATTTAAAGATTTAACAAATCTTTTGAATCCTTTATCCTCCACAATACTGAAAGGCTGGGTGT
The DNA here is from genome assembly GCA_019453435.1 of Rhinogobius similis. NCBI lineage: Eukaryota > Metazoa > Chordata > Actinopteri > Gobiiformes > Gobiidae > Rhinogobius > Rhinogobius similis. Next base: position 2,439,038 of record CM033640.1, on the reverse strand, counting down.
CCTCAATCACCATCCTAACCAGGTCTTCATTTATTTGAGATTTTTCTCCTGAGGAAAAATAAAACAAAGTACAAACATAAATATCACTCTCAGGTTATTGCACTTGTATAATATTTAGTGTCACACTGATTGCTTTTGTCATTGCATTTTTGATAACTCACCTGGTGTTAGGCCACATTCAGTCTTATCTTTGTTCTCATGCAGAGCTCTGTAATGCCTAAGCATGGATGAGGTGTTGTTGTTATAGCCCAGTTCCCTGGCACATAACAAACACTTCACCTTGTACAAAAGTACAGGCAGATGAAGAGAAATTGCATTGCAAAACCAATATTTATTGTAAATGTAAAACAAATATTCTATTGAAACATTATTGTACATACTTTGTTGGGAGCAATGAGATCAGAGTGTTCCCACACAGGGGACACCCTTCTCTTTCTAGCTGGCTCCATTCTTTCCTAGCTGTCTCTCCTCACTTTTATATCTCCAACCTGTCTCCAAACTATCTCCAAACTATCTCCAAACTATCTCCAAACTATCTCCAAACTATCTCCAAACTATCTCCAAACTATCTCCAAACTATCTCCAAACTCTCACTAACTGCAAATCTCCATCAAACACCCACATATTGAATAGCGCGCCAAGGGTTTAAATAGCTGTCAAAACTCGCGGAAAAAATTCGAATCCCTCCCTGAATCAGTCACGTGGTACAGCCGGCGCGCGAAGCTTCGGCTGTACCACGTGACTGATTCCGCCGGAGCGCGAAGCTTCGGCTGTCATCGTTTTTGGCTCCTCCCCTGAACGAAGCAAGCCTCGAATCGCGCATCGCGGAAACACCACCTCCCCTACTCGACACACGCTTCGAAGCCTCGACTCTGAGCGTCACATCACTAGTTTGAGAAATTAAGTTGATTATAAAAACAACCACAACATGTATAAAAAGTAACACCATATGTTCACATTTTTTCTTACGTTTGATTGATGGTTTGCAGCCGGCTCCTAGTCATTCCCAAAGTCAGGACACACTCACGGCGAGGCGTCCTTCCAGTACCACGGCCCTCGTCTGTGGAACGGCCTGAGGAGAACATTCAGGTTTTTAAGAGCAGGCTCAAGACCCATCTTTTCAGCCTAGCTTTTGTTTAATATTTAATTGTGTATTTATTTATTTTATGTATTCATTTATGCTTTTTGTTGTGTTCATTTATTTTAGGCTTACTATTTTAGATATATTATGTGTCTTAGTTTTACCCTATTCCTTCCCAATTCTTTATTTCTTCATATTTCTTCATCTATTCTTTTATTCATTTTAGACTCTCCAGTGTTTCCTCTGAGGGGCCCTCTGTACTGGGAGCGGTGGCTCATGGGCCCCTGGTGGAGGTTTGGGGCTTCGTCTCTCCTCTGGGCCCTGAGTCTGTGTCCTGTGGCTGTGGCCGATGCTCTGCTCCTGGTGCAGACGGCTCCTCTGATGGTGCCTCCTCAGCGGGTCTATCTGTGCTCAGCCTCCTGTATTTTAGCACGTGCATGTGCGCGAGTATATGTGTGTGTGTGAGAGTGTGTGTGTGTGAGTGTGTGTGAGTGTGTGTGTGTGTGTGTGTGTGTGTGTGTGTGTGTGTGTGTGTGTGTGTGTGTGTGTGTGTGTGTGTGTGTGTGTGTGTGTGTGTGTGTGTGTGTGTGTGTGTGTGTGTGTGTGTGTGTGTGTGTGTGTGTGTGTGTGTGTGTGTGTGTGTGTGTGTGTGTGTGTGTGTGTGTGTGTGTGTGTGTGTGTGTGTGTGTGTGTGTGTGTGTGCGTGCGTGCGTGCGTGTGCGTGTGCGTGTGCGTGTGCGTGTGCGTGTGCGCGTGCGCGTGCGCGTGCGCGTGCGCGTGCGCGTGCGCGTGCGCGTGCGCGTGTGCGTGCGCGTGCGCGTGCGCGTGCGTGTGTGTGTGCGTGCGCGCGAGAGTGTGCAGGTGTTTAGCTGTGTGGGGTCTGGTGGTTGTGGGGTGGTTGAGTAGGATGTGGTCAAGTGTGGGAATGTTTTTAATTCACTATAAAGCACTTTGTGTTACATTTTTGTATGAAAAGCGCTTTATAAATAAAGTTTGAGGATAAGAGTACTTGAAGTCACGTTCTTGGGCATAACTACAACGACTAAACTAGATATTTAGGCACATTGACTTGACTCAGGTTCTGAAATAGTTTTCTGTGGTTCACATGGTCAAAGGGGCGTCTAGAAAACACATGAAAACAGTGGAGTGTCTTTTTCTGTATTTACCTAATAGTTTTTAACTCATAGATACACATGTCAGTGCCATGGTTGGCTTTAAAACCAAACTGATTGTCTGTGCAGATGTTGTGATTGCTGAACCTATTCAGAATGATATGTTCAAAAACGTTGGACAGTACACTCCCCTGAGCAATAGGTCTGTATTTATCAGAGCTGCTTTGTCCTGTATGACAGATACTAACAGCACTGCCACGAGTGCAACCAGTGCAGAAGCAGTGCCAATCTCCCAGTGCCATGTTTAAGATGCTCAGCATTAACAGCAGTAATTGTGGATTTATTTTCTGACAAAGTTTGGATTGGTTGGTGCTTAGTTTCAACATGGTCAACATAATCATCAGAGAATGGTTCACTGGATACACAATGATCGACTGTGTGAGGTAGTGAGTGGTTTACAGATAGTATATACTGCTTCTACGTCTTTACAGAAAGTCTTAATATCATTGCTTAACATGCTTTTAGCCATGGAATCAGCTCTCATTGCCTGCTCATTTTAACTTAATAAACTTAACTTTATAAATCTTATGGCGCATTTATCTGTTACGTTTCTAAGTTTTTTGGTCCCCGTCTGAGTTTCCTTGCTATTGCACAGGAGTTAGTCCTCACAAGCCTCCAATTGGAATTTAGACACATAAATATACACCAGGTCAGAGTTTTTGGATGTGGACAGTGTTACAGATGAGGATCTAGAGCTCACACTGAGGAGACTTGTGCTTAAGGAAAAGGACAGAATCAGGTCATTCATCAAATGGGGGGAGTGAGCTTTTGTCTTCTATTTCTGCACAGGTGAAGGCAGCTTTGCCCAACGCAAACGAGGTGGTGCTCCACGAAATCAGTCCTGGTGACTTTGTGCTGGTCAGAGACACCAAAGCACTGGCATTCGAGGCGCTAGTTGGGGCCCCTCCAATTCTCCTAATCACCGACACTGCAATGAAAGTGGCTGAGCAAGGCGCCCGATTCACACTTCACACTGTCAGCCGGTGCGCTGTCGGTCGGTGTGCGCTGTCGGTGCGCTGTCGGTCGGTGCACGCTGTCGGCCAGTCTGCACCCTGGAGTCAGTATTGTGCTCCAATAGACTGGAATTCTTTACAAAAGGTGCGTAAACTCCAAAATCTTGTACTTGTTGCTCATTTTGACGCCTTCTGAAAGAGCTGGAAATGCAATCATGTCACTGTTTCTAGGCATGTCCCTTATAATTTTATGGCGTCTGTCCACAACCACACTTTATAAATTAGACTAAATAAATGTATGAATTCTGCTCCCCTGATCCAGAGTCACAGTGAGTGGCTCTAGTGTCTGCTGTAGCGCTGTCTCACATTAAGACTATACTTTCAGGGATCATTTCTATAGTTTGTGACTTGAGAAATGTGTTTCTAAAGTGAATGGTCTCGCTGACCACGATGAAGAGTTGGTGATACTCCTTCCTGAGCATGAAGCAGACAGAGAGCCCTGGTTTACTCCTCATGCTCTCTGCTCTTGAAGACTGTTCACTGTTTCCTCTGGAGACACTGAAGGAAGGAGCATGATCTGAGTGGTTTTACAGTGTGATAATGAAACTCAGATAAAGTCTCAAGCTTGTGCCAGCTACTGGAGAGTTTAACATGTTCTTACCTGTGTTTAAGAAATTAAGTAGATTATAACGGCAACATGTATAAACAGTAACACTATATGTTCACACATTTTTTCTTATGTTTGATTGATGGTTCGCAGCCGCTCCTAGTCATTCCCAAAGTCAGGACACACTCACGGCGAGGCGTCCTTCCAGTACCACGGCCCTCGTCTGTGGAACGACCTGCCGGAGAACCTCAGGAATGTTCAGGTTTTTAAGAGCAGGCTCAAGACCCATCTTTTCAGCCTAGCTTTTGATTAATATTTAATTGTGTATTTATTTATTTTATGTATTCATTTATGCTTTTTATTGTGTTCATTTATTTTAGGCTTACTATTTTAGATATATTATGTGTCTTAGTTTTACCCTATTCCTTCCTTTATTTATTTCTTCATATTTCTTTCTTCAGTGTGCGCTGTCCGTGCGCTGTCGGTCGGTGCGCTGTCAGTTGTTCATTGGCTCTTCCAAAGGGCCAGAGTCAGGTGCAAAGCAAAGGTCGAATTTGAGACTGTGGTGACAGTCCCAACGTTCACTAAACAAACCAACTTCCAACTTCCTCCAAACCAACACATCCACATGTGTTATTTGATTCACTTGAGTATTTGAAAATTGAAAATAAATGTTTTAAGATAATAATTAAAATTGTTCTATGTTTTGAGTTTAACAGTAAAAACATGTTTTTTCCAGTTAACAAAGGAATGGACTGTGATACTGTTGAGTCAACTTGAGTTGCTTTGCCACATATTGTGCCAGTTCAGACATGTTGGAGTCCGTCTGACCCAGGTCTAGGGATAAGCTCTGGTGTACATCTGTTTATGATGTCCTTTAACTCTGAGACCCGGTTTGAGCTGGAAAACCCCTGATAGCTGTTGATACTGTCAGTCCTCTGTGGCCTTGCTCTGCTCACAAAATGACTGCCATTCTGTGTCCTGCCTCCAGTTGTGCATAAACGTCTCTGCTTTGCCTGTGATGACACAGATTAGGGACACAAACTCTCTTTCTCCTGGTACCTTGAATAAATCAACCCATAATGACTCACTTCTCTTTTTGTATTTTTATTGTTTAACTTGTCTTCAGAAACCCACAACTACATTTCCATAACAATCACTACAGCAGAGGGCAGCGGAGGCAGCCATGAGAGACAGGATGACAAGATCATCCTCTGAAGCTGTACAGAGAGTCGAGGGATGTGAGGAACCCAAAGATCCAGCTGAAAGACGCGATTGTGTCACTGGAGGAAAGGCTTTTTCTTGCTCACATTGTTATGGTGATCACCTGCTCAGCTGGACTTCAGTCAAAAGATAGACATGGTCCTTGATGTTGCCAGAAAGTTCTTAAATGTTGAAAACATCACAGAGAAGAACTGTATCACACGATTAAAGAAAGAGTAAAGGGAAATGACTTGAAAGGGTTTTGTTGTTTGTTTGTTAATCACTTTAAAACCCGACAGTGTATATTGAGCACAGTGAGTCACATCTCCAGTAGGTGGCGGTAATGCACTTTTTTTGTTTGCCACCCTTCATAAAACTCTCCAAGAAGTTGTTACACATTACTTTGTATAAAATGTATGTAGTTACTGCCTCAAGGAATTACTTTGGGATTACTTTATTTGTAATATTGTATAAATGAATGTAATATATGCCTTTTTGTTTTATTACTGACAATTAAGAGAGGTAAACAAGATATAAGTTGTTGAATTTGTCTCAAAAGGCATAACACCAACAACAGAAGTGCTTGACAGGCTGCTGTGAGCTGCAGCTCTGACTCTGACGTGTCACTCACAGCGACAGGGTCATGTCTTTTCACTTGAAGCACATTCAACCTGCTCTTTGTTTACACTGTTTCCTGCTGAAGTTTGCTTTCTCCTCCTAAACATTGTTGTTAGTGTTAAAAGTAACTTACTCAGTATTTTATTAGTAACTGAAATTGAATTACAAGTAATGTATTACACTACTAATTTACTAAAATTGCAATTTCATTACAGTAACTGAGTAAAAGTAACTTAGTGACATCCAACACTGGTGAAACCACTGACAAAGTTTTCATTGTATAAAAGTTAGATAGAATTGGGATATAATGAAAAGAAAATCTTAAAATGTGGTCAGAATTATTAGTTCGACTTT
>CM033640.1:2290550-2428050 GCA_019453435.1 Rhinogobius similis | reverse complement strand
AAAAAAAAAGCTCTAGACAATTATTCCAAGTTACAATTTTATGTGCTACTTTGCTTTTTTTAAATTATTATATTCATTTGAAAACATGTGGTGTGTGAATGAGAGTGTGCTGTGAGAGTGAATGCAGGATGGCACCGAGCCCATGGCTGCAGTGCAGGGAGTTGCATCATGTATTTTCATTAATGCACTGTCCCCAACAAATACATTAACAAACAAATAGGCATACAACAAACATTGTATTTTTTATGTGTCCATGTAATTTCCCTTGTGGGTGAATAAGGTTTGTCCAAGTCTGAGAATAAATGAAAAACATTACCTGTGCGTTTGTGTTGGACCAGAAAGAGAAAGGGCCTGTCCAGAGTGATCTCCTCCACTGCCATCCGGGAGAACATGACTGCAGCTGAGGACACACGGGGCGGGTCAGGTCTGTGTGCTGACACTGCTCTAGTCCTAACGCTTAGCCCATCATCTCTCAAGCCATTCACACAAATGTACAAATGTCTGCTCCATCCCCGCAGCAGCAGAACTATCAGCCTTCTCAGCCTTTCTACTTCCTCTTTTCCTCCATTCAGGTTTCTCCTAGTTTCATCTCTGATAATATAACCAGCTCACCTGAAGCTGCTGCTCCCTTGGTGCCGTGTTCATTAACTTCCAACGTGACTTTTTGCAGAATCTTGGAAACACAAAGTCTCTCATCAGCTGAAAGAAAGAAATGAAAGAAATGGAACATGAGTCTCAAGAGTCAATATAAATGACATAAGTATGAAATCAGACGACTGCTGCTGTCGGCTCTGTGGGATGTCCTGTGCACCTCGTGTTGTTAACATGTTACCACGGCTTGTTAAAGACTTTATACATGAGGTGAATACTTCCCGGCGACACTTCTGTGTTCTGTGTCCTAGTATTAAAATGACGCCACAAACTGAAGTACTAAAACATCTCGGTCTTTACTTTAAATGTTTATTGGTTGTTTATGTTTTAATAAAAGTTAGCATTAGCTTTGAGACACATTGAGCTAGCTAGCACGTCGCTGTGCACAGAGCTATTTCTGAGGCCCCTCCCCCCTATTTTCAAGTTTGTGTATTAGAAAAATTGCACTTTAAAAGAAAAACATTATTATTATTATGAATCCCCTCAATCAGTAACGATTGTCAGATCATATATGTCACTTATCTAAACACGATAACTGCTACTGCTAACCGCATCATAGCGTCTCTTAAGTGCTAACATAATTAAATTGTGTTTAGCGGCAGGCGTCATTTGCTGGCTGGATACACAAAGTGTCAGACAGCAGAGAAATCCTTTCATTAATTCCATAGTAAACATTTTTTTGTATCGTCACCGATCGAGTTCAGCAGGACGTGTTTTTGACGCTCAGAGGGAGAGGATTTTCTAATGAACATTCATCAAAACAGTGTGAATGCAACTGAATTCAACTCCAAGTGTGTTTTTGATGACGAAACATTGTTAAAACATGGTTTAAATCTCAAAAAAACTGTAGCAGAATATGTGTCCTTTACATAAACTGGCAAACTAAAAGCAGGATACTAGATAACTCTATTCAAATAAATTACTACCTAAGAGTTTAAAATATATACAACATGTAAGAAAAAGACAAAACAAGCAAACACGTACTACTGATGCGTGTAAAGTCAGACGTGGCCAGGTTGAACATGTTTCCCAGTCCCATGTCCGTGAGCACCTTCTTCATGTTCAGATCGGACTCCAGAGTGAACCTGTTGGCACGAAGAGCAGCGTTAGTTCCTTGCCTGCCCCCTCTGGCCGCGGAGCCACAGCGCGGTCCTACCTGGGCATGGCCAGCTGCTTCTTGACCGTCCTCAGCCCCTCCCTCCACCTCCTCAGGGTGTGACTGGTCAGCTCTGTGGAAAGGGCGTTCAGGGACACGTCGGGTTCAAACGGAGAGACCAGGAGCATGCTGAGTGAGTCGCCCTCGTACGGCACTTCGATCACGTCGTAGTCCACTCCGCCGGCGCTCACGAACTCCCCTGAGCAACGGGACCCAGCGTGAGTCATTTGTACAGCAGAGGTCAGAGATACAAGCACGTGGTGACACTAAAGGAGCACTGAGACAACCTGAAGGCTTACTGCCTCTGTGCGTGAAGAGGCGAGACTGTAAGAATGCAGGTTTTCCTTTTCTTTTCAAACTGTACACGCCATAGAGAATGATGATGGGCAGATTGATATTAAGTAATGATATATCAATTTTGAAAGAAAAAATATTCTAGTTGTTACTTAAAATGTCTTTTTTTTCTCCAATTTTTTAAATACATTGTTTATATTTTAAATTTTGGGCACATGTATTTACTTTATATCAGTTCAAACTGGAGAGGAGAGAAAATTATTATATCAAAGTTAAAATTCTTTATAGTTTCAGTGCATTTTAATACAAAACCTTTAGGTATTGGATTGATATTGCGATTGTCATGGTACAGTATTATTCGGTATCGGATCAGATTAAAAAATACTGGCAATCAACCTTTACTAACGTGAAACGGCAAAAACAAAAATATTAAGAGGACAGGTCTGGCATTTGTCCCGTTTGTCCCAGTGTCCAGTGAACTGTGCCGTCCTTTCAGTCCAGTCCTTGACAGTCCGCTCTGTCTCATCCATTTCCTTGTTCCACACTTCCTTCTTTCTATTTTTGCTAAGCGCTGGGGCACTGGCAAAGCAACAATAATACATAAACTATACAAGCTTGTTTAATATACACTATAGGTATAATTTAAAGAATAAAATAAATGACAACACCTTTATTTGGTTTAAGAAATGTTTAGAACTTAGTGGTACCTCCTCCAATTTTCATCTTCTTTGTCAACTTTTTTTCATGAACTGTCACTTGACTGATGCAAAACTGTGACAAATATTTATCACTGGTGCTGTTCCACTGAATAAAAGCGTGAAATGTGACAGTGTATTCACCATAGTGGAAGCGGTCAGTGAGCCTCATCATGTGGACCGGGGTGCTGGTCCCGTTGGCGCAGTGGAACATCCTCTCGAGGGTGAGCCGCGGGTCAAACGGGACCTTCCACAGGCCGTGGAAGTGCAGCGCGTTCAGCAGCACCAGGCGGGTCTCCTCGGTCAGAGAGCCGTTAGCCAGGAAGGCCGGGATGGCTCCTGCACAAAAGGCTCATTATTTAGATCTGATGAACATTATTTCTAACCTGCAAGATCTACTGAAAATCACAAAATTGTATGTCATTACATGCACTTTAAAGAAAGTTTTCAATTATAATTCATCATAGACCACAGGGCGACACTGTTTGTTTATTGTAGTTTTTGTTTTTTTGGTCACTTTACTCAGCGTTTACATCAGCATTTTGAAATCAACAAATCTGTCCCTTCTGCTCCTAAAGACTGAATCCACTTCATCCATAGATTTTGCTGGGACATCGTGACTTCAAAGGTCGTTTTCTTAAAATACATTTTTCTCCGACAGAGACATACAGCAAGACATGACTGTGGAGGTTAATTGAGAACTCTAAATTGCCCGTAGTGTATGAATGTGAGAGTGAATGGTTGCCTGTCCATGTCTCTGTGTTTGCTGCGACGAGTTGGCCACTGTCCAGGGTGTACCCCGCCTAAGGCCCAAAGTTACTGGGATAGGCTCCAGTCACCCAAACAGGAATAAGCAATAGAAAATGAATGAATGAATGAAGATCAGATCAGCCTTAAAGCAGCACTTGCACACAGATTCTGACAGATCCAACTCATGGATTTGTTCAGATTTTCACATTTTTACTTAAAATAATTAGGCAAAATGTACATTTTTATGCCAATTTTCAGTAAAATTTTGTTTACTAAAATACTTAATAATAAATCCCAAATCTCCTCTGTATATTCATTTGTGTCTAATATGTCAACAAAATGGAGCAATACATTCAAACCAGATTTATGTCCCAAATATGGTCATTTTTTACCCACAAAATGCCTTTTCATATGATGACAAAATTGGTGTAGACCTGCTTGTCTCCATGGAAATGGACTGAGTTTAGAATGTTCTACAATATGGCATTAAAGTTCTATCAGGTCAGTGGAATGCATGGGTTCATGGAGACAAGCAGAAACGCTACATACGCCAACCTCAAAGACACACCACAGTCATTTACAGACACGTTTGCTCCATATCAAAGGTAAAAGTGGACATACCGTTGGTGTTGTCTGCGACCCACGCGTTGATGATGCTGACGGCCTGCTCCGGGTGGCTGAAGTCCACCTGGTGAGGGTGAGTGAGGAAGGCTTTGGCCAGAGCGCGTCTGAAGCCCTTCTCGATGGACATCTTCCTCTCCACCAGGACCCCAGTGGCAATGTCCACCCCCTCCTCACTGGACACGTCCCTGTGGAGTATTCGCTGCTGCCGGGACATCCCTCGCTCTGCAGGAACCAAAACATCAGCATCAAACATCTGTCCAGTTTTTAAAAGTGTGCCTCAAAAACCTACACAAGCTTCATAGAAGTCTTTTCTAATTCTCTCTTAGCTCACATAAACTCTGTCTTTGGGCAGATGGAAACAGAGGTGGCTGCCATTCTGTGCAAAAGCCTATGTGACCTGCACCTGAACAGTCACATGGGGGAGGTGGAGCGTCCAATCAGAAGCAGAATGAAACCTTGTTTTGCTGGTTTACCCATCTAAGCACAAAACCCTCTAATGGTAGAACGTTTCAAAGGTAGTCTTCTGGACACATTTTTTAAAAATCTAGAACAGTATTTTTCAACCTTTTCAGAGACAACACACTTTTTTGTTGAAACGGTGCTGAGATCATCTAGAACATTATCACAGGGATGTTATCATTTAATTCTAATTAGAAAAAATATGTGTGTGTCACTGTGTCTGGCTCTTAGGATTCTGCTCTTGTGGTCGTTTTGGTGTCTTTTCTGTTTGCTCAGTACACTCCAAAATGTCAGTGTTTATAATATTAAAGAACTAATCTTAATTAGTCATGTCAAATTACATTTTTTTTCAAGGCATACCATAAAGCTGGAGTACCCAACTTTATATTGTAATTGAACAGCTACATTTTGTGTGTTTGCCTTAGACTTTATTGTGAAAATCCTGCCTGTCTGCATTTGATAGTTAACAATATACTTAAATACTTCATCCATCGTTAACCTGGGCGTAGCTGTAAGCAGCGCTGGGGCTGACTGAGCTTTGGTGGTGTTGATGTGTTGTGTAAAAAGTCAGCCTGAAATACAACACCGCGAGTGTGAACATTGTGGGGTTTAGAGCCAAAGAAAGAATTCTGTCAACGGGACAATATTTTTAGAGGGAATATGTTTTGCCACTCATCCAAGTAGCTTCTTCAGTTGTGGCACATGAGTGATGATAAGACGTTTACTCTGAAAATGTTGTCCAGTTGATAGAACATCACCTCCTTTTATGCGCCAAAGGGTTTGTGAGAGCAAGAGAGTGAGTTAGTTATATTTAAATACACGCTTTGAGTTATAAATTGGGTTGTTCTGTCTGTCAGGCGTGTACCTCGCAGAGAGAAGCCCATGGCAGCGGTCAGAGCTCTGTGTGTGTGCCCCGCGGCCCCGAGCTGAGCCAGGGACATCACGGCGGTCACTCCAAACGGCGAGAAGACCAGGCTCTGGTTGGACCGGTCCTGGGACAGTCGAGAGAAGACCTTGAAGCCAAAGTCCGTCTGCGCGTCCATCATGGAGCCGTGGACCAGAGCGGCCGGGGTCAGCAGCAGACAAACGCACAACACCAACATGCTGCGGAAAAAGAGACTGTGATCAGCTGGGAGCGGGAGAGGGCGATACCTGAGATTATGGATTCAATCTGACACCAATAATCCCACGGCAAGTACCTCCATATCAATCCAGTAACAATGAGTTTTATATTAAATGTATTAAAACTACTATAAGTACTTTTACCTGCACTCTAGCTTGAACTGATTTTTAAAAAAGTATAAATAAATAAATGTGCAGACAGCAATGTGTTTCAAAAAAAAAAAAAAAGATGAACGACAATCAGTACCTGAACATCAGTTTCATTTTACATACATAAGTGGTACGTTTGAACTGCACTCAGCCCTACAGAGCGCTGCAGTCACACCCAGGACGTGCCAGGAGTAGATTTACCCATTCATTTTCCCCATACATTAAAAAAAAAAGTTAAATCATGAATTTAACGGCAAGCAAGACGACTTTTGTCCAAAAACACTTCAGAAAGTCTCTGGTGAACATGAATGGGTGGTTTACTCGCTGCTGGGCTCATACAGCAGCACTCAGACACGCCCACTGCTCCTAATGGTCAGCATCTGCTCTGAGTGACAGGTGGATTTGACCAATCACTGTAAAATGTGAAATAATAGTATTTCTCTCTCTGCACACTGATGAGTTTTGTTTTATTGCCATCTTGAATGTCTTTAATGGCTATAAAAAGCTGCAAAGTTTACATTCATTGTGTTAACATTTAGAACAATGCAAAGTAAATTGTTCTGCCACATGGCCCACCCACTCTGCCCGGTCCCCAGTCATAACACTCAGGCCCAAACATGTTGCCTCAGTGCAGCTCATGGTTTGTGCAAAGAGGAAGACCCAGTAAATGTTAACATTACATAGTCTTTAAATACAACCCTCTGGACTCCATATGTTGCACGGTGGAGCAGAGGAGGAGACCACACACGACTTATTAAACAGGGAGATTTATTAAAGCCACGTTCAGGTCTGCGCGGGTGTCATTTAGTGAAACCTGCATGAAATGACCCGACTCTAAGGGCTGTACGTCTGTAATCGTTCAGTTGATTAATCCATCTATTGCGTCTTAGTTGACCAAATTCTTTAAGTCGACTAATTATTTTATTAGGATTCTAAAGGATTCATCTGGACAGCAGCAGGAAGGAGAAGGCATGAATGAGTCACCTGGAGTCGGCCTTTTTACAAAGAAATCACTCTGAGCTAAATATATTGTTGCATCACAGAGGTAGTTTGGAGAGCTTTTGCTAATTTCGCTTCCTCTTTTATTCTTGTTGAATCACAAAGAATGAACAATTAGGAAAGGGTCTTATTATGCAGTAAGGATTTCCATTTTAACCACCAGATGCATGTATGTACCCTGTGTACACACTTTTATGATGTTCACTGTTATGTAATGTTGGGATAAGCGTTCTTAAATGTACTTCCTCCACTTTTGACTCAAACTGCACACAGTTTGAACTCGTGCACTTTCCCCTGCGTGTTTGTCGATAAATACTGTTTATAAGTACTCATTGGACTGGAACATGAAGTATTTGTCTCCTGGGTGTGTTTCAAAGGTACGTGTGATTGAGTCATGGCGCTGTGGTGCAGTGGAATACTGTGCTTTGCCGGTAACATGTGCGCAGCAGACGTCAGGCTCTGTTTACACCCTCACTCACAGGCTGATGGGAAAACCACAAGGCCGTTTGACCTGCGCCAGCGTGTTCAGACTTCTGCTCACTTAAAGGACGACAAAACATGTACGTGCAGTAGTGAGTAGACAGTGTTCTGTCTGCAGGTGTGGTGGTCCATGGCCAGAAGTTACGAAAGTGTTAACTTTTGACCTACATTATGTACACAGTGTGTCATAAATGAAACTGAGAATTACCATGAGCTGAACTGCACGACTTTAAATGGATTCAAAATGTCCTTCTGTCTTTTGTTTTTAGTTGAGAAGATTAAGCTGCAACTTTGGAGCCCTAATGCAGTCCTGATTAACTGCTCTGATAAAGTATTTTAAAGACAGTGATGGGACGCTGCATAGTCAAATAAATAAACACTGTGTGTGTTTTCCTTTTGTTGTGAAGGTAATATAACATCTCTCTCTCTCTGTATGTATATATATAGACATATATACATACATACACACACATATATATGTATATATATATATATGTGTGTGTATATATATATGTCTATATATATATATATATATATATATATATATATATATATATATATATATACATACACACAGAGAGAGAGAGATGTTATATTACCTTCACAACACAACACATATATATATATATATATATATATATATATATATATATATATATATATATATATATATATATATATATATATATATATATATATATATATATATATATATGTGTGTGTGTGTGTGTGTGTGTGTGTCATCAATCATCATATTAAAAAGACCAATGTTTCTGGTGGTGCGTATTGCACTTGGACTTTGAACGTATTGCACTGGATTTGTATATACTTAATTTGTTTACACTGCTAGTTTTTGTTTAGAATTATTTAAGTTCACACTGTATATTTTGTATTTCTAGTCAAACAAAGTCTAGTTTAATTCTAACTGGTTATCACAGTTGAAGCTGTATCACATTATTGTCACTCGTTGTTTTCTGGTCGTGTCGCTGAGGCACATTTCTTTTTGTTCACTGACCACAGCAATACAACTTTTTATGACAGAAAAGTCCATTTTTACAATCCATTCATGTTTCATGCAATACTTAAACCTCATTCAAGACCTGTACAAGTTTATCATAGCGTCGTAATAACTGTCAGAATAGTAAAAATATAAAGATACATATTTATGGCTGTTGCCCCGTCCTCTGTGGGACGACCCCCAGTGAGAAAAGCAGTAGTTCTTACCTTAAAAGTGCTGTTTGGATCAGTTTGGTCGGAGCTGTCGGAGGATCTGCTTCAGGAATATCCTCGTCCCAAAAACATGTGGGCTTTATAGAGAAGGGCCATGGCCCCTCCCCTCCTCTCCCCTCCTCTCCCCCTCCTCACACTCTGTTACTGATGGTGATGTCATGCTGCCCGTCTGGTTCCACTTCCTCTCACCCCCCCTGCCTTCCATGCCCCCCACCCTCTCTCTCCCTCACTCCTTCCCTTCTCCCTTCCTCCTCACTCCTTCTCTTACGCCGCTCTTCTCTCTCCCTCGCCCTCTCCTTTCTCTTCCCTCCTCACTCCCTCCCACCAGCTTCACTCTCTCCATCACTTTCTCTTTTCTCACTTTCCCCCCTTTCTCTTTACTTTCTCTGCTCAATATTCTCCCTCCCCTTCTCTCTTCTTTCACTAACTCTCCCATTACCCTGACTCTCTCTACTTTCTCCCCTCACCTCCTGTCTCTCCTTTCCTCCCCTCTCTTTCTCAGTCCTCCTTTCTCTCCTTCTCTCTCCCCTTTCTTTCTCTTCACCAGCTCTCCAATCTCCCCCGACATTCTCCTTTGTCTCCCCTCTCTCTCCTCACCCCTCTTTTCTCTTCCTTCTGTCTCCCCCCTCTCCCCCCTGGTCCTTTCACTGTCCGAGCGCCTCACCATGACCGAGCGTGGAAAGTGTCTGAGCGCAGCCCTCAGGAAGCGCCCTGTCCCCAGATAACGCACTGACTCAGAGGAGCGTCTGACACAGCAGATGAGAGGGCATTCCTCAGCCCAAAATATCCACTGGCTTTTGTTTGCAAAAGTTTCCAAAAGAGTAATCTAATGCAAAACACACTTTGCCTTGATTTAGTCACGTCCTGTTGTTAGGTAATACAGTACGTGTCAAAATCATTCAAGTCATAAAAAGACTGGATTTGGAAGTGAAAGTTAGTTGCATCATTTAATGGAAATAGATACTGTACATTTAATGCCATAATGTGGAATATTACAGCTAAAGTAGAGCTAAATCTCCCTGGACACAAGCAGGAGGCAATATTTTATCAATGACCCCCGGCAGCTCTTAAACTCACTTTATGCTTGTGGTGGAAAGTAACCAAGTACAAAAGTAAAAGTACTGTACTTAAGTGTACTTTTTACTTACTCACTACATTTGAGACCAAGTATCTGTACTTTTTACTCCACTGCATTTTTTTTACTGGACTGAAAAGTAGACAGACCTTTTCATTTGGTTTGAGGGTTATTCTTCTCTTGATGGTGATGTTCTGCCTGAAGGTTTTGAGTTCAGTCTCAACAACAAGCAAACTCAAATATTCACATGAAATGTCTATAATAAATCAAACAATTCATTATGACATCTTATACATAAACTGGTCCCATGATCTGCATGAAATACTTTTATTTTTTACTCTTAAACTACATTTTCAAACAGGTATTTCAACACGTTCACGTTTTTTTAATGTGATACTTTTACTTTTACTTGAGTAACAAATGGAGTACTTCTTCCAGCCTGATCCTCGAGGGTGTGTGAGGCGAGATGTTGTCATTTTCACAGACTCGGGCCCTCGCTTCACGGGTCGGCATTTCTGACCACACGGACGGTCAGCGCGGAAATGAGCGGAGCGTCTGCACAGCTCTGCTCCACCGTCTGCTCCATAGACCGTACATATCAGTGGACCGCGTTAGCATGCTAGCCGCCGCGTTCCAAATAGGAAGCAGCTATGGAGGCGCTCCTGGCTCCATGAAGCCGAGCTGCCATTCACTTTCTATTGTGACACTGGTGCGCTTTACTCTCCAACTGTTTGGGTCAAACTCACCATCTGTGAACTAAAATATCAGTTTTGACACACTCTACATGATCCTGGTGTTTTTTCCAGATTAGTCCGTGTGGTTGCCACGATATGCACTCGGATTTACAAATATGGAGTGTGGCTCCACTTTAGCCGCTATAACTGCTAGCCATGATGGGCTTCATTTGGCTGGAGCCAAACGCTATGAGTGACGTCACAATCCCATAGTCCACTGATATGTATGGTCTATGGTCTGCTCCTGCGTCTGCTCCTGCGTCTGCTCCTGCGTCTGCTCCTGCGTCTGCTCCTGCGTCTGCTCCTGCGTCTGCTCCTGCGTCTGCTCCGGCGTCTGCTCCGGCGTCTGCTCCTGCGTCTGCTCCTGCGTCTGCTCCACCGTCTGCTCCACCGTCTGCTCCACCGTCTGCTCCACCGTCTGCTCCTGCGTCTGCTTCTGCGTCTGCTCCTGCGTATGCTCCTGCGTCTGCTCCACTGTCTGCTCCTGCGTCTGCTCCACTGTCTGCTCCTGCGTCTGCTCCTGCGTCTGCTCCTACGTCTGCTCCTGCATCTACTCTTGCGTCTGTTCTTGCGTCTGCTCCTGCGTCTGCTCCACCGTCTGCTCCTGCGTCTGCTCCCGCGTCTGCTCCTGCTGCACAGGCTTTTCTCAGCTGGCAACACTAGCTGCAACTTCAGAAATAAAGACACTGCATTTTTATGACTTTATTTAGTGGCAAAATTGTCTTTTACCGACAAACAGGTGGGAACACTGAGGATAGTGAGTGAAATGGATGAAATCTAGCTTCATATTCACTTGTGTGACAGTGCTGATGGATTACTGCACTTTTGTTGATTCAAACAAAAACACATCACAACAACCAATTTTAATTAAAATGTGTCCGTCTCAGTAAAACCACAGCTCGTTAGGCGGGACATGCAAGAGAACAACTACTTGTCTTGGTATCTTAAAAGAAATCCTTTCAAACGCTGCAGTGACATCATGGCTGCTGAAGTACTTTGTACTTTGATTGCTGTCTTTGCGTTTTTCTTTGTCTGTTAGCTGCTTTTGTTTAACGCCCCACCTAATTGACATGAAATTCCAACTTCAAAAACATTGCTACAATTAATTCTATTATGTAACCTCAAATACACAAGTAATAAGTTCAAATGCTGACACGTGGTTAAAGTATGTCTGGTGGCTGACTCTTGTGAATCAGTATTTTAACAGGCTGTGCTCATGACTTCTGGAATATGATGTCATTCCCTCAGATGGAGGGCTTTTTTACTGTTCACAAGAAATGATCAAACTGAATACACAATACATTTGTTTTAGATTGGATCCTCAAATATGCCATATGTATATTCCACTGGTCCTGGTCCACTCTTTGGAGTGGACCAGGACTGTCCGAAGTGTCTCCACTGTCTTTAAGGTCCAGCTTCAGTGTTCAGACTGTGGGGTGACTGGAGAGCGCACACGCAGATGAAACAAAACGGCGAAAAGCAACCAATGATAGGAATTATTTCTCACTAAACACTGACTTGATCTTGTAACAAACCACTGTATTTCCACCGAGGCTAACTTTGAACTTTAAATAAAAAAAAATAAATAAAAAAAAAGCTAGCCAAGCCCATTAGCATCAGCTGTTCCCCGTTTATCGACGCACAGCACTCGCGCCACTATGGATAATATTATAGGCTATTTCCAGGTCCTAATCATCTAACATTATCCAAAGCCAATGCATTCCATACAGAGAGGCTCAAACGCAGCGTCGAGCCTTTGCAGAAAGAAAGAAATGCAGAAAAAGATGAGGACACAGGAAGTAGTTTTGTGTTTACTCTAGCTCAAAAACACAAACTTGGAATTACTAAATGTCTTTTTGTGAATAGTTTTTAATTGGCATTTTGCTTAAAAGCATCATGACTAGGTTATTATAGACCTGAGTGACGTTAGGCTGACGTCGGCTGCTCTCGTCGCAGACTCTGCTCCGCTGCAGAGTCAGGCCATGAACAGGAAACAAGCTGCCATTGATCCAACCCAGACCGACCGCTCCAGCACAGACCACAGCCACTGGAAATTCTGGAAGTTCTCACACCTTCGGGGATGAGTAATGCCACACTCTATAAGCTGTTGTCCAGACAGAAATGTTTCATTTACGCTGAAGGAAAAGGGGTTGAACTTGTTTTTTTCCTGCGGAGAGGCCCCGTAATGACAGAGATTTCAACCATAAACCAGGACTCAAATAATCATAGACTAATGTTATCTGTTGTTGTTGTTGTTGCTAGGTCTATTACACAATAACAGTTTATTCAGGATATGATGAATGCATCTATAAATAACCAAGGTTTATGTTTCCATTTAAGGCTGCAGAACAGAAATTCCCACATACTTTCCTTAAGTTTCATGGAATCCAGTGGTCACTGGTGATGAAAAGGCATATTCCCATGTGAGCTGTAGCCTGTTAGAGTGAATAAAGTGAAATAAACATTAGGTAATGTACAAGTATGACAAGAAAAGAAAAGAAATACTGTTTTGTGGCTTTAGCTGTGAAAACATGACATGACTGTGCGAGAGGTGGGACATTTACAGCTGTGATGATGATGTCTGTTATTGGTTATTTTAGATTAAAAGTCAATATAATTACACTAAACAATGGTTACAAAGACGGACCAAATAAATACTTTTAAGGACAAAAAAACACTCCACACAAAGATGTTTTGACACAAACCAATTATTAATGTATTTTTAGACAACACGAGCAAACATAAAATGCACTTTTGACATTAAGATTTTATATAAAGTAAAATTACTTCTCCAGGAGTCAGATTGGATTATTTCACTCTTTAAAGCAGAACTAAGTAACATGGTGTGGTGGTTGTAAATGTACTTTCGAGGGGGTTTGAAGCCCCCGCCGTCGCCCCCTGCTGTCTCTGTAACTCTCCTGAGAAACCTTGACTCTCTTTTTTATATTTGATGATATGAAATGTTTTTGAATGTGATCATTATTATGAATTTCAATAAAAAGAAAGGGAAAAAAACAAAAACAAAAAAGCTTTTGTGTCTTTTTACTGGCAGTGTATTTTCACAAGAGACCTGCAGGGGGAGCTTTAATGTAATATTGATAATGCAAGAGCTGCATTTTATGTTTAATGATCTGAAAGATTTACGTGTAATAAATTTGCGAAAAAATAAACAAAAAACAAACAAAACAATACAACTGAAATCAAGAAGCGTTCACACAGTATCGATACTCAAAAGAGTATCAATACCACATCTTGTATTAGGTGTTCACAGTGTGGTAATTCTTACACCAGCAACATAAATGTGAGTGTGAGTTTTTAAATTCAAAGAGGAGCTCAGTTTCTTCAGTTCTACTCAGACGATTGGAATATTTCCTACTGACTGAATTCTTTAAAGTTCAGTCAGAGTGAGCCAGACATTCCCCTCCAGGAGCTTCTGTGCTGGAGGACGAGTGTTTCCAGGGCGTGGACAGTGAAGGCCCACTGAGTAAGACAAAGTGACATCCAGTGACATGACATCATCTCAAGTGTAGTAAAAGGGTAAGAGTGACACTATTTTAATCATGTTTGAGGATTAAAGGGTTCATGAGATCTTCAGCTCCAGCACACGCACCAAAACCACACCAAGCTCACAGCGGTTTGAACACACACATTCAACAGGGACAGGGACAGGGACAGGGACAGGGACAGGGACAGGGTCAGGGACAGGGACAGAGAGAGAGAGAGAGACAGGGACAGGGACAGAGACAGGGACAGAGACAGGGATAGGGACAGAGAGAGGGACAGGGACAGAGACAGGGATAGGGACAGAGAGAGGGACAGGGACAGAGACAGGACAGGGACAGAGTCAGGGACAGGGACAGAGACAGGGACAGGGACAGAGAGAGAGAGAGAGACAGGGACAGGGACAGAGACAGAGACAGGGACAGGGTCAGGGACAGGGACAGAGACAAGGACAGAGAGAGGGACAGAGACAGGGACAGGAACAGAGACAGGGACAGAGAGAGGGACAGAGAGAGGGACAGGAACAGAGACAGGGACAGAGAGAGGGACAGGGACAGGAACAGAGACAGGGACAGAGAGAGGGACAGGGACAGAGACAGGGACAGAGAGAGGAACAGAGACAGGGACAGAGACAGGGACAGAGAGAGGGACAGAGACAGGGACAGGAACAGAGACAGGGACAGAGAGAGGGACAGAGAGAGGGATAGGAACAGAGACAGGGACAGAGAGAGGGACAGGGACAGGAACAGAGACAGGGACAGAGAGAGGGACAGGGACAGAGACAGGGACAGAGAGAGGAACAGAGACAGAGACAGGGACAGAGACAGGGACAGAGAGAGGGACAGAGACAGGGACAGGGACAGGAACAGAGACAGGGACAGAGAGAGGGACAGGGACAGAGACAGGGACAGAGACAGGGTCAAGGACAGGGACAGAGACAGGAACAGAGACAGGGTCAAGGACAGGGACAGAGACAGGAACAGAGACAGGGTCAAGGACATCAGAATCAGAATCAGAAACTGTTTATTGCCATTGTCAGTGAAATTCACAAACGTAGGAACTTGCTTCGGCGTAGGTGCAACATAAAGCAAAGGATAAAATATAAAAAATATATAAAAAGGCATGCATAAAATTAAGAATAAAATAGACTAAGATAGACTGGGACTATATACAGAATGTACAGTTGGCAGATAGTGCAATGTGCAAATGAGTAGTGCAAATAGATTGTTCTTAAATAGTATTATTGTTGAAGTGACAGGTGTTACAAAGTGTTCATGAGTCCAACGGCAGAGGGAAAGAAACTGTTCTTGTGGCGGGAGGTTCTGGTCAGAGTCGTGGCTGGAGTTGCAGCAGTTGGTGTACAGGGAAAAGAGCAGAGGAGAAAGTACACAGCCCTGTGGAGTTCCTGTGTTGATAGTCCGAGTCTCTGAGACATTCTTCCCCAGCCGCACGCACTGCCTCCGGTCCGTCAGGAAGTCAGTGATCCACCTGCAGATGGAGTCAGGCACGTGGAGCTGAGAGAGCTTGTCCTGGAGCAGAGCAGGGATGATGGTGTTGAATGCAGAGCTGAAGTCCACAAACAGGACCCTGGCGTAGGTTCCCGGGGAGTCCAGATGCTTCAGGATGTAGTGGAGGGCCAGGTTGATGGCGTCGTCTACAGATCTGTTGGCTCTGTAGGCGAACTGCAGTGGGTCCAGGGCGGAGGAGGTGAAGGACTTGAGATGGGGCAGGACCAGGCGCTCAAAGGACTTCATGACGACAGGCGTCAGCGCCACAGGCCTGAAGTCATTAAGTCCAGTGATCCGGAGCTTCTTGGGAACAGGGACGATGATGGACGACTTGAAGCAGGCTGGGACATGGCATGACTCCAGGGAGGTGTTAAAAATGTCTGTGAAGACAGGAGTCAGCTCGTCCGCACAGTGTCTCAGGGTGGCGGGGGAGACACCGTCTGGTCCAGCAGCTTTCCGGGGGTTGGACTTCCGAAACTGTTTCCTTACATTGTCCCTGTGTAGTGAAAGGCCAGTGGGGGAGGTGGGGGGACCCGGGGTGTGATTGGCAGAAATGTCTATTGTAGTGAGATGGGTGGGGGAGGGGGTTGAGATTTCGAATCGTGAATAGAAGGAGGCGAGCTGTTCAGCGAGTTTCTGGTCGTCGGCAGCATGGGGGGCTTTGGGCTTGTAGTTGGTGATCTGCCTAAGTCCCCTCCAAACCGCCGAGGCGTTGTTAGCAGAGAAAGACTGCTTTAGGCACGTGTTGTACAGAGATCTACCTCTTGACACCTCCCTGCTAAATCTGTACTTAGCACCTTTGTAGCTCTCTCTGTCCCCTGCTCTGAAAGCTGCCTCCTTCTGCTGCCTGAGCTGCCTCAGTTTGGGTGTGAACCAGGGCTTGTCGTTGTTATAAATCACCCTGGTGCGTGTGGGGATGATACTGTCCTCACAGAACTGGATGTATGACGTCACAGTGTCCGTGTACTCATCCAAACCATCCGTGGCAGTTTTGAACACATCCCAGTCTGTAATGTCCAAACACGCGCGTAGTTCCTCCACTGCCTCGCTGGTCCACTTCTTAGAAGTCCTCACTACAGGTTTGGAGAGCTTCAGCCTCTGTCTGTACGTGGGGATCAGGTGGATCATGGCGTGATCTGAGAGCCCCAGGGCAGCGCGAGGAACCGCGCGGAAGGACCCACTCACTGTAGTGTAACAGTGATCCAGCGTGTTCTGCTCTCTGGTCGGGCATTTAATAAACTGTCTGTACTTTGGTAGTTCCTGGCTGAGATTACCCTTGTTAAAATCCCCGAGGATGATCAACAAGGAGTCCGGGAAGTCCTGCTCCGTATTCAAAACCCGCTCCGCTAACACGCGCTGTGCCTCGTGTACGTTCGCACAAGGCGGGATGTAAACAGCAGCGAGAATGAATGAAGCGAACTCACGTGGAGAGTAGAATGGTTTACAGTTAATGAAGAGATATTCCAGATCAGGAGAGCAGAGTTTGGAGATCACAGTCACATCGGAGCACCAAGCGTTGTTGATGAAGAAACAGACTCCACC
The DNA here is from genome assembly GCA_019453435.1 of Rhinogobius similis. Lineage (NCBI taxonomy): Eukaryota > Metazoa > Chordata > Actinopteri > Gobiiformes > Gobiidae > Rhinogobius > Rhinogobius similis. Next base: position 2,411,080 of record CM033640.1, on the reverse strand, counting down.
GCCTTTTGTTTTTCCCCCGGAGAGATCCCTTTGTCTGTTGGCGCGGAGGAGCTGGAATCCCTCCAAATGGAGCGCGCAGTCCGGGATCGACTCGCTGAGCCACGTCTCCGTGAAACACAAAACAGAAGACGAAGAGAAGTCTCTGTTCCTCTTCATCAGCAGCGCCAGTTCGTCCATCTTGTTGCTGAGTGAGCGGACGTTGGAGAGGAAAATCCCAGGTAAGGGCGTACGCGCGCCGCGTTTCCGAAGGCGCACGAGAGCCCCCGCGCGCTTTCCTCTTCTGCGGCGTCTCACTCTTTTGGCCAAAACTAGCGCTAAGTCTGCAGCAGACACTAAAAAAACTGGAAATAAGTCCGTGGGGGCAGAAGTTTTGATGTTTAAGAGCTCTTCACGGGTGTAAGAGCACGCGGACACACGATTAACGCACAAAAACAAACAACATAGAGCGCACCAAAACGCCAGGGCATCCGTCAGCGGCGCCATCTTGGATATATATATATATATATGGACAGGGACAGAGACAGGGACAGAGACAGGGACATGGACAGGGTCAAGGACAGGGTCAAGGACAGGGACAAGGACAGGAACAGGGTCAGAGACAAGGACAGGGTCAGAGACAGAGACAGGGACAGGGTCAAGGACAGGGACAGGGTCAAGGACAGGGACAGGGTCAAGGACAGGGACAGGGACAGGAACAGGGACAGGGTCAGAGACAAGGACAGGGTCAGAGACAGGGACAGGGTCAGAGACAGGAACAGGGTCAGAGACAGGGACAGGGATAGGGATAGGGACAGGGACAGAGACAGGGTCAGAGACAGGGTCAGAGACAGGGTCAGAGACAGGGATAGGGACAGAGACAGGGACAGAGACAGGAACAGGGTCAAGGACAGGGACAGAGACAGGGACAGGGTGAAGGACAGGGACAGGGTCAAGGACAGGGACAGAGACAGGGACAGGGTCAAGGACAGGGACAGAGACAGGGACAGGGTGAAGGACAGGGACAGGGTCAAGGACAGGGACAGAGACAGGGACAGAGACAGGGTCAGAGTCACGGACAGGGTCAGGGACAGGGACAGGGTCACGGACAGGGACAGGAATGTCTGTGGAGTAATGATGGGCGATACCACAATTGTTAGTATCGATATGATACAAAGTACTTTGGGGGTGATTTTTTCCTATACTCGATACTGGATACTGGATACTGGATACTGGATACTGGATACTGGATACTGGATACTCGATACTGGATACTGGATACTGGATACTGGATACTGGATACTGGATACTCGATACTGGATACTGGGTACTGGATACTGGATACTGGATACTTGATACTCAATACTGGATACTGGGTACTGGATACTGGATACTGGATACTGGATACTGGATACTGGATACTGGATACTTGATACTCAATACTGGATACTGGGTACTGGATACTGGATACTGGATACTGGATACTGGATACTGGATACTGGATACTTGATACTGGATACTGGATACTGGATACTTGATACTGGATACTGGACACTGGTCCTGCTGCACATTTGAAGTCATTTCAATACGTTTCTGTTTCATTAAACCAGGCTCTGACACATGGACCTGTCCAGTCTGCTGCTGCGGAGGGTTAGACACAGATGGACCGTACATGTCTGATTGAACGCCTGCTCTCATCATTTGCATATGCTAATTAGTAATGATATTCACATAGCAGTATGGACACTCAACTTTACTGAGCCGGTATCAATATATCAATACTAGATCCGGATACTCACGTCCCTGTGCAGCTTGTTCTCTTTACATGAGCGCTCTGCTCTTTCTCAGGTTTCACGCTCACGGTCAGGACACAGCTCAGGAGCTCTGGGATGCTTTTTATTTTACAGTATATATAGTATATTTCCAGATTGATTTTGTTTGTGGGGATTCTTTTCACGCTGGAAGTTCATAAGGATCAGAGCTGGTCCATGTGCCTTTTCAAATTGTAAAGATAAAATAGAATGGTTTTGTGTAATGATCAAACAGTAAGGACAAAACCTCTGGTTTCTTTTTCCTTAATGTAAATGTATAATGTAAAATAAACGTATTACATAAAAACAAGACTGCAGCGGCTGTTGTAGAGTTTTACCCTCAGATATGAATGACCTGTAAACGCTCTCAATCCCCTCTGGCGCCATCTAGTGGTTTCAAGTTGAATAACAAGAAATCACAGAAAAGAAAAGGAAAGGCACATGTTTTTGGTGGTAAATGTAACCAGAGAGTTCAGAGCATGTGAACCACAGCCACCCAGACCCACATCCACCACAGACTGTGGAATTATGCAGGAAATACACTGCAAAAACACTTCACACTGCCTTATTCATTCACGCCACACTCAATGGTCATTACATACAACTGTAGCCACAGCTGCCTTGGGGCAGACTGACAATCTATGCCATCAGCCCCTCCCATCACCACTAATCATTCACACACACAGCACTTTCATATTAGGCAATGCATCCTCCAGCGCCTCCTGTGGTGTCCCACCCCAGCACTGACCAGGCCCTGACCCTGAAGGTGAGGCCCTGACACTGAGGGTGAGGCCCTGACACTGAGGGTGAGGCCCCGACACTGAGGGTGAGGCCCTGACACTGAGGGTGAGACCCTGACACTGAAACAATCTCAGAATGGAATAAACTTCCAACTGAGCTAAAATTATCCAAAGACCTAAAAAAATGTAGCCTGCAAATAAAACAGCATTTTCTTAAAGGGCCGACCTGTCAGCATCAGAGTTAGACACGAGATACAGGGGAGGTTTAGGAAGAGACAAGTTTTAATTATTTTTTTTACTAACTATTGAATGTATTAACACTGTACATATCATGCATCGCATTGTCTTATGCTCTGTGTTCATTGTTTTTGTAATGTCATTGTGTGTCTCAGGGACTGCAGATGGAAATGAGCTCGGAGAGCTAAAATCTGGTACAAAACATCTTTTCATATTCTTGTGATTAATGCTCTTGTACACTGTCCCTGTCAAATAAATCAAAATAAAATTAAAAATAAGGTGAGGCCCTGACGCCTGAGGGTGAGGCCCTGACGCCTGAGGGTGAGGCCTGAGTGAGGATCACTTCAGTTGTACACGTACACGTTGTTGTTGAGTAGTTGTGATTTGATGTTGTTACACATCTATGTGTCTGGCATGTTTACTTGTCAATTTACACAGTCAAATAATAATTTGACTAATAATAATAATTATTATATTTAACATTTTGCTAAAAATGTATTCCAGTTTGGCATTCTTTAATGTTCATAATTTGACTTCCTAATTCTAAAGTTATGACGTAAGACAAGGAAATTCCAGTTGTTACCTAGCAACCATGTTGTAGACTGGGCCAAATATCACAGAAATTGTTATTTGACAAATAAAAGAAAACACCATTATTTTTGTTGAATTAATGTTCAAAGAGTCAGAAAATTGTTTCTTGCATCTAAATCAGAGGTGTCAGGCTCAGTTTGGGCCGGAGGCCGAATTTCGACGCTCAGGGCGGGTCACGGGCCGAACATAACATAAAATGTACATCAACAGCTCACTCACAGTTATTTGTGGACACTGTTGAACAAACCTGCAGTTTGTACAGGACAATTACTTAGTGATAAACTATAGGTGAATCACATTAGTGCGTCTGATTTTTTACGCCACATTGACGTGTAAACTGCAACAGTCTGTTCTGAGCAAATGTTTAACACTTGCTTTTCAGATGTACTACATTTTCACGCAGTTTTGCTCCTTGCAGTCCACCAAACATTATCATTTGCATTTTCTCTGCCTCAAATTGTGTGCGTTGAGACAAAATTGCCCTGTTTTGCACATTCATTAGGTCCCATGTGTTAAATTTGAGCAGCGCTCTGAGCAGCGGTCTGAGAGATGCACATTTCAACTGTAACTCTGCAGTTACAGAAAAAAAAAACTGGAAAAGTTTTTGCTCCAGTTTAGCTCAACCTGTTTTGCACGCTTAGTAAATCTGGGCCTAAAAGGTGGGTTTACTGGACTCTTTCTGAAAAAGAGAAATCAAGGTGGAATACAATTGGAGAATAAAAAAGGCATTGGGGATTTGTAAAGAAAGCTGAGAATGGGATTAGTTGGTTTGGTTGGAGTTCTGAAGCAGTCACTTCCACTCAGTTACAGGATGCTATTATTCCTCTGGACTTTGACTCCATCAGCCTAATCCACATCACAGACGAGATCACAGGGGCCTGTTTCAGCTTCCGTTTGCAAGTGCCATTTAGAGTTCTTTTAATTATTGAAGAGATATATTTGAACTGGTGCATTGACTCTGGAGTAAAACATTCCTGAATAAAGACATGAGACATCCATACAACAAATGTATTTAATGTAATAAAGGATTAAGTGAAATGTATTGAGCTCGTCATGGGGAGATTGTTTGATTACATTTTTTAAGACACATTGTTTGATAAAACTAAAACAGACTTTTACTCTATTTCCAATTATAAATGGTATCCTTCTGTCAATCAACAATCAAAAACAAAACATGTCAAATGAAGCACATACAGTATTATCTAGAGGTGATTCTTTGCAACATGCACCTGTTGTCTTTTACACAAAGATAAGCATTTCATTCATTCACACAAATTAAGAAAAAAAGAACCCAAAAACTTAATATTTACAAATATTTGTATGCTTCATAACATTTAAAAATGTACAGTTTGCACCTTGCCTGCTTGGTTGGTCTGTCTTCTTTCAGCCGCCACGGTTTGTGTCCAAACTCATCTAATAATGTTTATGGAGAATAATGCTTTTGTGTCCAGGATGGTCAGTACAAAAGTGTCCTCAGTGGAGACATGGTTGTCCCTTTGTCCAGTTTGTCTCATGTCTCCATTTAAGGCTCTGAGTTTAGCCCCAAGTGAGTCCAGAGGGTCATCAGCACAATCGCGCTAGAATTATTTTACATTGTGCACATTTCTCTTTCAGTGGGAGTACAGGTTCTCTCTCCGGCCCTCAGTTGAACCAACAGACAAAGGGAGCGTAAAAAAAAACCCTCAGTGACAGCCTCTTGTAGCCAAAGAAAGCACTTCACCACGTCCGGATTAAATGACCATTTCAGTTGAATCAATGGTGGAAAATGAGCAGAATACAAATTTGACTGTGTTGGTTTTACCCTGTTTAGGGGGAGCTCTCAGGTCACCCTTAAAATATGGTTCTCAACAGGTGGTTCAAAAAGTCTGATCGATTCATACTTCATACTGTTGAGGAAACCTATAAAGCTAAACAATATAGTTATTATTATCTAGTTTTAGAATTGACATGTACAGTGTGATTTTTTTCATTTGCATTTTTTTTGCACAAAGACACCTGAGATTTGTAATTATGAAACTCTTTGAAAATTATTCCAGTTTGTTGCCCAATTATTATTATTAATATTATGAAAAAAAGTCAAATCTGTTTGGCCCCAGCACAGATGTATTGGAAAAGCAGTAAGAAATGAGCTGTTGTCTGCATCTACTTTACAGAGCGTTTCATTCTCTGTAAAGCAGAAGTGTGCACTGTGCAGCGTCAGCGTGAGGACACTGTATTTGTTAACTCGCTCTGGGCTCAAAGAGTTGTAAAAAGCACTTCTAAACTCATCGCTCATTTAGGAAAGTGAGCAACAAACTGTTTGAAATGAACTAGTTCTGTTTTTCACGTTTTTAAGACCTTAAAATTACAGGATCAAACTGACTTTTTTTGTGAATTATCCTTTTGAAATATATGATTTTGGGATGCTGATGGGTCCACCAGTTGAGAACCGCTGGGCTAAAATGTTGACTGACTTGCCTTTTCTGTGCTTTAAGGGTTATTCATTTAAATTAATCAATTCCACTCTCCCCAATTGGAAATACCGAGCCGTGCTACATTTTCAAACTTAATCTTACAACATTTCAAATTTAAGTTTGAGCTGCTTGTCTGCCCATGGTATCTGTGACACACACAAAATAATAATAATAATAATAATAAAATACAGTTCTATAGCGACCCGGTGCCATGCCCGTGGAAATGTACCGTTTGATGCACTTATGCACACTCTGTTATGAATATTAAAAAGCATGCATGTGCTCAAAATGAGGGCCATCTTTGTTTCTCAGCTTTGCCACTGTAGAAAAATATCCTTGTGCAGAACAGATTGTGTTACAGCTGTAAATAACTGTATATAATCATGAGTTTGGATATTGCAAATGAAACGTCTAAAAGGACAGCAGATGTGTGTGAGGTTCAACTTAAAAATATGAAGTCATGATTCAAAACGTGCATTGACTGACAATGTCTTTCCCCCTACCACATGCATAGTTCCCCACTGAGAAAAAAACAAACAAACATTTATATACTTTCTTTGTACACTTTTATATAGAACTATATATAATATCATTTCTCTATATCTATATTTTCAGCAAAAAAAAGTTTTTTTTTATTTCCCACCCCCAGAAAAGACAAATGCTTGACAAAAAAAAAGATTTAAAAAAAGAGCACAATCAAGGCCCAGTTGGCAGTCATGAAGACACAGCATGTTGTAATAGAACACATTTTTTCATTTTCTGTCACTCCATGAGAACGCATAGACTTGGCACCATAAATTCTGAATGCTGGTAGGATAAAAGAGGAGCTTAGAGCGCGTGGGTTTGGAAGCCCTCTTTATGAATACTCACTGCCACCAGAATCCTAATCCGTAATCAATGAAAACCTCCAAAACAGGCTTATTTGCCTCTGATTCGATTTACAAAGTTCACTGGGGCAATCGGACCTCCTTGTTAACTTCCCCAGAGGTAGTTTTGTCTATGCTCCATTGAAATCCAACTCGAATTGAAAGTACCAGACGGTTGTAGAAAAAAACAAAATTGAAAAATGGGTTGATTTGTCAGACAAACTCATAGCTCTAAGCCTACTGAACGGGTACAATGTTAAGAAAAACAACCAAATGCTAAAAGACATCAAGGACAGAAATGACAATTACGACTTGTCCCTTATTAAGAAGTCTTAAAGATCTTTCAAGAGAAGCAGATCAAAATCACTCCACTCCCAAGAAGTGCTGGCCCGTCTCTCCACCTCCGAGCAGCAGGTGGCGCAGTAGAGTTCTTTGCCAGTACTTTCCACAGGAGATCCAGGAGTCCTTTAGAGCGCTCTTGCTCTTGCCATGCCGGTACTTTGCTTTACTATACTCGGGTGGTGGAGTGCGGGTGCGGCAGGGTGTTGTTGTGCCCCGTCGATGGGAAGGTGTTGAAAGCGTGGAGCGGCTGCATGCTGGTGATGGTGCTGGGGATCATGGTTATAGTGTTGGGGGTCATAAGGGGGACATCGTCGGGTGCCCTTCGTAGAGCCAGGGTGTAGTCGGGCGGGCAGGACGGGCGCAGGATGTCGTGGGGCCGGAGCGGCTCCAAGTCGTGGTGAGCGTCGTGCTCCGAGTGCTTCATCTGCAGCGACATGATCTCCTCCTCCTGGCTGTGGGCGAGATCGTTGGCGGGGCCCCCTCTCTGCGGCGACAACCGGTGGCGTCGCATCTCGTGGCGTTTGTCCCGTTTGTAATAGAGCGCGGCGAAGGCGAGGATGTTGAGGAAGAGTAAGGACGCGCCGACGGCTACAGTGACGCTCAGTTCTGTGGAGTAGTCCCGAGTGTCGAACGGGAAGAGGTCTTGGTGCGGGCGGTCGGATCCTTCAGGTTCGGGGTCGGAAGGGAAGGTGGGGTAAGGATGTCGGGTGGTGCGAGGGCCAGGGGTGCGAGACCAAGTGCGGGTCCCTGAGCCAGAGCCGGGGCCCGATGGGGAGCGCGTGGTGGTGGGGAAGAGTTCTTCGTGGAGACTGTGGAGGTGAGGAACCAGCTCCAGCCAGAAGGCCACTTTGTTAGCTCGGTAGTTGTCCCGGACGCGAGGTTTCAGGCCAATGTGAAGGTACTGCTTATCCTTGGAGTTGAACTTGGTCCAGATGACCTCCTCGAAGCGGTTGGGCTTGGTGTGGATGAACTTGGTGTCCTGAGGGACAGGCAGGTTGGGGTCCCTGTTGGGAAAACAAACAAACACTTTTACTTCTTTACCAGCATATGGAATTTATATATTTGGGGAAATCTTTTGGTTCATGCAGGCTCCTAGACAAAAGATCATTGACATGGACTGTTAGCATAAATTTTATTTGCTCATGAAACAATTAGCCAAAAAGGATCCAATAAGTTCTGACCAGATTCAGAATGTGATGATGTCATAACCTCAGATGGAGTGGAGACACTTTTCCCAGTTGATCGCATTGGACTTTGCCATGAAATATCAATATAATATGAGGTACATTCACTTGAGTAAAAATAAACATGTAGTGTATTTATCTGGGATGTAAATCATTTATGACATTATTGTGTAAACTTACAACCATGTTTTATCCTATAGTTGCTTTTCTAGTTCCATATTTACTTATTAGTCTGTTCGCAGAGAATGTGATGCACTGCACTGACTGGGAATGGCACGTGGGCTCATGTCAGGCCAAACATCAGCCCATTTTTACGATATTGGCCGATACAGATATTAGTCCCAAAACCGATACTGATACTGGAACTTTTCCAAATCAGAAATTCCTGAACATAACTCTTCTCTGAGCTGCTCCCCACCTGCTTAGACAATAGCAAAATAAAAACAACTTTTCACTAGCAAGGACCACAACCTCAAGCTTGGATGCAAAAGTTTATTGGCGAACGAGAACAACGATAAAATGCATGAGAGTAGATGATAAATGCAGTTCTGGGGCTTCTAGCGATGAGGGCTGAGGCTCCCGGGCCTCGATACCCCCCGACTAAAGGATAACACAGAATAATTAGAAGAGGGTGGGAGGGAGGGGCACGAAATAACGAACACTGGTGTGTGTGACCGGGAAGCTTAAATAGAGTAGTCACCGGAAGGGGCGTGGATGAGGTGTGGTCCTGCTCCCAAACTTTAGATAACAGACTTATCTCCATTTAAAACCAACATTTTAAGTCCAGAATTATGAGCCTGACAGTGTTTCAATAGAGACTGACAGTGAGCCAGACTGGAAGGAGCCACTTTGCTCTGCGCTCACTTCCTGTTTGCGACGGCTAGCGGCTTTGCTACGTTGACTTAGAAATACAATGATTATGTATCTTACCCAGTCTTGGCAAAGTTGGTCCAGTACGTCATGACCACGGCGCTCAGCATCACGTCGTTCTTGGAGAAGTTGCAGGGGAAGAGGTCCGTGGCTCCGATCATGGGCACGCCGAACACGTACGGGATCTCGTCTCCGTGCGCCGCGTCCGCCCACTCCGGCCGCGTCTCCGTCTGGCAGTGGTGGTAGAAGGTGTAGAAGTAGACCGGAGACTGGAACTCGGCGTGCAGTTTGGCTGTGGCCACCGCCGGCGCCACCCACTGGTGATCTGTGAACAGCGCCAGCAGAGTCTTCCGCCGCATGTCCCCGTTGTCCCGGTCCGCCCAGTCGGTGTACATGAACTTGATGGTCTCTCGAAGGATGTCTTTGCCTGGAGAGTGAAGAAAAGTGGAGAAGAAAACAAGAAGTGTGAAAGAAAGTTTGCATGTAATTAGTCGCATTAAAAAGTAAAGTGAAGAAGTAAAGAAACACGTTTGGCTACATTATGAAACTTCCTTGAATTGACAAAATTGCTAATATTTGTATTGTTTTAAATGAGTTTAGTACAATACAAACAGTATAATAGACCCTTTAAAAGGTTTGAATAAAAACACTATAAAATCCAGAATGGAGGCAACTGGTAAAAAGTGAAGTGATTTACATTTCATTTCAATCGAGTAACTGGGATAAACTTCAGAATATCACAAAAATCCAGGTGGTTTTGTCAAAGTAAAAGCACTCAGATACATGTGAGTGATCAGAGGCTGTTTAAACACTTGTTTAAACAATTTGATTTTACAGCATTTGTTTAATAAAAGGGGATCGTAAGTGCACATTTTTGATGAGGCAAAATATAGATTTTAGGTTTTACATAAAATACTTACATAAATGTTGTGTGTTATTGTGTGCCCACAATATTTTTTTTATTTTATCTACAGATACAGTCCCCATCAAAAGTTTAAGACCAGTTGAATAAATGGCAAGAGTCACAGGCATGATCCAACCATGAAAATGTGACTTTTGACATTTTTCCAACTGGTCTTAAACTTTTGACTGTATATGACATACTTTATTATTATTATTATTATTATTATTATTATTACTTTGATGCTAGAAAACTGTGTTTGTTTCATTCTTTGGACCACAGATTGTTAGATTGTAATGCTTAGTGAAAAGCGCTGAAATTAGCATACATGATAAGAAAAATGTAATAAACATTTTTTTGGACAATAATGCACCAAAAACATAACGGACGACAACAGTTGAAATGTATGTTTTGCCACAAATTCTACAGTAAAAAGTGAGCTTTAGAAAGTAGAGGTTGAAGTTAGATATTGATAATTATTACTTGTTACATATAAACGTTTCGGTGCTGTTTACAAATGACACTATTACAGTTTTTTACTTTTAGATGCTCTAAACATATCTCTCCTGGAAGGGACTGGTTACAATAACATTTTAAATGTGCAGTTTTCAACTTTGGTTTTGTTAAAATATATTATGACAAAACAATCCCAAAGATTCTTCATTAAATGACCACATTCAGTTGAGATAATTTTGTTATTTTATAGGCAGTTTTAAGATTTTTTTTAATGTACAGGTGAGCATTAGGCCTTTAGTCAATAACTGTATGTGTTACTTTTACTACTTGAACACATGCAGTACAGAGGTTATGTTTTCTATTACAAATTCTACTACAAATAATGCTTACAGTCATTTTTATATTTGAACATTGGGATGAAGCTGTACCTTCTGGATATCCATAGAGGTTGTCCACAAAGTTGGAGATGGTGTAGTCGAAGGCCGCAGCAGAAATGCCATCATTGTCTTCACTGTCGTCCACAAACTTGAGCCCCTCGCCCTGATTCACCCCGATCAGCATGTCATAGTTCAGGAACTCCCCCTGGTGGTGGACAGGAGGAAGTGCACGCTGAGTTCAAAATCACACCTGGAGCGCCCCCTTCTGTGCCCTTGGTAAACTCTGTGCTAATGCAGGCAGCGCTCAATAGTTCAGGACAGACTTTGTGACCCTGTCAGTGTATTTTCTCTAGCCTGAAAAAAGGGTTCCTTTTCCATTCTCAAAATTATTTCTCTAAAATCTCTGGTCCTGATTGAAATCTTCCTAAATAATTATGCTGTATTTGTTAGTGCATGGCTTTTATGCTAATGTTTGTCAAGGGTGTCCATATTTAGTGCCATTTCCCCCCCCCAGGCTAATATCTTTTGAACAAGAAGTTAACACAGAAATTCTTTTGTTCAAAAATGCTAATCAACATCACAACTGTGTTATTGGCAGCACAATTGATAAAATGTGTGTCTTTACTTTTTTGTCTTAATTTTTGTCTGTGGAGCTATTACTTCACTCAAATGAACTAAAATTTAAACTGAAAATAATTTCAATACCTGGATATGATTTATTTATGATTTGTGTGTGTGATCCAAAGTCTGTATCAGTGATAAATGTGACCGGAGCAGCTTTTATGCTCTATATATATTTATATAGACTGTTGCTGTTCATTCATAATAATAAAAAAATCCATCTTAAAGTAAATTGTTGCTTACATAATAGGTATAATACTATAATATATATATCATATTTATAGTATTTATTTATAGACTTTAAAGATAGTCCATCTGTTTTATGTGTATTTTGTAGTTAGAGCCTAATGTTATGAGACACATCATTAAACAGTTGGGAGCAGAGCGACAAAGCCATTTGAAAAAGCTTTAAGTCAAGAGTTAATGGCACTTTACAAATATGCAAATGTACATCTCCAAATGCTTGTTGGGTCACATTAAGTTTTGCTCACTGTTTTGACCGCAGAGACCAGAGTACATCATGTGTGAGCAGGGGAGTAATAATGGTCGTGTCGTTTTCACTTTCAACACTGGAGGGCAGTCTTCAATCGCAAGGAAGGCTTATTGTGGGTCAGCTCATGTTCTATTTTGCAATGTCATGTTTTATAACTTACAACACTCAGCTGAGTTGGCTTGAATTAGGCTGGATCAGGTCAGACTCTGACATGGAGGACACTCAGGGAGAGCACACACTACTTACACGCACGCACCACTTTTTAACACTAAAGTGAAAACAAAACAATGAACAGGAAAATATGTCTACTGTATTTTTTACTTAAAGGGGACATATTATGCAGAATCACCTTTAATAAGTGCTTATCCTTGTTGCAGCAGTGTTTGCTCATCATTCGTTTCACAGTTGTATTTGATTTGATTCCTGCATTTTTGAGTTAATCCTGGATTGTCCTGTAACTGAGGCTCCCGTGTTTTCACCTACCCCCTAGCACCACCCACCTCTTGTATTTAATGGAGATTATTTTAAAAAGTGAGGCTCCGAGTGACATGTACAATTCTAAAATGTCATGTCGTCACTTTAAATACTTTAAATAAAAACATGTAAATGACATTCTGCTTGTTACAGTGAAATGTCACCATGAAGAGGCGGGGCTTAGCAGCGCTACTATTACTAAGATGTTTTAGATCAATATTGTGGTTTGCAATGACAGCATGTTAAATGATGCTTTACTTATGTTATAGTTCAATACTGAATATGTCTCCTTTAAACTGAGAGCCCTTTAGTGTTTCATGAGGTAAAGTTTATTAATTTAATTATATAATTGAACTATATTTCTTTAACCCAAGTCAAAGAATTCTGTCTTCTCTGTATTCTATAATAAAGTATGATTTAAAAAAAACAAAAAAAAAAAAACAACTTGATTTAAAGGGGCACTGTGTAGTTTGCTGGTGGAGGATATGAACCATTCTATTCTCCTGGAGATGGTATAAAAGCAAGCATCTCCATGGAGAGCAAGGCAAAAATATTTTTATGAGAAAATCAGGTGACGGACGCTCAACAAGAAAACTTACATAATGCAACTTTAAATAGTAGTTGTAGTAGTAATAGTAGACTATTTTAGATAATAGGCCTAATTGACTGTATATTAAGGCATCAAGATATACTGCAATCGAATCAAAATCTCAGGCTACTGATATGATTGCCTTATTTTTGTCTAAAAGCTGCTAACTCTATAGTTTACTCCTCCATGGACATGGTTTGAAATGATTCTCGTATTAGAAGTTCATATTTGTATTTCTTCTCTCATATGTCAGGCTGTGCTCTTTGAACTGACCCTATTATTAAAATGCAAATTGGAGATAATACGTAACACTTATCAGAACTTTCATCAAAATTATCATCATGAACGTCCTGCTACATAAAAAAAACAAAAGCAAACATCGGACCTGCTGCATGAGTATCTCGGGGTCGTCGGGCACCACGTCTCCGTCCACCACAGGCCCAAAGGCGATGTGGTAGCGTGCGGGCTGGATGTCCTGGTCCACCAGCTCCCTGAAGTTCTTCCTCCTGAGACAGTCCACCAAGTCGGCCGTCTCTGTGTACGTGCAGCCCACCTTCCTCGCCAGGATCTTGGTGTACTTCAGAGGCTGGTAGTTCACAGACCAACTGGAGATGGCCGTCCCGCTCTGCGCTATGGCCCGGTGGAACAGACCTGAAGCACCGGGGAAAGGTTTCTGTTAAGATTTGATTTATTTTTTGTCAAGAGTGTTCAATAGCAAGATCAGAAGTGTCACAGTCTGATCCGTAGCCTGTGTTGGTAAGCTGTTATGGTAGTTAGGCTGTCCGGAGAGAGCAGGCAAACTCTGTGCAGACAGGCCCCATCTTGCTCAGGAGTCAAACCTGGGACCCTCTTGCTGTGAGAAAAAAGTGCTACCACTCCAACACTCCACCATTGGCCAACATGTCTGTGTGAACCCTAAGTCATTCATCGCAAAAGGACATTCAATTCTGTCAACAGGACTTTGTTTTAAGTGAGGACATTTCACCACTCATCCAAGTAGCTTCTTCCGTTCCGTCCTCTGTGACCTCCAAGATCCCTGTCACAGGAATGGAAGTGACACTACTTGGATGAGTGGACACACACACACACACACACACACACACACACACACACACACACACACACACACACACACACACACACACACACACACACACACACACACACACACACACACACACACACACACACACACACACACACACACACACACACACACACACACACACACACACACACACACACACACACACACACACACACAGTTGTTCATTTTATAAATCGGCTCTTACTTAATCGTGTCTAAAATGTCACAATCTTTATATGATCCTTTTAAAAAAATCAATAACAGTTTTTTTTTTTTTTCTTTCATAGAGTTCAATGAAAACTGGACCCGTGTCCATTTACCCTGCCCTTCTCATCATATCACTTTGAACATGTCTCCTGTGAGCCCTGTCAGTCCCTGCCATCCCCCCTGCGTGTGCTGTCGCCTCTGGTTTGTGTTTTTGGCGTTGCTGGCAGGATTGGCCCCGGGGAGCGCTTACCTGAGGCTGGTGGTGGGACACAGAGAGGGGGGGTGTCATGTTAGATGAAGAGTAGAGCCGTGGAGATGGTTATGGTGATGACAGAGACATGACAATGGACAGGAGCAGAAATGTGGAGTGCTGTGAGCGACAGGAGAACACAGGGTTAACGACAAAAATGTTAGCGTCACCTACTATTATCAGTGAGTTATGTTAGGAACTAGTTATAAGCTATATAAGTGCTTTTGTATATACAACGAAAGTTGGACATTAAGTAATATAAGTACATAAGTAATTTACATATGGAATTAAATCAAACCATAGAGGTTTGTAATTCAATCAAAGTATTCATTATATTACATCTTTTTTGTACATATACACAATCTGCTGTTTTGTTTCTTGATGACTTGTAAAATATATTTATTTATTGACAAATGCAACCTTGTAAAACACAAAAAGCTTTTCAACTAATCCTAGACCCAGCCGGATCGGACATGTAACTTTTATCTTGAAATATTTTTGCTCTGCATATAATAAAATACAAATACAATAACTCAGCTCTTACTGGCCATCTAATATCAAGATTCAAACTCTCTGGATGCTGATGCACCTCAGCCCTGTCAATAGCTGAGCTGAAGCCCTCCAGTCGCACCATGGCCTTGTACCCATGTCCACTTATTGAAAGTGATGTACGCTTTAGTTAACAAGATTCTTCTAATCTGGCTCTTTCTCTCTGCGCCCTATTCTTCCCCCGCTGCTGTCCAGTACAGTTTGGGCGATCAAGAGACAAGAACAGAATGTGTGGAGAGAGAGAATCGAGACAGCTAAAACAAGGGTGTGATCAAAGGCAGCAGAGGAGCGGGATGACTTAGGACAGAGCCTCTGTTCACACCTTACCATCGGGGCGTAGGACTGGGGGGGTTAACCCGGGGCCCACAGCAGTGAAGGGCCCTCAAAAGCAAGCAAAGGTTTTTTGCTTTTTTGTACGCTTTAATCATTTGACTGTTGTAATAATATGTATTTGGATTGACTAAAGTTTCTGAGTACTGTGTACAATTATTATATGACATCTGAGGGCCCCTTCACACTTAATCACACTGAAAAAGAAGAGAATCATCAAGTTGTTAGCAAATATAATTTGTGCTTTTAATATGCATTTCGAGATGTTTGTGAAATTCATCTGGTAGTTATTGCAAAAACAAACTGTACTGTTTCATAATATAAGCCAGGAGCTACATGAGATTCTTTAAATTATTAAATTATTGTTAGGTGTATTTGGTACCATTTTTTTATCCATAGCCGTTATTTGACAGGACAGAACAGTGTGAAATGGGGATGAGACTGGGGAAAGACATGCAGTAAATGGTTGGAGCTGGATTAGGACTCGTGACTATGTGACCTGCCCCACACAACAGGCATGTGTGCTATCCATTTGACCATGAGCGACACTGTGTGGACTTTCAAAGAGTAGAGACTGGGTGTTATGTCTGCTTCAGTACAGTGGATCTCAGTAAACAGGATTACTTCAGCGCGACTTAGAAGAATGATTAAATATGATGTGTAAAGTTCAAAAGAGCAGAGCAGAGATGATTTTACCTTCAGAGTGGTGGGAGAGGATGAGCAGGTTGACGCAGGAGGCCCCAGCTCCGGAGCCGAAGATGGTGATCCTCTCTGGGTCTCCTCCGAAGTGCCCGATGTTCTCGTTGAGCCAGCGCAGGGCCTGGATCTGGTCCAGCAGCCCGTAGTTCCCTTTGGCCGACTGATCTCCTGTGCTGAGAAAACCTGCACGACCAACAAACAACGAGAGTGTAAATGTACAAGGTGTGACAAATATAGATATATAGGCCTGAAGATTTATTTTGGATTTGGATTTTGGAGTCATGCGAGGCACAGATTTGCGTAGATGTTTTGGATTATTGAAGTGACTGAATGGGGCCCCATTCAGCCACAAACACATTTATACCACATAACAACCCTCATTTTAAAGACCATGTTTGAAAATCCACACATTTATTTTTGATCGCCAAGCAAGAGTCGACAAACTTGCCATACCTTATTTCAAAGCCCAGAACTTCCAGAATGAATTGTTTCAGAATCCATACTGCTGTTTGATCATTGTCCTAAATACACTGTTAGCACTGTCCCCATCAAAAATGTAAGACCAGGTGAATAAATGGCAATAGGTCACATTTTCATGGTTGGATCTTAACAAGGTCCAAGTAGAGCTTCAATATGCAACAAAAATGGAAGTGAGACAAAAAAACAACAACGTTTGAGTAAATATTTTATTGACAACAACAATTAAAGTTTAGGACCACATGCCTTTAAAAGCCCAAATCTGCAACAATGTGGACTCAGTGTCATTTTCTGTCAGGTGTTGACCTGTCACAACGTTCTAATGGCAAAGGCCATTGATTGTGGTGGGGTTGTTGAGCTGCTTAAGCAGGGCCTCTCTCCATCGCTGCTGAGGTGGGACGCAGTGAGACAGTCATTTGGAATTTCTTAAAAGATCCTGAGGGTTATGGAACAAAAAAGTGGAAGATGCAAAAAAATGACCCCAGCTCTGAGCCGGAGGATCCGATTGTCAAGACAATGGATGATCCTCGACCCAAATTAAGGCTGTTACTGGTGCGACTGCAGCCCAATAACATCAGACACATCTGACACTGAAGGGCTTCACAAACAAGAAACGTCTTCAAAGGCCTCGTCTCCTTGAACGCCACAGAACTGCAGCCTGGACTTTACAAGAGACACAAACATGGGACACTGAAAGGTGGAAGAAAGTTTTATTCTCTGAGAAACAATGTCACTTTGATGGTCCTGATGGTTTAAACGTTACTGGTACGACAAGCAGATCCACCTCAGATGTTCAAAGTTCAGGAGGACTCGCTGGATGAAGGTGGAAATTGCTATCTGGAAAAGTGACCACGAGACTATGATCAGGAGCAATAGGGCCTTTTTGCTCTCGAACACCTGGGAGAGACATCACAGCAACATCTGACACTCTGAAAAAGATGCCGACTGAGCGATCCAAACTGTCAGGTATGAAAAACAAACACAATCCACATTTGTTTACAAGTAATTGATTTGACATGTATTTCTGGGTTCTATCTTTTCCAGAACAAAAACAAATATCCGACTGTAGTTTGACAAATACGATGCATCTGTACTGTACGAGTCTGCAGTGTGGAGGGTACAGTGCAGTATGTAGGTCAACACAGCACGGCCGCCGTTTGAAGCGATGCCGCAGCGGTTTGCCGGCTCATAGTGGCATCACACTGACTCATTTCAGCTCCACCTAAACTCGGGCACTAACCGATGCTGCTTTTGATAAGATAAGACACATCTTATTGGACACACGGAGAGAAATATCAGCGTCGCAACAGTGAGTACAAGAGCAGCAGAAGTGAAAGAAATGCCTTTAAATCCCAGGCAGTCCTTCTCTCAGTGAATATCGGTAAAGGTGCACTGTGGGAGATCTGCCAACTAGTTGTCCACTTGGAGTTGTTATTGAATTGCCTGGAATGTTCCACAACATGATATTAAACTAATCTAATCTGAATTTAATTAGAAACTACAGTTTTATTTTATTGCTATAAAAATACCTAGATAAACATGAAGTCTTCCTGAGCTCAGATAAGTTTAATGCCATCATGTGGAACATTTCAGGCAACGCAATAACATCTCCATGGAGAAAAGCAGGTGGTGGACCCCTTTGGAGCAGACTGGTTTGGTCTGAAAGTGTCTCCTGTGATTCGTACTGGCCCAATGAAACGATCCAATCACTTTTGCACGAGATGATTGGACAAGAGAGAACACGGACTCAGAAAGCATTAACAGATAATCATTTCTCACCAAACCAAGATTTGATCTTGTGATAAAGCACTGTATTTCCACTGATGCTATCTTATATGTTTAACTCACATGCTTAGCAAAATAAAGCTAGCAAAGCTGATGGCACTTGCTTTGTCAAGGCCCAAATATTATGTTATTTCCAGTACATAATGCATCTAACATTATCCAAAGCCAAAGCATTACATACAGAGAGGTTCAAACGCGGCGTAGAGTCTTTGCAGAGAAGGAAATAAATGCAGAAAAAGCTGAGGACAAACAGGAAGTCGTTTCCTTGTTAACTCAAGCTTTAGACAAGTCTCAAAACCACAAACTTGGAATTACTAAACATCTTTTTGTAAATCGCTGAGATCAGCCTCAAGATTAAAAAGTTGTAATTATGGAAGATTTACATTTTATTCATTATTCAGAAAACATTGTTTATGTTTGGGTGACGCCATCTGCTCATGAACCAGAGCTCTGGACCTGAACATGGAGACACACTCCACCATTAAAAGAACTGAGCCAAAACGCTGTCAGGTGACCCTGTCTGTGGACCAGGGCCAGTCCAATCGTGGCTATACTGCACCTTTAAACTGGTAGATGTCATGATAAGTTCCTCCATTACTTTGCTCTCTGCACCAAAGCGTACCATTCCATAAACAGAACCTATGTCTCACTCATTTGTCTGTGTGTTTTCGTCCGTCTACCAGTGGCGGCCGGTCAATAGAGCGCGCAGGTGTGCACCCTCTGACTTGAATAAAAATAAATAAATAATAATCATTTTATTTTTGGCTTTATGTTTCATATTTTGTGCTAAATAAACATGTGTCTACTTATATATTTTAATAATGCTAAACATAATCTCAGTATATTTTTAAATTCATTTGTTTGCCCACTGCATGCGCTAAGTCTGTGCACAGAAGGAGTGTGTGTGAGAGCCGGAACTTCTGAGACGGAGGGAGGAGCCACTCAGGTATTCCTTAGATTACACTACAGCCCTAAAGTACTGCCTTTAGATTACACTACAGCCCTAAAGTACTGCTCTTAGATTACACTACAGCCCTAAAGTACTGCTCTTACATTACACTACAGCCCTAAAGTACTGCCCTTAGATTACACTACAGCCCTAAAGTACTGCCCTTAGATTACACTACAGCTCTAAAGTACTGCCTTTAGATTACACTACAGCCCTAAAGTACTGCTCTTAGATTACACTACAGCCCTAAAGTACTGCCCTTAGATTACACTACAGCCCTAAAGTACTGCCCTTAGATTACACTACAGCTCTAAAGTACTGCCTTTAGATTACACTACAGCCCTAAAGTACTGCTCTTAGATTACACTACAGCCCTAAAGTACTGCCCTTAGATTACACTACAGCCCTAAAGTACTGCCCTTAGATTACACTACAGCCCCTAAAGTACTGCCTTTAGATTACACTACAGCCCTAAAGTACTGCTCTTAGATTACACTACAGCCCTAAAGTACTGCCCTTAGATTACACTACAGCCCTAAAGTACTGCCCTTAGATTACACTACAGCCCTAAAGTACTGCTCTTAGATTACACTACAGCCCTAAAGTACTGCTCTTAGATTACACTACAGCCCTAAAGTACTGTTCTTAGATTACACTACAGCCCTAAAGTACTGCCCTTAGATTACACTACAGCTCTAAAGTACTGCCCTTAGATTACACTACAGCTCTAAAGTACTGCCCTTAGATTACACTACAGCCCTAAAGTACTGCCCTTAGATTACACTACAGCCCTAAAGTACTGCCCTTAGATTACACTACAGCTCTAAAGTACTGCCTTTAGATTACACTACAGCCCTAAAGTACTGCTCTTAGATTACACTACAGCCCTAAAGTACTGCCCTTAGATTACACTACAGCCCTAAAGTACTGCCCTTAGATTACACTACAGCCCTAAAGTACTGCCCTTAGATTACACTACAGCCCTAAAGTACTGCTCTTAGATTACACTACAGCCCTAAAGTACTGCCCTTAGATTACACTACAGCCCTAAAGTACTGCCCTTAGATTACACTACAGCCCTAAAGTACTGCCCTTAGATTACACTACAGCCCTAAAGTACTGCCCTTAGATTACACTACAGCCCTAAAGTACTGCCCTTAGATTACACTACAACCCTAAAGTACTGCCCTTAGATTACACTACAGCCCTAAAGTACTGCCCTTAGATTACACTACAGCTCTAAAGTACTGCCCTTAGATTACACTACAGCCCTAAAGTACTGCCCTTAGATTACACTACAGCCCTAAAGTACTGCCCTTAGATTACACTACAGCCCTAAAGTACTGCCCTTAGATTACACTACAGCCCTAAAGTACTGCCCTTAGATTACACTACAGCCCTAAAGTACTGCCCTTAGATTACACAACAGCAACTAAAGTACTGCCCTTAGATTACACTACAGCCCTAAAGTACTGCACTTAGATAACACTACAGCACTAAAGTACTGCCCTTAGATTACACTACAGCCCTAAAGTACTGCCCTTAGATTACACTACAGCCCTAAAGTACTGTTCTTAGATTACACTACAGCCCTAAAGTACTGCCCTTAGATTACACTACAGCCCTAAAGTACTGCCCTTAGATTACACTACAGCCCTAAAGTACCTACCTTAGATTACACTACAGCCCAAAAGTACAGCCCATAGATTACACTACACGACAAAAGTACTGCCCTTAGATTACACTACAGCCCTAAAGTACTGCCCTTAGATTACACTACAGCCCTAAAGTACTGCCCTTAGATTACACTACAGCTCTAAAGTACTGCCCTTAGATTACACTACAGCCCCTAAAGTACTGCCCTTAGATTACACTACAGCCCTAAAGTACTGCCCTTAGATTACACTACAGCACTAAAGTACTGCCCTTAGATTACACTACAGCCCTAAAGTACTGCCCTTAGATTACACTACAGCCCTAAAGTACTGCCCTTAGATTACACTACAGGTCTAAAGTACTGCCCTTAGATTACACTACAGCCCTAAAGTACTGCCCTTAGATTACACTACAGCCCTAAAGTACTGCCCTTAGATTACACTACAGCTCTAAAGTACTGCCCTTAGATTACACTACAGCCCCTAAAGTACTGCCCTTAGATTACACTACAGCTCTAAAGTACTGCCCTTAGATTACACTACAGCCCTAAAGTACTGCCCTTAGATTACACTACAGCCCCTAAAGTACTGCCCTTAGATTACACTACAGCCCTAAAGTACTGCCCTTAGATTACACTACAACCCATAAAGTACTGCCCTTAGATTACACTACAGCCCTAAAGTACTGCCCTTAGATTACACTACAACCCTAAAGTACTGCCCTTAGATTACACTACAGCCCTAAAGTACTGCCCTTAGATTACACTACAACCCATAAAGTACTGCCCTTAGATAACACTACAGCCCTAAAGTACTGCCCTTAGATTACACTACAGCCCTAAAGTACTGCCCTTAGATTACACTACAGCTCTAAAGTACTGCCCTTAGATTACACTACAGCCCCTAAAGTACTGCCCTTAGATTACACTACAGCCCTAAAGTACTGCCCTTAGATTACACTACAGCCCCTAAAGTACTGCCCTTAGATTACACTACAGCTCTAAAGTACTGCCCTTAGATTACACTACAGCCCTAAAGTACTGCCCTTAGATTACACTACAGCCCTAAAGTACTGCCCTTAGATTACACTACAGCCCCTAAAGTACTGCCCTTAGATTACACTACTGCCCTAAAGTACTGCCCTTAGATTACACTACAGCCCCTAAAGTACTGCCCTTAGATAACACTACAGCCCTAAAGTACTGCCCTTAGATTACACTACAGCTCTAAAGTACTGCCCTTAGATTACACTACAGCCCTAAAGTACTGCCCTTAGATTACACTACAGCTCTAAAGTACTGCCCTTAGATTACACTACAGCCCCTAAAGTACTGCCCTTAGATTACACTACAGCCCTAAAGTACTGCCCTTAGATAACACTACAGCCCTAAAGTACTGCCCTTAGATTACACTACAGCCCTAAAGTACTGCTCTTAGATTACACTACAGCCCTAAAGTACTGCCCTTAGATTACACTACAGCTCTAAAGTACTGCCCTTAGATTACACTACAGCCCCTAAAGTACTGCCCTTAGATTACACTACAGCCCCTAAAGTACTGCCCTTAGATAACACTACAGCCCTAAAGTACTGCCCTTAGATTACACTACAGCCCTAAAGTACTGCCCTTAGATTACACTACAGCTCTAAAGTACTGCCCTTAGATTACACTACAGCCCTAAAGTACTGCCCTTAGATTACACTACAGCCCTAAAGTACTGCCCTTATATAACACTACAGCTCTAAAGTACTGCTCTTAGATTACACTACAGCTCTAAAGTACTGCCCTTAGTTAACACTACAGCACTAAAGTACTGCCCTTAGATTACACTACAGCCCTAAAGTACTGCCCTTAGATTACACTACAGCCCTAAAGTACTGCCCTTAGATTACACTACAGCCCCTTAAGTACTGCCCTTAGATTACACTACAGCTCTAAAGTACTGCCCTTAGATTACACTACAGCCCCTAAAGTACTGCCCTTAGATTACACTACAGCCCTAAAGTACCGCCCTTAGATAACACTACAGCTCTAAAGTACTGATTACACTAGCCCTAAAGTACTGCCCTTAGATTACACTACAACAAGTACTGCCCTTAGATAACACTACAGCCCTAAAGTACTGCCCTTAGATTACACTACAGCCCTAAAGTACTGCTCTTAGATTACACTACAGCTCTAAAGTACTGCCCTTAGATTACACTACAGCCCTAAAGTACTGCCCTTAGATTACACTACAGCCCTAAAGTACTGCCCTTAGATTACACTACAGCCCTAAAGTACTGCCCTTAGATTACACTACAGCCCTAAAGTACTGCCCTTAGATTACACTACAGCCCTAAAGTACTGTACGCCTCGCCGTGAGTGTGAGTGTGTGTCCTGGTTAACAACATTGCAATTACCATCTCGTGTGCACAGGCATCGCTCAGTGGATTAAGCATCTGCTTCACACTTGGGAGACCCATGTTCAAAGCTTAACTATAACACTTTTTTTTAATTGATGTTTTATAATGGCACACCCCTAAAAAAATATACCACCAGCCGCCACTGCTGTCTTCTGGTTGAAATAGAACACAATAACACAATCCCACCCGTATCTCAGACCCCCCTGGGCCCACGATCAATGTGTATTTGCTTGGGCCTGTGTCAGACTGTGCCTGGGTAAATGTTGGCGCTGCACAGCTGTTGGAACAGGAGGACTATGTATTGGGATTTTCATTTGTGTGCCATTATTGGTGGGTTTAATGTGGTTTAGTTTTGCGTTTCAACCCACAAAGGATGTTTTAAAAGATTCAAGAATAACATGTAAGCAAAGGCTGCAGACTGAATGGCACTATTACTTTGACTGGTCATAATTAGCCAGAGAACGCAGTCATATTATGTATACAACCTGCCAAAGTGTGGGGCACGGCACGATAGGACTCATAGAACTTACTATAACTTTTTCAGAAGTTCAAAAGAAAGAAGTTCAAAGTCGCTTTACAGTTTTGCACAAAATGAATCCACTCCACACTCGCTGGTGGTAAGACCCCTCTGTAGCTGAAGAAGTGACAGAAGCACGGCTGTCAATCTGCACCACTGGCCCCTCCATGTGGACGGGGCATTGACTTACATTCATTTAGTGGAGATGATCCTTCACTTTAACCATCATTACTGCTTCACCCAAACCTAAACCAGCAGTGCTCACTCACATTTAGTTGAGTAACGTTTTAAAGAAATTGTACTTGGAGTAGTTTTTGGACTGACTACTTTTACACCAACTTAAAGCAATGGTGTGTAACATTCTGGAGGAGGTGTGTCATGAGTCCAAGGTGATATCAACATGGAAAAAGTTAAATTCAATGCCATACTGTGGAAAATGATAGGAACAACACTTCCATGGAAACAAACAGGAGTACGAGTCAGGTTTGTGGCGATGCAGCCTGCTCACAGCCACAGATTTTTCTGTGTTTTCAGTGCAAAATGATTTGTTTGAGGGAACAGTACTCTGACTTGTGATACACATGATATGAAAGGATTTGAGCATTTGTGTTTCTTTGTATGCCACATTTTGTGATGGGAAATGTCACATTCTGTGCTTTATTTAATGGTTTGTCCTTCAAATTGATTGACTGATCTTATGCTATCTGTGCCTTTTTTCAAATGAACACTTTAAACATTACAGTACATTTCCATTTAAATACATACATTCATTCATTGTAAACCAATAAAAGCCCCCTTTTTCCACAACTACTTAATTTTCTTTTTCAAACTATACTTAATGTGGTAGATTTATGTATTTCTTTAACGCCATTATTGTTCTTGACTGTTTGATTTCTTTGTCAAAATAATTCCATGAATTAACTCTTTTCACAGCAATGCTTCCTTCCTTCTTTTGTTCTAAATACGGGTTTGTAAAAATGTCTGTTCCTTTTTGAAAATGTCTGTTCGTTGCCTGGTCTCTTCATTCTTTCCCATTTCCATGTTCTCCCCGCTCTCTCTTTGACAGTCTGCAGCACTGACTTGACTACATCTCAACCTATTTCACGTGCCATTAGCTCGCCAGCCTCTGCACCTCAGGGAGAAGCGTGATGGATACGGAGCTTTGAGCGCTACATGTTAGCCGCTATGTTCGATTGGAAAGGTGAGCTATGGAACCTTCAGCCTGTCCAAGAGTCAGGAGCAGAACAAAAGCTGATCGATACACGCCTCTTGGAAGACTTTTTACAGGTTTTATCTCGACTCGGCGGTGACACCTGACAATCCTTCACCTGGTTCTTATTATCTGTGGGTGTCGAACGGGCGGTGGCTCTTGTCAGCTGGTGTTAGAGAACCAGGGATTATTCAGTTTGTGTGCACTGTTGTTGGTTGTTTTTCAAAATTGTGTTCATTTCTGGATGTAATATTTTTTGCTTAATAAAAAGCTATTCAGAATGGCACACTGCTGCTTTTTGCTGACCGTTCAATCCATTTCTGAATGCAGTGAAAACACATCACCCTGAACCCTAAACTTTTCATTTTTCCCCCCAAAAAACGTAATTCTAAAACGGTCCAGGTCAAAGGATTTAAAAGTTATATATTATGTTTAACTTAAATTTATGACCATATTCAAACATTTTCTCATCAAAAACACATTTGAAGTGTCACGAGGGCTTGTTTGATGAAGGATCTTCTAGTATGCCTCCCTAACTTATGTCTAGCATTCTTGATTCCACACATTTTCAATCACAGCTTCACAACTGAAGAGCAAACCCAAGAAATACCAAATCCAGTTGAGAAAGAAAAAGCATCCTTCCCGTCCACGAAGGCACGAAGCAAAAATAAAGTGATATGTTCTGCCCATAAAGGCTGTAGTGCGTCCGTCTGCCACACGCTCCAACCCAAACACAGACGCAGGAGCGCATCTACATGGATGTTACAGATATCGCAGGAATGCTTCTCGATATCTTCCTCTTCAGACCTCAACACTGACCGTTCACTTCTTCAGTCATCAAATGTCCATCAACATTCAAAGAACTGTCTCACTACTGTTCCATTCATACACCTTCTTTTATCATATAATGTGAAATACCAAAGATAAGATGTTCAAATTATTTTCAAGCCCTTCCACCAGAAAAGTGACTGCACCATTCTGTGAACCGTCGTGTGAACTGCGCAAAAGCATGAACTGGAGCACATTGAGAGGCTGTCTGCTGAGATCTGGACTGCTTTCTCTCAAACCTGCACATCATTCCTCTCCTGCCGTTGTGCCTTTGAACCAGAGCACTGCACAGCTTGAGATGCCATCGGAAAATCCACGTGAAATCAAACCTGCAGTTGAGTATCGGAGGTGTGTCCAGAGAAGATAAACGACTCGGAAGAAAATAGGACAGAAGACCGTGGGCACGTTTCTGACAATTCATCGCCGACTGGAACGGAGTAACTGCCGTGTGGAGAGCGGGATGGATTTGAGCAGGCAATGGTGCTGCTGAGAGGACGGAGAGGCTGAGGGGGCGGAGGGTTCTGCTGCTGCTGGGGACAGAGAGTGCATTTACATTAAAGGCTTGAAAGGTGAGTAGTTGATGGGCAAAGATGGCACGTGGAATAAAGTTAGAAACACTGTAAGTTCAGTATATCTTTAAACTCAGTGTCTTTAAACGAACTTTGCATTTGGATGTAGGACCAAACAATATGATTACAAAACAACATTTGACTTTTCTGGAACGATTCGATTTGATACAGCTTCTTTAAAACAATATTTTGATTCAGTAGTGCATTTTTTGTGTGACTAAAACCAATCTTTTGCTTGAGTTCCCATGGTGTTACTTTTGTTTTTTGTATTATTTCCGCAGACAACAAACAGCAGCGGTCTTTTCGATCAGTTTCCTTGTCAACTCTGAAGCTTTTCCACACAATGCATTATTCTGTTTAAATCATGATTTAAATCTCCGCTTTCCCTCAGCATAACCCACATCCTCTGGTGTAACACGAGTGCTGCAGCGGGCGCTTGAAGAGGACGCGGCATCTAACATTTAAGAAATATAATGAATGGGAAGCATTGATATTTGTTCATAAAGCTAGGTATAATCAATCATTTACGAGTAGATTTGAGTTTGTTTTTATAAATTGTGTGTATGAGGAAGACTCTGAGCACAGGTTGTTGTTTCCAATCCTAAGAGAAAAACATAGATTAAAGGTGAATTTTTACACCTTTGTGAAATACTCATAGTCTACCATTCCAAAAAAAAACACACCAAAAAAAGGTCATCCACCCCAATATTTGGTTGGACCGCCTTTAGCTTTGATTACAGCACAGATTCACTGTGGCATTGTTTCAATGAATTTCTACAATGTCAAAAACTTTATTTCCACCCAGTGTTGCAATCATTTTTCACCAAGATCTTGTATTGATGACGGGAGGGAGTGGCTGCTCTGCAAAGCCTTCTCCAGCACATACCAAAGATCCTCTATGGGGTTAAGGCAGGCATGTCCAAACTCAGGCCCGGGGGCCAAATGCGGCCCTCAGACCAATTTTTCTTGGCCCTTAGGCTTCCTGGTGAATTGGCCCACATTGTCCTGAGAAGTACTATTTACAGCACATTTCAGATTTTCTACAATTCCAACCTAAATAACTAACATTTTGGTGCAATAAAAACCTGATATTAAGGCACTGAGACTGAATGTAGATGTGGTGGTGCTTAAAACATCAGATAAATGCAGCTTTTTTGAACGTTTCACGATTGATTTGTGGCCCTCCGCTTGGTCTATATTTCAATATGTGGCCCTCGATGGAAAAAGTTTGGACACCCCTGGGTTAAGGTCTGAGCAGGGAAAACCTGGACTCATCCGACCACAGCACCTTCTGCCATCGCTCCAGAGTCCAGTCTTCAGAGTGGTGTCAAGGTGTCCGATTTTTGGAAGTCACACTACACACGCGTAAGGAAATCGTAAGAGTAGGTAGTAAAAAGGCAAAAAAGTGCCTGCTAGCAAAATCAGCCCAAGGAATAATCACTTCAAATAAGAAAAAGTATGAGATAAAGCCAGCTACACACAAAAGGATTTAAGACGTTTGCAGCTCAGAGACATGAAGACAGCCACAACGCACACCTGTGATTTCGGGAGTTTATTACAAGCGGAGGACAGTGAAAGTGTCACGTGATCGAACGGGGCATAATGAAAACCAATACACGAGGTTTTCATTCACAAACTTCATGTTGGTTTCATTTGTGCTATATCTAAAGTTTAAGAGTCGTCACCAGGCAACGGAGCCGTGCGCTGTCTGGCTGCTCTGATTGGTTGTGTTAGAGCCTTTGGAACTGCGAGCTGCGACCCGACAAATAGTGGTAACAGAGTCGCACTGACCCCAGACACGAGGAGAGCCACCACGAGTGATTGCCTTCGAGAAACGCTACTCGGGCCAGTTTCTTCTGTTACGATATGCTACTATCATCACTTTTTCTGCTTACCACTATTTATAGAGCTAAAAGGTAAAGGAAAATGCACGGACAGCGCGACAAAAACGCCACAAAACATTGATTTGGAAAAGGAAAGAAGCCAAAAGAGATTAGCAGGCGCTGGGCAGGTCACGGCACTGTTCGCTCCATTGTCCCCACTCAACGCTGGGCCATAGTTGGAGGTTTAAACAGTATTAAAGTGGTCCGACCCACAGCGGGAATCTGATCACAGTCATTTCACACATAATTTACTTGTCACACTTCAGCAGAAGTAATAACAACTTAAGGGAGAGAAGGAGGCACAGAAGTGGAGAGAATCCAAGCTAAGGCAAACTCTGTAAAATGAATAACTTATCCATCTCTGTGGACACAAGCAGCTAGCTAAGTTACAGATTAGATCTGTGGAGAGGCAAGGACCCTCACAGCAAGAATGTATGCTTTTTCATATGAGCAATAGCCACTCCCACCATTAAATGAATAGTAGATAGATGTGTTCCATGCCAACCACCAGAGAACACCATCGAGTGCACCATCAAACATGAGTGCATCAAACAAACAAACTATCCTAATAAATGAATCAGTGTTTTGGATGCAAACATGTCAAAATGTAAAAAAAAGACATGCCATCTGTAAACTTACACAATAGTTACATCTGAGGGAATGTTCACTTACAGAGGGTTGGAACACGGAAGGTAGAATGTAGCTTCTCTATTACACACTGTTCAACAACTACAAGAGCGCTGAAGAGTGACACTGATGAGAATTACTGTCCCAGATACAAACACAAAGCCACAGAGAAGAGTGGACCAACCTTGAACCCGGGACCTGGACCAAGACAGTGGGGAAAAGTGGGCAAGAATCTGAACTCTAGATCTAACAGGAAGCTACGAGCTAAATGCTACTCCAAAGAGAGCACAGCCTGATACATTTGAACATCTACAGAACAATCAGTTTATTTTTCAGAGATAAACAACAACATCTGTTAAGATTCAGTTGTGACTCGACTATAATTAATTGTACAATACACATAATCCACCAGGAAAAGGTTTACCTACTGTAATGGCACACACACATACACACACACACAAATTCATCATCTTTTACAAATGTTCTTTAATTCATCATATTCACAATGTATTTTTAAATTATTTTGTGTGTTAATTGTAGTGTAGTGAAAAATAAGTCTTTGTTTAACGTTAGCCTGTTAATGCAATGAACTAAAATAAATAAATAAATAAAAATAAAATGCCATTAATCTTGAATTAACACAAATGAATGGCATGCTTTGTTTCGTCCACACACAAAGCACACAAGTTTGTGTCATGTATGTAAGTACACTTTAACTAACAATTATAAATGAGACCCCAGATCTGCAGACAGCCATCTCACAGTAATGTTTTAAAATTTTTGAGCAAGGTCGAGGCAAGTGGGCGCTACAAAAATAAATTGAATTGAATTAATAACAGTATAGATACAAAACAATATATAGACAGACAATATAGACAGTACGGCAATAAACGTATTGCCGTACTGTGGAACATTCCAGGCAAACAAATAACATATCCATCAAGATTCATTCAGGATAAGTTACGTTTTTGTAGATACAGCTACATGTGTGTGCGTGTATGTGTGTGTGTGTGTGCGTGTGTGTGTGCGTGTGTGTGTGCGTGCGTGTGTTTGTGTGTGCATGTGTGTGTGCGTGTGTGTGCATGTGCGTGTGTGTGAGAGCCCCTAGTGTCTTGGAGGAAGATGAAACAAAGCTCTTGGATCCGGGCTGCACAGAACACCCACTCTCCTCCATGCCCTCGCCCTCCCACTCCTCACAGACGGCCCCCACAGCAGCTCCTCGTCACGGCTCCTCGTCACGGCTCCTCGTCACGGCTCCTCGTCACGGCTCCTCGTCACGGCTCATTTTTGTATCTGTCCTTTGAAAATTCCAAAATTTTGTGCAGTTACCCTTATTTGAGTTATTAGTATTTTTCCCCAAAACTTTTTTTTATTTATTATTATTTGGGTAATTTCTAGAACCACTACTTTGTACTTCCACTTCAACTAACGGTTCTGTTACTTGAGAATAATTTTAGCTCCTCCCCCCACTTGTGATTGCAGTCGACCTCATACATACATACGATTTAAAATGATCAATAATATATTTTACTACTAATTACTTAATGAATTATTTAATCCTTTTTAATCAACGATGTGACAAAAAAGCATGTTACTGTTATTTTTATGCTCCAGCTTCCAGCGACCACACTTGGAGTTCGGCGGTGAGAAAGACACAAAAGTGCATGTTGACTCAGAAGGATTTGCTGTGTTGAATTAATGAGCTAAACGAATGGCCTCATTAGCATAATTAGCATTGTTTCATATAGCCCTGATTACAGCCGGGCATTAGCCGGCTTACGTGTCTCTTGTTTGTACTCTGTGATGAATGTGCACAGCCTGATTTATGCGAGCCCCTGTTGATAAATGCATTAGGCCTATAGATGTGTACGCTTTGATCAGTATATTATGGAGAATGAATATTAATGTTGAGCTATATTTAACAAACGTTTTTAACTTGGCGAGCCTTCATCTCAAAAATGTGGAGAAGTATGTTGTTTTCATGTTATATTCACTTGGTTTCTGTTCTGTCTCCTGTGTTTTTTAAAAGTTCATCCACCTTTGCTGGACGTGCTGCGATCACATCAGTGCTCAAACGTGCACTGCCATGTTGATTATAGCCGTGCTGCTAACGAGCCTTTTCAAATCTTCACTCTGCAATGTTGTCAGCAGAGGGCGTCAGACAGTAGTTGTACATAGACATCCACTTGATTCTTTAATCATTATTCACGACTCTGAACTTTATTTTCATTTATTATACACATTAGACAAACAATATTGCCAAATGAGCAGTAAATGATTTGAACTACTACAACTATTTCTATATTTTGTTTATTTATTATGCTCATTAATAAAAAAAGTACCTCGTATTTACCCAATTCTGTCCTGAATACTAAACGCCAACCCCCCTTTCTCACCCTCCGCGGGTGGTCTCATCCATCTCTGAGCTCGGGTCCTCCACCAGAGGCCAGGGAGCTTGAGGGTTCGGCACAGTTTCTTAGCTGTTCCTGCACTTTTCTGGACTGAGATGTCTGATGTTCCTCCAGGGATCTGTTGTAGCCTCCTGCAGTTTGGGCATCACTGCCCCGAGTGCTCCGATCACCACGGCACCACTTTGGCCTTCACCTTCCAGGCCTTCTCCAGCTCTTCTCTGAGCCCTTGGTATTGCTCTAGTTCCTTTCTCCTGATGTTGCCATCACTTGGTGATGCCACGTCAACCACAACGGCCTTCCTTTGCTCTTTTCCTCTTTATCCACGATGTCTGGTTGGTTTGCCATTACCATTCTGTCAGTCTGTGTCTGGAAGTCCCACAGGATCATCACTCGGTTATTCTCTACCACCTTTGGAGGTGTTTCCATTTTGACCTTGGGGTTTCCAGTCCATACTCTGCACAGATGTTTCTGTCACTATGAGCCACTTGGTTATGGCATTCTATGTGCGCTTTTCCTGCAGCATCTTACACCCTGCAGTTCTGTGCTGGACTGTCTCAGGAGCTACACCGTGGGTCTTGTCTGGTGTGGTGGATCTGGGCCTCTATTGTTCATCTACTGCTCAGGGCCTGCTCCTACTGAGCCTCTATCCTTCAATCCGGGCCGCTCTAGCCACGGAGGCAAGGATATCTTGATATCAGCTGATGATGCTCTGTCCATAACGGTTCACATCCAGCAGAGAGTAAAGCACTACATGCTGAGTCTACTCTTCTCTTAGTGTCCGATGAGACATATCCACAATCTAATGTCCAGAGCCTTTCACCTCTCAGCGGCTTTGTCTCTGCGCTGCACCTGGAGGCAGCCGCTCTGGCCCCGGGGACAGCAGGGCACTTGTCCCATACAGTGGCCATCAAACCAAAAGGGTCAGCAAAAGTTAAAGATTAGAACAAAGACATTTTAACCAATCACAGCGGACCAACAGGAACGCCCCACCCACCTAAGAAGCAACACTGACGGAGAAAAGAATAAATGTGGAAATGTGGCCATAAATGTACGGTAAAGTAAAAATAGGAGAAAATATATGCTTGAGGATTGAAATAAATTGAAATAAATATAAAGAAAAATGTATTGAGGCATAAATAAATGTAAAAAATAAATGTATTAAATAAAATAAATGAATGTGGAGATAAACAAAAATCAAATAATAAATGTGGAGAGTATATATATATATATATATATATACACACACACACACACACACACACACACACATACACATTTTAAAAAGCATAAATAAATATCTAAATATAATTTTTTTTAATGCAAAAAATGTAGGTCTTTATGTATAAAAGTATTCATTTATTTATTAACGTGAACATTTTATTTATTTTTTTATTGTATTTATCCCTACATATACTATTTTATTTATTTATCATTTTCTACATTTATACTTACATATTTATTTTTTATAATTAAGTCATTTTTAGTCCTCCATACCTCGGATCTGTTTTTGCTACATTTTCCACAGAATACATCCGTTTAAAGAGTTAAACCAGCTAGACATGTCCCCTGATGTAAACACCCTCTTGCAGCATGAGTGAGTGCTAGCATGCACGGTTGCTGTTAGTTACCGTGACGAGACCGTGGCATATCAGTGCGCACATGTCCCTCACTTAACCCATTTATCAGGAGGGAAAGGCCTGGACAAAGCCTAAATGATGCCTCTCTTTAAGGATTCGACTCGGGGACAGGGTGACAGTTTTGGTAAATGACAGCGAGTTTGGCGAGCAAGGCTGTTTTTCTGCTCCTGACAAGCATCCAGCCGCATCATCTGTTTTCCTGGTTTGTTTGCACTGCGTGGGTCCTGCAGTTTGTTTCTTTGGTCCTTGAGTGGTTGGTTTTCTCGCCTGGCAGCGGGACAGTCTCCCTCCAGCAAGGTACTCCTCGTTGCCATAGCAGCTTTGGAAGATGGGCCAAGTGCAGAGGACAAAAAAAAATCTATCCAAGAAGAATGTGTGAGTAGTAGTAGTCAGTGTAGTAATAGTTGTCATTGCAGTGGTAGTAATAGTGGTAAATAAGGTAAAGGCTAAGGTACATTTTATTGTGCCAGTAGGAAAATTTGTCCTGTGCATTTGACCCATCCTTCAATGCCACTGAGGCAGCCTGTCACGAGCGGTGGACCCATCTCCAGATCTCGGTTGGGTCTTGGTCTGGACTTTACCTGGACCCATCTTCAGATCTAGGTCTAGTCTTGGTCAGGACCTTAGCTGGAGGATCTGATCTGTGGTGCATGTTTTGCGTTGATGGGGAAAACCGGAGCACCCGGAGGAAACCCACCCGGACACAAAGAAAGACTGTAAACACCACACAGAGAGGGCCAGGAGTCTAACCCACGACCTTGCTGTGGGGCGAGAGTGCTAGCCACTCAGCCACCGTGCTGCCAGTGGTAGTAGTAGTGATATTAATGGTAGTAGTAGTAGTAGTAGTAATCGTAGTAGTAGTGTTCATAGTGGTGGTAGTAGTAGTAGTAGTAGTAGTCGTAGTGGTAGTAGTAGTAGTGGTCGTTGTAGTAGTAGTGGTAGTAGTAGTAGTTGTGGTGGTAGTAGTAGTAGTAGTGGTGGTAGTAGTGGTTGTAGTGGGAGTAGTAGTAGTAGTAGTAGTAGTAGTAGTAGTAGTCATAGTGGTAGTAGTAGTAGTAGTGGTCGTAGTAGTAGTAGTGGTAGTAGTAGTAGTAGTAGTCGTAGTGGTAGTAGAAGTAGTAGTAGTAGTAGTAGTGGTAGTGATAGTAGTAGTAGTAGTAGTAGTAGTAGTAGTAGTAGTGGTAGTGGTCGTGGTGGTGGTGGTGGTGGTGGTGGTGGTGGTAGTGGTGGTGGTGGTGGTAGTAGTGGTAGTAGTGGTGGTATTGGTCGTAGTAGTAGTAGTGGTAGTAGTAGTCGTAGTGGTTGTATTAGTCGTAGTGGTAGTAGTAGTAGTCGTAGTGGTAGTAGAATTAGTAGTAGTAGTAGTGGTAGTGATAGTAGTAGTAGTAGTGGTAGTATTAGTCATAGTGGTAGTAGTAGCAGTAGTGGTAGTAGTAATAGTAGTAGTAGTGGTAGTAGTAGTACAATTAGAAGTAGTAGTAGTAGTAGTAGTAGTAGTAGTGGTAGAATTAGAAGAAGTAGTAGTAGTAGTAGTAGTAAAAGTAGCAGTGGTAGTAGTGGTAGTAGTAGTGGTAGTAGTAGTAGTAGTAGTAGTAGTAGTGGTAGTAGTATTAGTAGTAGTATTATTATTATTAGTAGTAGTAGTAGTAGGCGTCAGTGGCTCAGTGGTTGGAGTACTTTTCTCACACCTGAAGGCCGGAGGCTGGATTCCTGCTCTGTGGTTGTGTTCCCCACATTCCTGATATGAAAGTGTGAGTGTGTGCACAAAAGCACTAACACTCACAGCATCCAGTGACATCCATCAACGCCACGGAATTGAAGGTTTTGTTCATATATTGTCTTTCATAAGTCAGTCATTTCATTCACTGATTGGTTTAAAATTCATGTATTTTTTTTGAAACATAAAATCCTTTATTTCCAATCCCAGGCAGAACTTGTCACTCTTTTGTTTGGAGATTATTGCGGAACAGTTTTTTACTTTAGCACAAGAGCATTGCAGCAAACTGACAGTTCATCCTGACATGCCCAGAAATCAATGTGATGAAATATATCCACCGAGGAAGAAAGTTTTTATGATAGTTTGCTCTGGTAGAGGTTCAGGACAGTCATAGCACTGCAGTCAAATGTTAATCAAAGGTGCATTTAATACTGTATAATGTGAGTAGTGAGTTTGACTCTGATAAACTGCTACGCTACACTGTCCTGTCCAATAAAGCCTACAAAAAGAAATCCTTAAAAAAAAAGAATGATTTAAAAATGTGGATCTAACAAATGTTAAACGTCATTACAGTAAAACCATGAGGTAATTCTGAATATTTTCCTTCTCCTTTTAAGCTCCCAGAGTGTCCCCAGCCCCCTTTACACTCTGAACCCTTGAATTTCTCTCCATATTGAAGTCATCATCTTCAAACATGCTTCCTTACTTTCAAGTGTTTGTACGGCGCCCCCTGCTGTGCACATGAGTAAGTGCATGCCAGCTCCCACCACTGTGCTGTAGCCCTCCTGCCTGGCCCCCTCTCCCCCTACGGCCCCAAGCAGTGTCCCACGTACAGGCCCACCGCTGGGTCCACCGCTGGGGCCACCTGCAGCTTATGGTAATGCAGTCATTGATAGCAGCGCTCACAGTGGGAGTGGGACAGGAGGAGGACCACCGCAGACGGGACGAGCTGAAACTACCACACTCGGGTGAATGTGGTGCAGGGCTTTTATTATGAATGAAAGAGGACACATTCTGTTTTTAATAAACTGTCACTGGCACTATTTAACCTTTTTATTAGCCTCATCGCACAAGGCAGAAAGGGTTTTTGGATGTAAATATCTTTGTGATTGGGATAAAGAAGCCGATGACACAGATGCAGCAGTGTCTAGAGAGAAAAATTTGACAAAAAATTATAATTTTGGCCCAAATTTGAGCAGTTGTGTTATGAGCCCGGTAATTTGTTAAAGCTGCACCCAATTCTTTAAAAAAACAGAACTAGCTCATTTCAAACTGTTTGCAGAGGTCCAAACACAGGGCATTCTGAGCATCCTAAACATTCTCCACGATGAGTTCATAAGTGCTTTCAGAGCCTAGAGCAGAAAATTCTGTGATTGTAAAACTAACAAACATTAGGGTGCAAAAGCGCACTTCCTGGTTTACAAAGAACGGTTTAAAACACAGATGCAGACAGCACACAGCGGTGGTAGAGGGCCAAAAACTGTAAGAATAAAGTTACTTCAAAACAATATTGTTCAAGTAGATGAACAAAGTAGTACTAGAAATTACTCAAGTAAGAGTAAATGACATCTGATTTATAATGGGAAGTTTATGTAATGTGAAAGAAAAAACATTAATAATGAACAAAATCTGGTATTTTCAAAGGACCAACACAAAAATGAGACAAACTAAATAATATCTAAAGGAGCCGAGCACGAAACAGTGTTCTAATCATTTCATCTTGTCAACACTTGTCACTTGTAGATTTACTCACAGTGAGAAGAAGAACCAACACTTTTAAGAGAGTGTTACTAAAGTGTAATGTACTCCAAGAAGTCCAATTTCTTGAAAAAGTTACTAACTGAGTCCTGCCACCAGAGGGTGTGAGATCTCTACCTGCAGGTGCACTGAGGAGGGAAATAGGCTAAAGACAATAGCTGCAATAGCACTGAAGTCGTTGAAATGATACAAATGAGTCCACACAAATCTGACGAGGTTCACTAGGTCTTCACATTTTAATATGTTTAGAATTCTCATAGTTTTGCTTGTCGTACAACGATATCTACATAGAAAGACCATTCAACCCCTCAAAGAAGAAACATCAAATAGAATACAAAAAAGAGACCAACAAACCTTGCACATAAAGCGACAAGCAAAACGACAACAGCTCAAGACCTGCAAGAGCAAAACGCCTCTGATGGACTGGGACATCGCTGAGGTCATTGCATTGCAACAAGTGCCATCGAGATCCGGAAACACAACCATCAGACGGTGGGGCTGGTGGAAGTGGACAGCGCCAAACTGTCTGTAGATCAGCTGACCAGACACGGCAGTAAAACCAGAACACCCAAACATGTCGAGGTATCAAGGTATGTTTCCAAACTGAATCATGAACGATTTCTGACATGATGAGATGTTGAAATTGGAACCAGGTCTTGTGGTCAAAAATGTCCTTCCAAAAGGCTTCAGACGTTACGTTTTTCTTTATTGTAATGTTGATGGATTTGTAAAGAGAGGGAGGGAGAAAGTCCTATTTTTGGGTGAGGCGTGCGTGTGAATGGGTGGGCCTTGTTAAGACTCTGATGTGCAGACAGACAGGTCATCACCTCAGCCCCGCTCTGCTCCGTATCCTAGCAACAGCATCAACCACTGCAGTAAGACACGACGTACCGCTGCGAATACATTTAGGTCATGTTCATCTAGCCAAGGATTTCAGACACTTGGATTGCTGCCACAGCGATTGACAATTTAAAAACAAATAGTATATCAGTATATAATAGTGAATGATGAAAAATCCTCAAAATGTTGCCTACAAACAGGAAGCTGAATCCCATGAGTCTCTTGTATTCAAATAGGATGTACAGTAGATGTGAGTAGTAAGTTTACAATTGATGCGCACTCTGCTTGGTACTAATATAAATGTTCTGTCCCATTCATTTAATGAGACAGCAAAAGAAAAAAAAGAAAATTCTTTTATTTGTAGACAAAAAAATGGTTGTTGTCTATACAGTATGTTCACTACGTTGGACAATGTCTATTAACTCTCTTTATCTTTATTTATTTAACTTAATTCATGTAAATCTGTGGCGCTCGGCGAAACAAAACAAAAACGTTCCTGTCAAAATGGTGTGATCTGCTACATCTTTGTGCAATTTTTCGAGGACAATGTTCATTTCCAGCACCGTAGCATCAATAAATTAAACAAGCACAAATGTTTGCTAGCAGCGGTTTTCATAGTTTGCGATGTTTAGAGGCAGACACAAGCTCGCCCACAGAGCACTGGAGCTAGTGTATTGCACAGTAACAGCGTAATGCAGCGGTTTTTTTTAGTGCTGGGGGGTCTATATAGCTGCGTTTCGACTGGCCCATGGAAATTGCTAATATGCTCTAACTATGTTTGATTCCAAAGTCGGTTGCCTCAACATACTGTATAAAGTTATCAAGACCAAGTCAGCGGTTGGTCTTTTTATACTTTTTGCACTTTTGTTTGCACCTGAGTCGCTCAAAAGGGTTCCCGGAGCCGAACAGAGCCGGCTCGCTATAAAAGCTAGTACAACTCATGGCCCCCTTTGAGCCCCTTAAATGGGCCGGTACAGTTCACTTAAGACAGTGGAGACACTTTTGGACCAATCCTCTCCAAAGTGAACCAGCTGAACCGTGGCTTATGTACAAAAAATGTCTACTCTGCCTCAGGGCATAGATGATGATAATGTTTTTAGTTTGGATGAAGGGCCAATAGCTAAGATAAGATAAGATAAGAGATCCTTTATTTGTCCCACAATGGGGGAAATTCCACTGTTGCAACACACAGTTTAGGACAGGAATGAAAGAAATAGTTGCATGCAATAAAAATAGGATAAATAAGCTCATGTGTAAGTGGGGTAAGTGGGGCCGTAGTGGCTCAGTGGTTAGAGCAGGTAGTGAACCTCCCACCAGAAATGTTACATAGTCCAGCTTTAAAGGACACATGTGAGCATTGAACCTCACCTCGTCAAAATATAGCTGGAGATGTATATAGCTCCATTCATTAAACTTGTTTAACAAGGTTGTCTCCCTTTGAGCTTTACAAAATACTCTGTTTCAAATTTCTCAGATTTATCACATCAAAGATACAGATCTGGAGATTTTCTGTGCTGTCCATAAATCATCACAAGACTTTATCTAGTATTTCTGCCTCAAGTCACATTTATTACAATTGTGTGCTTATATTGGCATGTCGGGGCAAGCTAGCTTTTGTTTATTTCCTCCATGACAATTCCCTTTGCTGCTAGTTAAAGTTCTAATACAAATCGGGATGAGGAAATGCCTCAGATGTTTGTTTCAGTTCATACATTCTTTTAAGTTCTAAACCATGAAATAGAACAGTAAAGGGGCATGTTTAAAGGACAATAATAAATAAACAATACAAGTCATGCATGACATTCACCAAACTTTACGCTGATGTCATGAGCTTCAAAACTGTATTCGTCAACAAGTATCACTAGTCAGTTTACACAGTACACTTTGGCCAGTGGAATGGACATTATTCATTTATGATACACTCTTCTCTCTTTCCTCTTTTGTTTTCACACCATTTCCGTGTCCTCTCCTCCATCTCCTCCTTCGCTGCAGAGACGGCTGTTTGCTGAGGGCTGCAGTTTGTCAGATCTCTCATACATATGGAACGCTCTCTCCAGGTGAAAGGAAAACGACCCAAAGGGAAATATGGACGGGCGAGATATTCAAGGTGTGAGCCGGTCTTCTCACTGGACTGACGAGGAGGTGGAGAGCATTTGAAGCTGGTAGGCCTGCAGTGTTTAAACGTGATTTATGTTTTAGGCTTTTTTTTTTTGTTTGTTTGGTTTTTTTTGGTCACCTTAGATAAAGTACTTGTTTTGGGAGCTTGTTCTGGTCTAGTCCTGATTTCTTTTGCTTTTGATTAGGTCATGGTTTGGTCCAGACTTGAACCTGTTTCTGATCGGTCTGAGTTTGGTCCCAAATTGTTCTAGGTCTGGTGCTGTTTTGCTCACTGTTTGGTCCTTGCTCGGATCTTGGACAAGTCCTGGAATCTTAAGTTATTCTTTTGGTAATTGTGTGGTCCTTATTCAACATCTTGGATAGGACCTGGTTCAGTTCTGTTTTGGTTCTGGTCTGCTACTATGTTCTGTTTGGTCCTGGTTCAGAATTAAATGAGCCCTGTTTTGGTCATGGTTTGAACCTGGTTCCGTCATTGTCT
Organism: Rhinogobius similis; assembly: GCA_019453435.1. Taxonomy (NCBI): domain Eukaryota; kingdom Metazoa; phylum Chordata; class Actinopteri; order Gobiiformes; family Gobiidae; genus Rhinogobius; species Rhinogobius similis. The sequence continues at coordinate 2,371,113 of CM033640.1, read as the reverse complement.
GGTCCTTTTTCAGGTCTTCGACAGGTCTTGGTTCAGTTCCTGGTTTTGGTCCTGGGTTGGAGAACTGTATTTGGTCATGCTTCAGTCTTGATTTGGTCTTAGGTTTCGCCTTGGGTTGGTCCTGTCATAGTCCTAGAACATGGTTTTTCTTTGGATCTTTAATAGGTACGGTTTTAGTTCTGTTTCGGTCCTGATTCAGCCCTGAGTTGGTCCTAAGTTGGTCCTGGTTTGGTCTTGGGTTGGCCCTGGGTGTTATGGGCTTTGGGACGACCAACATCAAGGGGTGGGGGACAGCTTTTGAGTTCTCAGGACCAACTACATATGACTCAAAGGTAAATAAAACAAAAACACAATTGCATGTCTGTTTTTGACAAGGAAACAACACAGTTAACAGCTCCAGGTCCATTCACCATCTGCTCATGAACTTGCACTGTCTGTTCGCCCCTGTATCCAGAGGGCTCACCACTCTGCCACACAAGATGGACGCCCAGAAGGGAGCTTCCCTGGCCGGGTCACAAGCGCTCGGGGCTGGCCTGTAGTGCACGCGTGGCTGAGCGGAGCAGGTACGCCATCACACCCTCGGGCCCTCGCTGTTCCACGTCCGTCCCATAATACGCACGCTCCCTGAAGACCTGTGCATTAATGCGCGGGCCGGGGTCAGTGCACCAGTGTGCGTGCCATATTCTACTGGCCCATATTTGAATTGCTAAGTTTTCATTGTACATTTGTGCTGGCAGCTGTCAGCCCGAGTCCATTCACAGGCGTTCAGTTTGAGTCAGAGGCTTCTGGGGCTGCACAGAATTCTAATTGTCATGTTGAAAAACAGCTACTGGGTGGATTTTTGATCTGTAAAGAGCAAAGTGTTTTGCATTACTCGTATTTCTATTGGCTTTAGACGTCCTATTCTACCTCTGCTTTGACATCTCATGTTTTAGAACCAGAGGTGGTCAAAGTACTTTCTTTCATGACTTGAGTAAAAGTGCAGATACACCTGGTATTTTATTGCTCCCGTACAAGTAAGGAAGTAGTAAGTAGCTCAGTCAAAGTATTACTTAGTTAAAGTATTCAATGTAGAAATGAGTCCAGTCCAATAGAAAGACACTGGAAAAGGGAACTCAATTCACCAATATTTTGTATATTTCTAAAACAAGAGTAAGAATAAGCCAACTACAAACTAATGCAGATTCTAAACGAGTCCTAAAACAGAGGCAGTGTTAATCAGAGACGTCACACCCACAACCTGTGCAGGGGCAAACCTTCTCTGTGGTGGGTCTGCAGCAGCACAAACCAAGCCTCTGTGAGTGTCATCAGGCTAAGCACATGGAAAACTGCTCCTGAAAACTGAGCCTTTTTGAGAAATACACTTTGTTACTGACAGCTCCACCTATGACATCCCACATTTGGAACGTTTGGAACAGAGTGCTTTCTGAGGCTCATAGGGAGAGGACCTCGTAAACAGTATTCCTTAAACAAAAGTGAAGCTAAATACAACGCCAGGTGTGTTTTTAATGAGGGAACAATATATCTTGCAATGTTTTTTGAGTTTCCACGATAATGATATTCAGACGATATTAAGTCAATCCAACAGAAAAGGGTCAAAACAAGTCTGAGGTTGAATCATCAGACAAAAGAAATGTCACCTTATACCTCCATTTGAACTACTTATTTCCTTTCTTTTTGTAGAATATTTCCACTATACACTCAATTTTCAAATTTTGCCCACTTTCACTACAGCATTCACCATATTCTCTACATCTTGATCTACTGCCCACCTCTACAGCGCCAGTGACTTTAGCATTTGCAGTTCTCTGTCTTTCACGCTGACACACATCAGTCGCTCCGTCTCCTCCAGAGATATGACTGTGATAATTACCTCACTCCAATCACTCTGATTATGATGAGAATGATGATAGAAATATAATGCAGCCTGTTAAATCCAGCAAATGGGATTGATTGGCCGAGACAGGAGATGAGATGGAAATTTGTGTATCAAAAAATGTAGCATAAAGAATATTAATATCAAAACAATTTAGCTAAATTGACTTCTCAGATTGTTGCATGTTTTTCATCAATAGTTCATGTGCGTATAACAGGTTTTTATCTGTAATCCCATTGTTTATCATCTTATTACCATCTGTTTATCAAAGTTTTACAGCAGTCAAGCAGTGGAAATGACAGGAAGTAGATACCTGCGTAGGGCTGGGAATCGAGAACCGGTTCCACTTGAAAACTGGTTCTATTTATTGCAATCCATCACAGGCTGGACGGGCGACATGACACAAAAACACCAACACCAAAAGTGGTCATTAATGTGGAAACAGGTGTGTGTGTGTGTGTGTGTGTGTGAGTGTGTGTGTGTGTCCTGAGTGAGTGTGTGTGTGTGTGTGTGTGTGTGTGTGTGTGTCCTGAGTGAGTGTGTGTGTGTGTGTGTGTGAGTGTGTGTGTGTCCTGAGTGTGTGTGTGTGTGTATGTGTGTGTGTGAGTGTGTGTGTGTGTGTGCGTGAGTGTGTGTGTGAGTGTGTGTGTGTCCTGAGTGTGTGTGTGTATGTGTGTGTGTGTGTGTGTGTGTCCTGAGTGAGTGTGTGTGTGTGTGTGTGTGTGTGTGTGTGAGTGCGTGCGTGCGTGTGTGTGCGTGTGTGTGTGTGTCCTGAGTGAGTGTGTGTGTGCATGTGTGTGTGTGCGCATGTGTGTGTGTATGAGTGTGTGTGTGTGTGTGTGTCCTGAGTGTGTGTGTGTGTGTGTGTGAGTGTGTGTGTGTGTGTGAGTGTGTGTGTGTGAGTGTGTGTGTGTATGAGTGTGTGTGTGTGTGTGTGTCCTGAGTGTGTGTGTGTGTGTGTGTGTGAGTGTGTGTGTGTGTGTGAGTGTGTGTGTGTGTGAGTGTGTGTGTTCTTGTTTTTGCTACATCGTGGGGACTTTGACCTGACTGCACACAGACTTATGGGGACCCGTTTCACGGTGGGGACCAAAAATGAGGTCCCCACGGGCAAATGGCCACTACACAGTAGTAAACAGTATTTAAACATGTCTGGTGGCTTTTTCTTGAAAGTCCTCTTGGGGCACATTCACCCGAAAAAATCTGTGTCTGTGTATCTCCCTGCGCCCCTGGTGGTCGCCCACTGGTACTGCAGTCCCCACCAGGTAGGTGTTCTGGTTGTGTGTGTCCGCTCGCTACCGGCCCCTACAGGTCAAAAGAAGTACTGCATCATAGGAATACATTTTAAACGTGGTGCTTTTTTATACCAAAGATACATTCGATTTATTGAATAAATCTGTAATAATCATAATACTAAATAATAATTATGATAATAATAATAATAAAATAATATAATATATATAACAAATTAAAGATGACCATATTAAATGCATTATCACATTTATTGACATATTCTTTCAACCCATGAATTATGGAATACTTAATATTAGAATAGTAGTAAGCTAAATCAGTTTGTTTGATGTATGATATTTGAGTTCAGATACTTGCGAGAAAATGAAATACTGTTGCTACAGAGAAACTTCAGTGTGTCAGACCAGGCCTGGTTCAAGGAGACAGGGGCAGGAGACTGGAGGTTTGCTTTTGGTTTAAATACAATAAATTATGAAAAAAGTTCTAAAAGACACAAACATGATTTAAAAAAAAATATATATATATAGACCTTTGTTATGAATGATCATTCAATAAAAGAAAATTCAAAAAACAATCACAAATACTTATTCATTGTTAAATACAAAACAATGAGCGATTGTATTTCTTCCAAATATCAATCGTCCAGCAGATTGAATATCACACACATTTATGTTGTACAACAGTGAAAAATAAACCGACTGCAACACAACTTTCAGAAAGCTTCCCCACCACAACCCGACCAGGAAGTACAGAATAAATGAACACGGTCTAGAGCAGAATCTGATGACACGGATAGAGAACGGAAGATCAACAAACAGTACTAACATACACAGTGCAGTGAACTAGAGGAATAATCCTGGGATTTACCACTGTGTTACAAGAAAGAGTAGATTATTTTTAAAGTGAAAAAATGTAATGGTTATAGTTGATGATGATGAATGAGATCTATGAGCAAATACATCCACATTCAGCATTTATTCATAATCCTAAGAGTGGAGGTAGTTGTAATATTGTATTATAATAATATAATTCTTCATTCTGCTGCTCTTCTTCATTGACTCACTACACACTTCTCTGTCTGCTCGGCTCTGCCATCACCAAAGTTCCACCAAGATCCTACTGACCTTTTCCTTCATGAACTCATCACATGTTAAAGTCTGGGTCTGAGTCTAGGTAGGTCTAACATTCAATTGAAACCATAACAAGTCAGAATGAGCAAAAATAGTGTTATCTGTTTAATCCATCATATTAACTGTGAGTTTAGTGGTATTTTTGCCCCAAATTAATGCTTGTTGAATCCAAAATGTACATGTTTGTTACGTTCAGTTTGTCATGATTGGTTTCTACTGTGTCTGTGTCTTTCTGTCTGTGGCTGTTATTTCCTGTTTTATATTGTTAGTCACTTTCCTTGTGGAGTCAATATGTTGCAGATAAAGTGGGTAAAGCTAGAATTGTACTGAACAAGTGCATCAGATGACAACAGCAACAGTGGATAATATAAATAATTGACTGACTCAAAGTAGTTAGTCAAGGCCTCAGCTGTTAACTTTGGAGAAAATAACAGAAACACGGCACAAGCAGCAAATGCAAACCTTTATAAATAATAAATAATAAAAAATAAAAAAAACAATGGGAGCGGCTAATGCTAGCTCTTGACAGACTGGTACAAACATCATTTACCATATTTTTAAAAATCTAAATGGTCTTACTTGGGCAATGTCGTGTGCCGTGGTAACACTTAAACCCAAAAAGTGTGTCACAACCCAATAGATTTAATAAATAATACAAATTAAGAAATTGTCAATATTGATAATAGAGTTCATTTCTCTATTCACATATTTTGTGTGGTTGTACCTCTGTGGTTGTACCTCTGTGGTTGTCCCTCTGTGGTTGTACCTCTGTGGTTGTACCTCTGTGGTTGTCCCTCTGTGGTTGTACCTCTGTGGTTGTACCTCTGTGGTTGTACCTCTGTGGTTGTACCTCTGTGGTTGTACCTCTGTGGTTGTACCTCTGTGGTTGTACCTCTGTGGTTGTACCTCTGTGGTTGTACCTCTGTGGTTGTACCTCTGTGGTTGTACCTCTGTGGTTGTACCTGTGGTTGTACCCCTGTGGTTGTACCATAGACTGTAGATATCAGTGGACCATGTTAGCATGCTAGCCGCCACGTTCCAAATAGGAAGCAGCTATGGAGGCGCTCCTGGCTCCATAAAGCCGAGCTGCCATTCACTTTCTATTGGGACACTGGTGCCCTTTACTCTGTAACTGTTTCTGTCAAGCTCACCATCTTGAAACTAAAACGTCTGTTTTGACACACTCTACATGAATCAGATGTTTTTTTTCTCGTTGGTTGTTCATAAATCAAGTTATTAGCAATAATAACTGTCCAATCAGGTGCTTCCTTTTCCAGGGGCCGTTTTCGCTCGTGTTAGCAACAGGTTTGATTGACAGCTAGCGCCGCACGTTGCCGCCGTCTCCTCTCACCGAGGGGCGGATACCGTTAGCAACCGCGCTCCTGATTAGTCCGTGTGGTTGCCACGATACGCACTCGGATTTCCAAATATGGAGTCTGGCTCCGCTTTAGCCGCTATAACTGCTAGCCGCGATGGGCTTCATTTGGCTGGAGGCAAACGCTATGGGTGACGTCACAATCCCTTAGTCCACTGATCTACAGTCTATGGGTTGTACCTGAGTTGTTACACACAGGTCCCCACCCCGACTATGCCCCTCCCCCACCCACAGTGTTTTTCAGCCAGAAACCAAACCATTTGGGTTTGGTCGGGTGGTTCTCTGAGCTCTGAGCTATATATATATATATCACAGAAGGGGTGTCACTCCCAGAAGAAACAATAGCAGACATTGAGGATGGTACAAATACCTTGGAATACCACAAGCAAATGGCAACCTCGAAGGGGCAACGAGGAAAGCAGCAACAGCCAAATACCTCCAGCAAGTAACGCACGTCCTAAGAAGCTCAATGGCAAGAACAAGTCCCAGGATAAACAGCTACACCCTGTGATCAGATAACCTGAGGGCATAATAAGGTGGCCAAAGGAAGAGATACAGACCACAGACGTTAAGACATGAAAGCTCCTGACCATGTGGAGGGTTCCATCCCAAATCCAGTCCGAGACTGTGCTCCAGCCGTAAGGAAGGAGGCCGTGGACTAGTGAGCGTGAGAGCCACTATCCAGGATGAAACATCCAAGATCCACAAGTACATCAAGGATAAGGCCCCAGATGATGACATGCTCAGTGAATGTCTCAGGCAATGGGGAACAGAAGGTGAGGTGCCGGAGGAGGGACCATCATGGGAGGACAAGCCCCTACATGGGATGTACCACCGGAACATAACTGAAGTGGCTGATATCAAGAAATCCAGTGCCTAGAGCCGGACTGAAGGACAGCACAGAGGCTCATCATGGAGCAGGAGCAGGCCCTGAGCACCAGAGCGATAGAGGCCCAGATCTACCACATCAGACAAGACCCACGGTGTAGGCTGTGCAAAGAAGCTCCTGAGACAGTCCAGCACATAACTGCAGGGTGTAAGATGCTGCAGGGAAAGCATACATGGAACGCCACAACCAAGTGGCTGGTATAGTGTACAGAAACATCTGTGCGGAGAATGAACTGGAAACCCCACGGTCAAAGTGGGAAACACCTCCAAAGGTGGTAGAGAATGACCGAGCGAAGATCCTGTGGGACGTCCAGACACAGACTGACAGAATGGTAACGGCAAACCGTTTTATCCACCACCGTGTGGTGGATAAAGAGCAAAGGAAGGGCGTTGTGGTTGACGTGGCATCACCAAGTGATGGCAACATCAGGAGAAAGAACACGAGAAACTAGAGACATACCAAGGGCTCAGAGAAGAGCTGGAGAAGGTCTGAAGGTGAAGGCCAAAGTAGTGCCTGTGGTGATTGGAGCACTCGGGGCATTGACCCCCAAACTAGAGGAACATCAGACATTTCTTTTTTCCCCCTTATTCAAGACAGTACAAACTCTGCAGACGAAAGCATCAAGGCAATGAATATGTGGTTGTAACTCTGTGGTTGTACCTGAGCTGTTACACACAGGTCCCCACCCCGACTATGCCCCTCCCCCACCCACAGTGTTTTTCAGCCAGAAACCAAACCATTTGGGTTTGGTCGGGTGGTTCTCTGAGCTCGGGGCCAGGGAGCTTTAGGTTCAGCACAGTATCTTAGCTGTTCCTAGCGCTGCACTCTTTCTGGACTGAGATGTCTGATGTTCCTCCAGTTTGGGGTCACTGCCCCAAGTGCTCCCATCACCACGGGCCCCACAACGGCCTTCACCTTCAGACCTTCTCGTGCTCTTCTCTGAGCCCTAGGCATTTTGGTATTTTCTAGTTTCTTGTGTTCTTTCCATGTCAACCACAATGGCCTTATATATCATATATATCATATATATCATATATATCATATATATATATATATATATATATATATATATACTTTTTTCTAATTCAAGACAGTACAAACTCTACAGACAAAAGCATCAAGGCAATGAATATCATGCTCTAAGATGATATCAAGTAATATAACATAAATACAAAGCAGGCGATAAGTACAAAATACAATTTAAAAATGAGCTCATCAAAATCAAGTTGCAAAGTAATTTCAGTTTTAAGACTCAAGGCATAATTCACATATTTTAACCATTTGAGCTGACTAACCTTTCATGTTCCTCTGGGTCTCAGTTGTACCTCTGTGGTTGTCCCTCTGTGGTTGTCCCTCTGTGGTTGTCCCTCTGTGGTTGTCCCTCTGTGGTTGTCCCTCTGTGGTTGTCCCTCTGTGGTTGTATCTCTGTTGTACCCCTCTGATTGCACCCAGTTGTACCTGAGCTGTTACACACAGGTCCCCACCCCGACCATGCCCCTCCCCCACAGACTGACCTAAAAGTGCGGCTAAAGCTAATCTTCTATTTTCCTAACCTTCATTAGCAAAGCTGCCCTGCTAAATGATGCAGCTAAAGTGAACCAACTTACATTTCACGATGATAAAACTGCACAGGCGGCTGAGTCAAGAGGCGTTTGTTTTGTTGAAGGGGTTTGTCAGCCGTCTCTCCTGTTTGTGACGCTACATGCACTGATTTAATGGTGTAAGCTGTGTCCTAAATCAAGCGCCCCTTTTCTCCAAGTCCACGGCGCGTGCAGCACGAGCAGCAGCACCGAGACAGAAATGGTGAGTAGATATATTTGATTAGACTCCTGACATAATAATACTATACTGTGTACTGTACAGTTCACTTACATACTGTTAGCATGAAATGACAGGATTATAAATGCTGGTCCTTCACACGAGGGTTAGCTAATGCTAGCTAGTGTCTGACATTAGCAATTAGCTGCAATGTCGAGTAAGATAGTATGTTTTCATAAAAGTCAGCACTAAATAGTTGCAAAGATATAATTTTTACTCATATCCTGCATAGTCTAAGTTCAGACAAAAGCAGGTCTGTTAGGAATTTGAACTATATTAATGATTTCAGACTTAAATATTATGCAGCCACATGATACCATGATTTTAAAATATTTTACTTGTACTATTTGAGTTTTAATGAATACAAAATCGTAGAAGTCTGGTGTAAGTAATTATGAATAGCTCTTTTTTTTAAAGTATTGTTATTGAATTGTCTACACAGCGTGCATTTTCACTGTGCAACTGTCATACAAACTAGAACTGCTAATGACAGCTACTGGAAAGTGGTGTGTTTTTCTTTTATTTGTGCATGAGTTTGTCTCATGGTTAAATCAAGCTACTTTATATGTCAACATTATATTTTTTGTCTCTCCTGCATGACATGAAACTAATTTCAACTCGATAATGCAAATGGAAAACCTTCTATTTTCTCACTTGGAGAAAAAAAAGACCAGAAGCACAGCACTACTGTTATTTATTTTTGAAAATCTCTACTGATAAACATAATATTCATCTTTTGTTCAAATATTTTGTTCCCCTGTGTTTCATGCTATAAAAAAAAAGAGTATGTACCACAAATGTAACAATAAAACAATCTTGAAATTAAAGAAGAAAAGAAACAAAAAACAAAAAGGATTTTGAGAAATAGCATTCTTAAACTTTGATTTTGTATGGTTATAGGCTCAAAGTCATCTGCATCGCAAGAAAAAACTAAAAGAACATCATGCTGTTTGTGAAGATCGCTATGAGAAGGCACAAGCTATGAGGTTAACCAAGGAGAGGGAGGAGACATTGCTTTTACATCATCGCCTAAATGAAACGGTAAGTAGCTACACTTTCTAATAGCTGTAGCTAGCTTATAGGTAGCTTTCAGAAATGCCCAGCACTGCAATAATTTGAAGTGAATGAGAGCAGGTTTGAGACGCCTGTGTTGAAGTGTTGTTTTTGGCAGCAATTTCGATTAGATTTACCTAGGGACCTCGATAAAACTGAAATTATCCTAGGACATCTGTAATTTTTAAATAATTAATAGAAAACAGCGTATGGGTCGGAGTATTCCACATCCAGCGCTGCGCCACAGCCCGCAGACCCTCGCCTACTGGATGTCTGTGCCTGAGTTTGCAGGACTGCGTAGTCCTGGGAATCTCACACAAAGCATGAGCCTAGACCTCAAGTTTGTGAAATAAAAGTCTTATTTAAGACCAAATCAGACATTTATTCTGCAGTAGATGTGCCTATAACTCCCGATCCTAAGCTGTGCAGCTTACATATGTTTTTTTGCCACCAAAACAATAACAAAGCAACATGTGAATGAGTCGGCATGTTTCAACGACACACGGGGAAAGTTAACAGTCCCCTGATTAGCCCCTGTGTTAACATTGCAGCCATCCTCCATAAATTAATTAATAAACTCAGTTGTGTGTCTCTCTCTCTTTTTTATTTGATAGAAACTTCAGACCGGATTTGCTGGTGATGGCAACAGTTCAGTGATCCTTGACCACACTTACAATACAGGAGTCCCAGAGCTCATAAGAACAGACAGCATAATGGTAAGTACATCTGTAAAACCTAATATGCAGACAGAAATTGTGTCATGGTATCAGTTGCCTGTCATCAGCATTTTCAGCATAGGGGACAAGGTAAATGACCACTTTACTATGGTCTGAAAATAACAGTGTAGTAATGATCTGGATGTCATAGTTTCAGATGGAAGGCAGGGACACAGATTTTGATAGAAATCTCCAAACCTAAAATTTAAAAATGTTTACCCTGATCAGTATTTGGCAGTGATTTGATCCACAAACCTGCCATATTATTTTTATGGCAAAGTCCTTTTAACTGACCTTTATCAAGCACATCATTTTGTACATTGTCACCACTTTTGGACGTACAGTATTTATGAGACAGTAATTTGATTTTAGGGATTACAGAGATATTAACAATAAAAAGTACATTTGGATGGTTACCATGAAAAACAGAACTAGTTCATCATAAACTGTTTGCTTTGGTCCAAAGTTATTGCTCACTCACCTATTTCAGTCTGAACATCCAAACTCTTCACTCCGATGAGTTTGTGCTTTCCATAACTCTTAGAGTAGAGTTTACAGTTGCAGTAAAGCTAACAACAACTAGCATGCTAACAGCGCTCATCAATTAGACGCAAACGGCACACAGCAGTCTCACAGAGCTGCTTTTACAATATATCTGTGCTGGGACAAAACACATTTTACTTTATTACATGAAAAAGTGGTTTACAACCAGCGACAGACGCAAAGGACCTGGAAGAGAGAAAATATGCCGTGTGACGTCATCACTTACCAATCCCAATGCCTTTGGAATGTTGTGATGTAACATGAACACAATCTATTTTCAGTACAGTTGTCATAAAGATTTAACTCAATTCTGCACTTTTCCTTTGTAGGAACATTCTCTATCAAGTTTTGAGTTCAGTGAGGATGAATATGTTCCTAAACCTAATGAAGATACAAGCGAAAGTTCATCTGACAATAGCATGGAGCACATAGGTAAGAAGACAAAGAAGACGGCACCTTCAGCCAAGTTCCGAAAAGTTGATGCCCAGAAGAAAAGACATGTTACGAGCTCTAGTTCTCTCGACACCGATGACAGTAGAAAATCTTCTTCTTTGGCGGTTCTGATGTGGCAGCACCTCCAGCCAAGTCGCGGAAGGTTGATGTGCAGAAGAAAAGACGTGAGACGTGCTCTAGCTCCCTGGACACAGATGACACTCGAGAATCCTCATTTGATGGCTCTGATGTGAAGGTCATGACTTTACAAAAGAAAGCAGATGGCCGTAGAGTGTACAACAAACAATTCTTCTGTGTGTTTTGCTTCAAGCCATATAGAAAAATGGCACGCCATTTGGAAGCAAAACACAAAGATGAACCTGAAGTGTCAAGAGCATTTGAATTTCCACCTGGGTCTAAGGAGCGAAGAGTGCAACTTGATTTACTGAGAAACAGAGGTAACCGTGCCCATAACAATCAGGTGCTTAGAGAAGGAGCAGGAACAGTGATACCCCGTCAACAGTCCAAGACACCAGTACAAACCACAGATTATATGCATTGTGTAAACTGTCAGGGTTACTTCAAGAGAAGATCATTGTGGAGGCACATGCAGAGATGTCACCTAAACCTGAAGGTCAATAAATTAAAGCCAGGAAAAACTAGGGTCCAGGCGCTCTGTGCATATGCTCAACCAGTGCCAGACAGTGTAAATGAACAACTCTGGAAAGTGGTGCTTGGCATGAATGAAGATGATGTAACAGCTGCTGTGAGAAAGGAGAAAGTCATTCTCAAATATGGGGAACACCTTTTCAATAAACACGGCCATGATGTCACAAAACATGACTACATTAGGCAAAAGATGCGTGAGACAGGACGACTACTTATCCAAGGTCAGAAAAATGGAAAGCTGCAAGAAATGTTGGATTTCTTCATTCCAGCTAATTTTCCTCATGTGGTTGAAGCGGTTCAAAATGTAGCAGGCTTTAATGTTAAAACAAACACATTCAAAACACCATCCTTGGCCCTGAAGTTAGGTCACAACCTCAAGAAACTAGCTAATATTATTGAATGTGAGGGAAGAATCTCAGGTGATGATGATGTTGTCCACAATGTGCAGGTGTTTAAACAAATCTGTAGCACTAAATGGAGCGAAAGCATCTCCTCCCAGGCTCTCAGAAATCTGAGTGAGGCGAAATGGAATGTTCCACAGCTTCTTCCTTTCACTGAAGATGTGAAGAAAATGCACCAGTATCTCGATGTCCAAAGACAGGAGTATCAGAAAAACTCAAAGATGATCCTAATAGGAAGCACTGGGGAGAACTTGCAAAAGTGACACTTTGTGAAATTATCCTCTTCAACCGAAGAAGAGCAGGAGAAGTATCCAAAATGAAACTTAATGCTTTCACTTTGAAGGGTACCTCGTCAGCTCATCCAGATGTGGAGCTTGCCTTATCTGACCTTGAACGAAAGCTTTGTAAGCATTTTCAGAGAATCGAAATAAAAGGCAAACGAGGACGAAAGGTCCCCATTCTCCTCACACCTGACGTGCAGGCATCAATGGAGTTACTTGTCAACACCCGCCGTGGCTGTGATGTGTATGATGATAATATGTTCTTTTTTGGAAGACCTGAAGCTCTCAGCCATTTCAGAGGTTCAGATGTTATTCGTCAGATTGCACGAAGTTGTGGCGCAAACAACCCAGAAGCATTATCGTCCACTAAACTGAGGAAGCACATGGCCACCATGTCCAAGGTTCTTAACCTTAAGGACAATGAAATGGACGACCTTGCAGACTTCCTCGGCCACGATATAAGAGTGCATCGCCAATATTATCGGTTGCCTGAAGGGACAATACAACTGGCAAAGGTCAGCAAGGTTCTGATGGCTTTGGAACAAGGAAAAATGTCAACGTTCAAGGGCAAGAATCTGGATCAGATCATCATTGACCCACAAGGTAAGACAAATCAACAAATCTTAATAAATATATTTAGAGACTGGTGTTTCTCTGCTTATTTATTTTTTATGAACAATATTTGTTTTCTCCATGTCTTATGCACCATTCCTGCATCTGTCTTTTTGGTGTTCATATAATGCTTAATATATTAAATCAGATTTGAGTCTTTGTTTGCTGTGCTCCTCAGAGAAAGTAACTGTGGACAGTGATGGATCTGACAGTGAAGAAGTGGAAAACCAGACTGTGAAGGATGCTGCACCTTCCACCTTACAAGCAACTTCACCATCCACTTCACAACCATCAGGTATGTACTGTCTCTCTCTTTCTCTCCTTCTCTCACCTGTGTCCTCTCTTTCTCTCCTTCTCTCACCTGTGTCCTCTCTTCTCCTCCTTCTCTCACCTGTGTCCTCTCTCTTCTCCTCCTTCTCTCACCTGTGTCCTCTCTTCTCCTCCTTCTCTCACCTGTGTCCCTCTCTCTTTCTCTCCTTCTCTCACCTGTGTCCTCTCTTCTCCTCCTTCTCTAACCTGTGTCCTCTCTCTCTTCTCTCTCCTTCTCTCACCTGTGTCCTCTCTTCTCCTCCTTCTCTCACCTGTGTCCTCTCTCTCTCTCCTTCCTCCCTCACCTGTGTCCCCTCTCTCTCCTTCTCTCACCTGTGTCCTCTCCTCTTCCCTTCTCTCACCTGTGTCCTCTCTCTTTCTCCTCCCTTCTCTTTACCTGTGTCCTCTCTCCTCCTTCTCTCACCTGTGTCCTCTCTCTCTTCTCTCCTTCTCTCACCTGTGTCCTCTCTTCTCCTCCTTCTCTCACCTGTGTCCTCTCTTCTCCTCCTTCTCTCACCTGTGTCCTCTCTCTTTCTCTCCTTCTCTCACCTGTGTCCTCTCTCTTTCTCTCCTTCTCTCACCTGTGTCCTCTCTCTTTCTCTCCTTCTCTCACCTGTGTCCTCTCTCTTTCTCTCTCCTTCTCTCACCTGTGTCCTCTCTCTTTCTCTCCTTCTCTCACCTGTGTCCTCTCTTCTCCTCCTTCTCTCACCTGTGTCCTCTCTCTTTCTCTCCTTCTCTCACCTGTGTCCTCTCTCCTCCTTCTCTCACCTGTGTCCTCTCTTCTTCTCCTTCTCTCACCTGTGTCCTCTCTCTCTCTCTCTCTCCTTCTCTCACCTGTGTCCTCTCTTCTTCTCCTTCTCTCTCACCTGTGTCCTCTCTCTTCTTCTCCTTCTCTCACCTGTGTCTCTCTCTTCTCCTTCTCTCATCTGTGTCCTCTCTCTCACTTCTTCACCTGTGCCTCTCCCTCTCACCTCTCCTCTCTTCTCCTCCTTCTCTCACCATTGTCCTCTCTCCTTCTCTCTTTCTCTCCTTCTCTCACCTGTGTGCTCTCTCTTTCTCTCCTTCTCTCACCTGTGTCCTCTCTCTTTCTCTCACCTGTGTCCTCTCTCTTTCTCTCCTTCTCTCACCTGTGTCCTCTCTCCTTCTCTCACCTGTGTCCTCTCTCCTTCTCTCACCTGTGTCCTCTCTTCTCCTCCTTCTCTCACCTGTGTCCTCTCTCTTTCTCTCACCTGTGTCCTCTCTCTTTCTCTCCTCTCTCAGCTGTGTCCTCTCTACTTCTCTCACATGTGTCCTCTCTTTCTCTCCTTCTCTCACCTGTGTCCTCTCTCCTTCTCTCACCTGTGTCCTCTCTTTCTCTCCTTCTCTCACATGTGTCCTCTCTTCTCCTTCTTCTCTTACCTGTGTCCTCTCTCTTTCTCTCCTTCTCTTACCTGTGTCCTCTCTCCTCCTTCTCTCACCTGTGTCTTCTCTCTTTCGCTCCTTATTTTTTACCTGATTGATTTAAATTATGGAGTTCATAAGTGAAAGTGAGACACAGAAACTCTTGATCAGTGTTTCTAATTGTTGGTTCTCAGGGGCCACTGTCCTGCATGTTTAAGATGTGTCCCTCCCCCTAAACACCTGATTCAATTGTTGGTTCTCGGGGGCCACTGTCCTGCATGTTTAAGATGTTTCCTTCTCCCTAAACACCTGATTCAAATGATTATCTTGTTTTGAAGTTGTGCAGAAGCCTGATAAGTGTGCCGTCATTTGGACTGGGAAACATCTAAAACATGCTGGACAGTGGCTCTTAGGACTATTACAGAACAGGTCAATAATGACTTGAAACAACACTGACCTGGTGTTATTGACAAAGCTCATGTGTGTATTTTTCTCTTTTAGAGGATTATTCATTTATTGTCTCATTTTGTTTAGGAAAAGCAGAAGCCAAAGGAAGGAGGAAGTGGACGGAGGAAGAAGTCCAGGCAGTCGAGAGGACACTTATGGACAGCATCACAAACTTAAAGGTCCCTGGCAAAGTCCAGTGTGTCAACTGCATTAGCACATCACCAAATGCTCTTAAAGATAGAACGTGGGAAGCTATAAAATTTTATGTTAAAAATCGGATTAATGCTTTAAAAAGAGAGTCTGCAAAAGTAGCATGGTAAAAGGTAAGCATGTGGTGACTTTTTCGGCAAGTTCAGTATTTTGGTTTTTTGATGTTGTCAAACATTGTTCAGGCTCAGGTGAAAGTAAAAAAACAGACAAACTCACCCGTTTTGACGATGTACGAGGACGTTTTGTGGACGTGTACGATCCTTCCTTGTCACATCCAATAAAGTTTATCTTAACTTATCTTAAGTGGTTTATTTATTTATTCAGGATATTATTTATTCAGTTTGTTTTCAGAGCTTTAAGTCTTACAGACTCAGGTCTTACTGGTATCATTGTGAACAGTTGCAGTCAGATTTATGCTACTGCTTTTGGTGCATGGTCGAGTCACTCAGTCAACAACACACCACAAATGTTAGGATAGTTCATTACAACAACACTCACAGCCTCTCAGCTTCAGATGTCGATTGAATCCTTTCATAAAAAAACAAAAAACAAAACTGTATTTCCCACAGAATGGCATCTGGAATGTTCATATATCATATCATATCCCCCCGAGTAAATGTTTTTATTCTGACTCAAACTTTTCCAAACACAACGCCCTTTCCAACCAGAGGATAATGATGCTTTGAGTTTGGCCTTGCAGTCGCCTGCTTTTCCTTTACAGCACATGTGCAGATAAGACTTACAGTCCATACATTTACCGCTGCTTTCTGTCTGATTGACAATGAAGGCTTCACACTAAAATGTTTGTGGCTTCAATCGTGGCAATTTAGGAAGAGAAGAGTGTAGTTAAGGACATGGTGTCTTCAGGTAGCAAGAGATTGATTGATTTTGCTCATTTTCAATGACTTTTAAATGTATTTAATTGGGCGATCACGGCTTGTTTCCATTCTGCCCTTGATAATGTGAAACGTATTTGTTATACAGTAGAGTTATGTTAAAATCTGTCAATTTATTTATAGGGCTTATATGTTTTGGAGCTGAACAATATTCATTTATCCATTTCATACAATTGTGATACAGTGAATTTTACATTATTTCATGAATAGGCAGAAAATATTTTGCACTTGTTGCCCAGAATACAGTAATTTAATTTAATTTAATTTAACTCATTAATTCAAACATTTTATTGTATAGTCTGATATGGACAGAGTATTAATCACTATGTAATTACAGTACAGTAAAGAGTTAAAGTGAGTTCACAAATTAAATTATCAATAATTGGCACAAATGTATAAAGAAGACACATATCTGTCTTAAAACTAAATTAATTATAAATATTGAACTCCAATGCTTACCTTGTACAGGTTCTACATAGAAATAACATAGAAATTTGTAATAGTGACACCTGCTGGTGGTTTATGGTATGAAGTCCCCATGAGGTTAGAAAAATCAGACAAAAAAAATATTTTGAAATTTTGTTAATTACAGTGATTTCAGAGAGACCATGGTCCCCTAAAAAAATCTGACTTTAAATCATATTTTTATGAGTTAAAACATGCCTTTAATTCATGTTTGAAATGAGGTCCTCACAGGGCAGGTTCTAGACATCGCCAAAAATAGGTCCCCACGATGTAGCAAAAACACGTATGTGTGTGTGTGTGTGTGTGTGTGTGTGTGTGTGTGTGTGTGTGTGTGTGTGTGTGTGTGTGTGTGTGTGTGTGTGTGTGTGTGTGTGTGTGTGTGTGTGTGTGTGTGTGTGTGTGTGTGTGTGAGTGAGAGAGAGAGAGAGAATGAGTGGACAATTTCAGTTCAGAAGAAGAAAAAAAATGGAAGCTGCAGAAGGGGAAGCGTTTGCAGGTGAACTGTGGCTGGTGAAAAAGTGAAAAAGTCGTGTTTATTCCAGCAAAAATCACTTTACCAACCCATTCAGGCTGTGTTGTTGGAGTAATAATAAAGCCTTGGATTTAGGGCTGGGCAGTTAATCAGATTTGAATCGAGATCGAGAAGTCGACAGCCAATCCTCTGTCATTAAAAGCATGAGGTTTGGAGCAGAGTTCAGACTTTGATTCTGATTAAACGTTCAGAAAGCCAATTCATTTGTTGTCAAGGTTAATCTGTCATTCATACAGGAGTGGTCCATGGTAGACAATGTTTTAAAAGGTAGTCATGTACACACTGTTTTCAGAAACCAAGTCCTTTTTTTTTTCATTGATTACAAAATAGAAACAAAACAAAGAACAAAACACAGAGAAACATTTTTCAACAAAACATCCATGTACAGTCCTAAACGTTTAGTCTGGCATGTCTGTTGTGTCTGTTGCGTTTGTCCGCTCTCAAAATTGAGTCTGAATGTATATTTTTCCATTTTGCGAATGTCCATTATGATTTCGGTCCAGTCCTTGATTGTCGCTTCAGTTTGTTTCTTCCCTGCCACCAGGATTATGCTCCAAAGATATAATTTATTGTGTCCATGGCAGGAGTCCGAAAGTATTTTTGAATCTGATGGCAATCTGTTGTTCATAAGGCAAAATAGAATAAAAGCAAAAATGTTATCGATCAATATAAGGACAAAACTCTTGATACTTTTTTTGTGTCATATCGCCCAGGCCTATCTGACTTATTTAGGGTGTTTCTTGGCACTGAAAGTTCTTCAGTCTATCAATCATTCAATTCACTAGTCAGTACGGTTGTCAAAAACAATTGCATAAAATAAAAAAGATTCCCAGATTGTATCAGACTGTAATACTAAAACTGCAATCGAAGCAAGAGGCTCAGCTGAACAAGTATTGATACTTTATCAAATAACATAGATAGAAGAACAGTGTGCCTTTCCCGGGCAGTTTCAGAATGGTCTCATCGACTCTTTCTTACAGTAGATTGAACAGTCTCTTGGTGACAGGAATCTATTTGCCAACCTTTGTGTTAGTGCTCACATGTATACGTACAAATTCACGGATAACAGAATTGATTGCACTTCAGCAATCTGTGTATTGAAGAGGAGTCCTAAAGGTCTTTCAGATCTCATGTTCTGCACTTCCCAAACCCTGCGTACAGTGTCCATACCCGCCTGCTCTGAGCCTGTTGTCTTGCACGTTGTTGATTGTGAGTCTGGCAGCTGGCCGCCTACACTACCTGCTCTCTCTCTCTCTCTCTCTCTGTGAGGAGGAGATGTGCCGTGCCGATAGTCGCCCAGCGCCACTTCCTGCCGGCGCCGATAAGCTTTGTGCCGCAGATGGCTATCACTTAAAGGCTCCAACATGCAGCCTCCTACCTGTTGACAAGCCCAGGCCTCGGCCCCCCGCTGGCCCAGCTCCGCTTATCTGCTCCATTTCACTTAAGCGTGCACCGTTGTGTTGTTGTCAGCGTCATCGTCGGGCTCACACACTTCCACGGAGCCGGCCCCCTGCGACAGCCACACTGATGTAGTGAGGGAGCGGGCTGATTAATGAGCAGCGTTTATTAGAACATCTGTGTCAAAGATGGCGGAGGGAGAGGAGAGGCTGCTCCTGCTTGTTGCCTGGAGCTGCCGGAGCCCACGTATACTGTAAATAAAAGATGGCAGCCTGGAGGAGAGCGCTCTGGCCTTCCTCACACGTACTTTACTGAGCTTATTAGATGGATGTGTGGCAGAAACAGGCCACACGACCAGGTTCAACTGCATTTATGGCCTCCACTCACGCTCCAATTCGCTGTAAAATAAGCAAAAGTAGCATGTTTAAGCATGTTGAGTCACTCCTCAGACCAATTTCTTGTTAATTATTATCATCTTGGTAACTGAAATATTAAGTAGTGCTGAAACTGTTTAAATCAATGAATCAATTTGCAACTAATCAGCAATTGAAATAACTGAAATTGTGATATATATATATATATATATATATATATAAAGTATATATATAGATAAAGTATGTTATTATAATTTGCATCTTCATTCTAAAACATGTACGTATTCCTTAATAGTAATCCTTATTAGACAGAACATACATAACATCTCTCCAGGTGAAATTTTGAAGGAAAAGATTGCGAAACACTGAAGTTGACGAAAACTTTTTGGTTGTTGACTAATTATTTTATTGGGATTATAAAGAGTTTAATGGACCATAGTCAAAAGAACAAGGCTTGTTTGAGATTTGTGAGTGAAATGTGAGTTTAATCTGCCTTCTTCTACTTGCGAGTTCCATGGTTTCGTCAGTGCACTTTAGGAACAGATACACGATCTGATTTTTGTTGCATGGAGATGCTTTGCCTGCCCAGAGCATGTCTTTAGTCGACCAAGAATCTCTGTAGTCGATTTTAAAGACGAGGCGCCTTAAGAAGCCAATGGCTAACAACACTTTTTTTGTGTGGTCAAAAAAAGACAAAAGTTTAATGTCCGTGCTCGCTGAACACCGCAGTCCTACACTATATCAACTTTGTTCAAAAAGTCACAACCATATTTCTCATTACCCATGTCGAGTTAGCGCTTTTTCCTCACGAAGCACTTTTGTTAGCCGCATGCAAAGTTACGGCGAAAAAGTTGTATTATATTTTTGACTCCGGCGTCGCGCTCGGGCCCACAACTCCTCATTAACACCGCTTCCCGAGGCGCCACCTCTGCCCCTGCTCCTCTCTAAAACATCGCCCAGGTTGACGTGAACGCGCCGTCCGTCTCTCCGTGCTGCCGTCGTGCCAGAAGGTTCTCCCACTGCAATCCTCCCAGCGCATACATTACAGAAAATGATAAAGACGGCATACCTGGAATTTGAAAACAGATGGTTCGCCTTCTTTTGAATATTTATAACAATCAAAAACAATTTCTCCCGCACCAACCAACGCGATTTGCCTGGAGGCCAGCAAGGTGTTAAAACATTTATTTTAATGAAACTGGCAGGGAAAAGAAAAAAACACATCTCGCTTCTTTGTTTTTCTCCAGCGCGGGAGGTTTGGAGGAGGAAGGAGAGGGCACGGCAACGGCTGAGGGAGCGCAGACTCGTCAAAGCGATACATACTCGCCGCCGCTGCACCTCCGAGCGCTTCCCGCCGCCTTGTATTTAACAGATTGTATAAATAAAGGAGCGGAGAATAAAAAGAGGTTTATCTGTTTACACGGGGCCGATTCCCCAGATGCTGATAGTAGCTGCCGTCGTTTTTTTGAAGGTAAATATCTCTGCGCCACCTGCTCTTGATGTGCGCCGACTTTACTCACCCGTCTAATTTAACACAATCGCGAACGGAAACCAAACGCAAACTTGCAAGGCATTTGATCAACCAGGGTGCCGTCGAGGTCTTTGAAACGGAAGACACAGTGTTCAGAATGCACACTATTACGCCGAGATTCATTACACTTGTTTTATATTTCATGCATTTGCAGTTTCCTGTGTCATTATTGAGTTTTTAACTATACAATTGTCTGATTTCATACTAAGGTCCCATTGTACAACCGTGTTCGTCACAGACCATCAGCGATTACGTGTGAACTAGTATCGAAACAATTTTTTTAATGCCTTTATTTTACATTTACATTTAAAATTTTACTGTTATTATTCATTTTCTAGTCTTTTTTTTGTTCACAGACAATGGCAATAAAACTTTTTCTGATCCTGATTTTGAAATATTGATAGTGAAAAAAACAAAAAGTCATAAACGCAAAATTTGACATTTTTGCATTGAACAAATCTATGTCGCCATGAACGCAAACAGGTCAAGGTACAAGTCAGATCAGTGGAGAGGTGACCCGCCGACTGTAAGAATGCCAGTTTTTCATAATGTCTTTAGCAATATGAACACCTTTAATTGGGAACATAAAAAGTTTCATGGCATACTGGTGAACCTTGTAGATAAATGAATAACATCTCCACTGAGACAAGCAGGTGGCACACCTCACCAGAAAAGTTACATAGTGCATCTTTAAGGATAAAGCTCAACATATAGATAATTTAAAACATTTATTTCAACAGAGAAATAGTGATCACGTGTTTATTTAATTTTTTTTATTTGTAATAATTAGTACAACAAGTAACAAATAGACATACATTTGACAGTTTTGTATAGAACATATAATAAATCACAAGTTCTTTTTTAATCTACATCAACTCATTGGTTATAGTTTTTGAACATTTAATTTAAATCCGGTATTTTTGTTTTTGTATTTTTTAATATATGGATTTATTAGGGATGGGACAATTCTCAAATAGTATCGTAAAGGGTTAAACCTGCCGTCATTTCACAGACAGAGGAAGTAAATAGCAGACTTACTGCAGCTATATTCTAACAGAGATGGGTTCTATTGTTTTGTCACTTTTTCAACCCAAGAATAACTTAAATATTAACTTTGAAAAACTCTAAGACGATTTTGGCTTAATGTGTCAGTAAATAAAGATGCTCATAATTCACATGCAATCTTTTTTTAGATTATCTTCCACGTTTTCTGCAGAAAACAACCTGTTTAGATACCTTTCTTGGTATAGTTTTAGTAGTAAAACAGTGGAGAGTAGAGCGTGTGTGTTTTGATCAAACAGAAGAGGAGCTGCTGCTGTGGACGAGGCAGAGAGGCACAGGCCTGAGAGGCAGGACGAGCTTTAGTCAAATAAATGATCAAAATAAGACAATGCACATCATGGAAAAGTCTGAAGGCGATTGTATGTCTTAGAGTAGAGGCTGTTTATCATAAACACATGCTCTTTCAGACACAATTATTTTCTTTACTTTTTTTCAGAGCTACAGTCTAAAATGACCACAAACACAGACAATAAACTATTGCTAGACAACATTAATGAATATTGCAATTTATTGAAAAGTTCTGTTTTATTTAACAAATTAACAGTAAAAATTAGCACTCGTTTTTGCTCTTCTGAGGTCCAACAAAATCGAAATGATATCAAAATCATGACCCGCGTATTGAGATCTAAATCTGTTTCATCTCATCCCGAGTATTTGTTTTTCCATTGTGACATCTTCAATCATTTTCTTGTCAATTATTTTTCAGTCACTAAGGACAATAAACACACACTTTCATATATTTCTTACTGTTTTAAAGACTTTTGACAGTAGCAAACACCTGGAGGTTCACTGTGACACAAACAGACCGACTCTACACTCTTTAAACACAGTCCTAGCATGCTCTAACACACTGTCACGTCATCATGTCTACAGTGTTGTAACGCACAATGCCAAACTAAAACGCCCGTTCTCTCTCTTTCTCTCTCTCTTCCAGAGCATGATTTCCTCCATCGTGAACAGCACTTACTATGCAAATGTGTCGGCGGCCAAGTGTCAGGAATTTGGGCGCTGGTATAAACATTTCAAGAAGACAAAAGATATGATGGGTAAGCACAACGCGGCCGACAATGGACTCGTTTGCACCACCACGCACCTCCAAACTGTTTAAACATTTGGTTTTTAGTACCAGCGGTAGGGAACAAGTTTTAGAATTCGAATGAAACCAAATATTCAAACTGAAAACGGATAAATGTTGAAACAGACAGTTCTCTCACCTGCTAACAATGACACCCACATAATTAAAGAATTCCTCCGATGTGACCCTTTTTAATTAATATATTTGAACAAAACAGTTTAGGGTTTAGCAATATTGACAAAATGAATCTCTCGATATATTTTTTCAGGTTTACAACAACAATATTCAGACAATATTATATTTATCCAACAGAAATGTGTTAAAACATGTCTTGAAATATATTAGTTGAGGTTTAATTATCAGACAAATCTCAAAAGTGCAGAAATATCACCTCATACTCTTATTGGAACGTTCATAACATCACTTTTTAATCAGCTCTTTTCATAGTGTTGTTTACTAGAAAGAATATAGGCAGTATTCAAATGTTGCATATCTTCAAAACAACCAGGGTTGCAACAAGCTAATCGATTAATTACAACTAATCCATTATTGAAATAATTTAATAACTTATTTAGTAATCAATTAATCGGTAACTTGTCTCTACATAGGCTCCAAAATGAGCCATGTGTTGAAAAAAGATTGAGCATTAATTGTGTGAAAATGTTTAAATTTAGTGTTTTTGATCAAAAACCTTTTTTGTCTTTAAATCTAATCCATCAGGACGTCCTAAAGCGGCATCACTTTAGCTTCCCCTGGGTCTAACTGAGCAAAAATTAGTCGCAGCACTAAAAACAACATTCATAATATTATCTGGGTTTTGGTATTATTTGCTCTGACAGAAAAAGCGTTGCGTTTTGTGATCGTTTTCATTTCATACACATAAACCCAGTAATTACAAAGATATGAACCTTAAACCAGAACAAAACAGCCGCATCTTTGCATTTTGCCAAGAATGTTGATGTGACAAGAAAGGCTAGTGTGTGTCTCTTTAGAAGTCGATAACATCACTAAACTCTATTAGAGGCATCAAAACTGAACTTCTGATGATTCATTTGACTGCTGGGCTGTACAGCAGTGTTAGGTCTGATCAAAAGGTTTCTAATAAAGCCACGTGAGCAGGGTCTGACCACACACACACTCTACTCACACAGATCAGAGTCAGCCTTCACAATCACACATTTTGAAGTGTGATATATTACAGAAATAAAGCACAATAAACAACCATTTTATGCCACAATACAATAACCTGAAAATTAAGATAAATGTTTTTTTTCCAAATGTACAATATTGTTAAAAATAACGAGCTGCAATAAACAAAAAGCAGAATGAAACGCTTTAGTACTTATTTAGTATTTATAATCAGTCATGCAAATTACTTTTTCAACCCTCTACAGCTCAAATATCATTGTACTACAAAGAAAAACCCCACAATTCCCCACATGATAAATATTAAGCCCCCAGTTATTCAGTGAAGGATAAGTCGGTGAAGAAGCTATGTGAGAGTTTACACTTTTGGTTCAACAGTTCAAGTTCAGTTAGTTTTCAAACCTATTTACCATCTGATCACCTAACTGCACCTGTGTGGCCGTTCATATTATATTTATGTTACAATGTGAAAGACTGCTAATGCCTTATATATGGGACGTTCAGTCATACATTTAAAAGCATTCCAAAAGAGAGTTCCAACAACAGTAGAACAATATATCGCAATCAAATCATTTTGAGTCGGCGCAATTATCAAATGGCAAAGGCTGCAATTATGGAGCTCAACAGTCCCACCCACTTCAGAGTTCACCGTGGTTCCAGAAGTAAATTTCTCATTCAAGAGTTTCAGGGCTCGACCAGCTCTGTGGTTACTAATGTCCATAACACGGTTGTTTTCAGCACAAAAAACACATGGAAACCTTAACATTCTGCAAAATGGTTTAATAATTTGGAGGTTTATAAAGTTTCAGAAACAGACTTTAAATAAAATCACAGCTCTTGTGCTCATTACTCACTACAACGCTCATTATTCCTGAGCAAACGTTTTTTCAGGATCTCTGTGGGGAAAAATGAATGGAAAATGCACTTCTGGAACCAAGTGGTGGGCACTCATTGTTGAGCTACATTTAGATAGTAGAATGTTTTATGCAGAGAACAGTTATTCTTTCATTCTTTTTTTTTTTCCTATAGAACATTTTTGTTGTGCCTGTAGTTCAGGCCTGAGATTGGCCTTAAGCACCCGCTCGAGGGCCGAACTATCACTGTAACCTCATTTAATATGGGATTGGGCCCCAGGGTACTTTGTACAGAAAAAGCTGGGCCCTGAGGATGAAAAGGTCAAGAATCGTCTGCAAATATGTTTTTAAACACATTGGATTGTTGGATTAGTTTATCAGTCCAGATTTCAGTTTTCTCTCTTCTGGACATGTTTACAATGTGCACTCTGAACAGAATCATACTTTTAAATATATATATATTTCTAATCTACTGACTTTATAGTTTATTTGAACATTTAAAAAGGGAAGAAGAAAACAGTATAAATGATTTCCATTGGTAAAAATACATTTAACACATGCATTTTTAAATTAAGACGATAGAAATGATGAACATAAATGAGGCTATATAAAATACATAGGATTGAAATCAAACTTTAAATGACTATCATATTCTTTCACAAATCTGGCATTACATGTGTCTGAGTCGCCTCACAAACTGTCCTTGTACCCGTTCAACTGCACATTATTCTACATTTGTATGTCACAAACTGTATCAGACAGATCCGCGCCGTTCTAAAACATCTCCCACACCGACTCTTTGTCTTCCTCTCGCACACAGCATCGCGTTATCTAATAATTAGTGATTTGCACAGTGCCGAGCAGACTTTTATCTCCAATTAATCTATTACGGCTCAAACAGCACCAGCAAACCCAACCCTCTGACTGCTTTATTTGTTGTTTGCTCACAAAAGTCTACAGTTTTCCACCAAGAAAAAGATAGACTTTAAGTAGCCACCGCCTCCTTTTGAAATTCAATTAGATCCGTTATCAACTCTCCCCCACGACAACGCATGCTTTATATTATCTCCCAGAAAAGCCCCTTTGACCCGCCAGGAAATAAGGTTACATAATTCATACACAAGATAGAAGTGCGATGCGCCGCTCTGATTCGGATCAACAGCACTCGTAACTAACACCAGATATTAGCCAGCGCCAATCTGTCCAGGATCTCTCTTTTGCCTCGCCAGTTTGTTAGCGCTCGCACTGATAACACATATTCTATCAAAATGTTTTACAGCCTCCATGCAAATAGCTTGTTGTGATCCTATCTTATCTGATGTTTAAAAAAAAAAGTGAAAACATATGCCGGGAACATCTATTTACCTCCGAGGATTATTCGACAAACTCCCACTAGTTTTCTGCGGCTGCTGTTTCCTGACTGCGTTCACAAGTGGAAGGGCCAGACGTGGAGCTGCCAAAGGGACGCAGACGTGTTAAAGGACTACCTGTCTACATAATGACTCGGGTCAAAGTATAGAAGTACTCCACACAGCAAAGAATGCATTTCTAGATGAGTTCAAAATTCTTGATTTCAGACGTTTGACCAGTTAGGGTCTATTTGGTTGATGGACCTAGATTATTTTACTTGTTTCAAGACTTTTTTTTTCAATACATTTCTTCTTACTTCAAGCCAAACTATTTAACAATACTTTAAGAAAATGTTTCTTTTTTACATTAAATTAACCAGTCAGAGAGACAGATGAGTCAAATAAGCAATTAAATCTCATCAAAACTACTCAAATCCAGATTGAACTTCTGAATTCAAGCTATTTTAAGCAAGACTAGATATATATATTTTTGCAGTGCATCATAAACATGCTAAAAGAAAGAACACAGTTTATGAGACTGTGTTAAAAATTAATAAGTTGAATTATGGGCTTTATAGTTAAGTTTAAATGACTTTAAACGAGTGGTAAAATGGTCATTGAAAGAGGTGAGGAACTTTTCCCCTACATTTTACCTTGAAGGTTAAATAAACTACTTACTTGCACCAATGCTACTCTGAGGGACACGGACTAGGTCCAAAATGAATTGTGTTTTTTCTTTTTTTTATTATATAAAACATAACACAAACACAGAGTTTAAAAAACAACAGAACAAGACAAGAGAGAGCACATACAGTAAAAATAAAATACAAATTAAATAAAAAGGGCAACAAAAAACATCCAAAGAAAATGAAGGCATGTCTATTGCAGTTTGAATGGTCACAATCACAAAGGCTTCAGCTATTTAAAGATGCACTTTGCAACCTTCTTATATCCATGGAGTGTTTAATACCATACCGTGGAACATGCAAAACAATAACATAGAGAC
Source organism: Rhinogobius similis (assembly GCA_019453435.1). NCBI lineage: Eukaryota > Metazoa > Chordata > Actinopteri > Gobiiformes > Gobiidae > Rhinogobius > Rhinogobius similis. The sequence goes on along the minus strand of CM033640.1, from coordinate 2,344,036 downwards.
AAGCAGGTGATGGCTGCTCCACCTGTTACACTGTGTTCCTACTAATGAAACCACTAAATACCTCCGTGGGGTTTTATATCATTATAAACCTGCTCACCCTGTAGTTTAGACCTCGACTAACTCTGAAACACATGGGATTGTATTAGTTTAACAGTTTAGTCTTCTCTCAAATCTTAATACTATTGCACCGTCACCGTCAACCCAATTTAGATGTCAAAAGTATAGTACAAATGTAATTGTAATCAAATGTCATGAAGATCACAATTATAGATCCACCCTAACACAAACCTGCCCTAACCTGATCCCTCGCACACAACGCAGCAGCTCACCCAGGCCTAACCTGTCTTCTCTCTCCCTCCTTGTGTATGTGTGTGTGTGTGTGTGTGTGTGTGTGTGTGTGTGTGTGTGTGTGTGTGTGTGTGTGTCCATGCTGTGGACTGTGCAGGCATGCGACAACCCTCCCAGCTGGAGGGCTACCTGGGGACGTGTGTCCTCCGAGAGAGCCCGCGTGCCAATGCACTAGGTATGTCATGGCATCATGGCCACACACGCACGCACACACACACACACACACACACACACACACACACACACACACACACACGCACACACACACGCACACACACACACACGCACGCACACACACACACACACACACACACACACACACGCACGCACACACACAATTCAGGAGGGATGGAACAAGATGCAAGTCTCACGTTACAGTATTATCACCATATTCATTTCAAGGTATGACATTTCTTGCAATGTTGTCGAGAAAACAGAAATCATACTTTTTCCTTTTCAAATGCCTTGACATAGCTTTTGTGCCAGTAATTTCTGTCAAATTTCATAGAATTAAAATATAAAAGTGCTTGATAACAGTTAGTTCTTCATGTTGTCTGCACTGAAATGGAGCAAAGGATCATGGTCTGTATCATCATGTAGTTCCCTCTGTTTCTTGTTCCAGCAAAACAGTGCATTTAAGCAAAGGAGGTTCAAATTTGATATATTGTGAGAGAATACAATGTTATTGTGACAATGCAATATCACAATATTTTGGTTATTGATGCATCCATCAAAGTGAATCTCAGAAGCTGTTTTGAACTGATTCATGAAATCTAACAGGAATCTCAATTGCCATTTTCTGTCATGTGAAGCGTCTTTAGCAAGCGTTGGGTTACATGTTTTAAATTCATATGGAGATCTAGAAAGATAAATATTCATAACATATATAAACTGTATTAATTCCAAAGGAAATTTCACAGTGGTCAGATGCTTTTCATACACAACCAATCAATCATTAAGCTTAAATCTGCAGTGTATTCCTGGAACACAAGCACAGAGCATAATATTTAGTATTTGTGTTCTGTGTTACCTGCCTAGGGACAACAGATGGAAATGAGCATCTTTGCTATAATCTGGCATATTTACTGTGTAATGTGTTCATTAATATGCACTGTCCCTATCAGATAAAAAAAATAAACAAACAAACATAGGAAACCAATGGAGACTTTTATATTGTGATTTTTTTTTTTTTTTTTTTAGATAAAGGTAGCTTTAACTCAGACATATTTCTCCAATAAAGTTAGGTGTATCAGGGTTAAGAGTTGTGCCCTAGCTCCTATTTTTAGGCTACTTTTTAAAATAAATTAAAGGGGCTGTACCTGATGGTTTTCATGTAATAAAATAAAATGTGTTTTGCTTTAGTACATATATCATATAAAAACATCTCGTGAGGTCTGTCTGCATCAAATTATAGAGCATTTTATTCTGCGCTGTTAGCATGCTAATGTTTGTTAGCTTTACCATGATGGTAAATTTTGCTCTGGCCTCTGAAAATTGTGAAAAGTGCTTATAAAGTCATTGCAGTGAATGATAAGGATGCGCAGAATGCATCAGGTAAGTGAGAAATACTTATGAACCACTGCAGTTTCAAATGAACTTGTTTTTAAAACACTAAACATCAGGTACAGCACCTTTAATGTAACTCATAAATGTTCATAAATAGCAAAAAAAAAAAAAAAAGGGGGAGGGGGGGCTTTTTCATTGAGCTTTTCAAACTAACCAAGTCCAAACTGATTGGATCACATTGTAGTGTTGCCGTCTCTGTGGTCAGAACCCCCTCACCGTGCCCCCCCCCCTCCTCCTGTGGCAGCTCAGAGCACCACTCACAGAGCGTGGAGGAGAAGGTGGTGCAGCTGAGCGCACTCTAATGCTTTGAGGTTCAATAAACAGCTCACAGCACTTCAGAGTTTAATAGAGCACAAACAGAAGAATTAATCACCATTCACCCTGCAACACGCACACGGCCTCTGTACAGGCTTCTTCCACTACTGTAGACAGAGCTCGGGCTGCTAAATGAGCTCCGACTGTAATACAATGGCAAGCAGCACAGGAGAAAGAATCTGATGTGTGATGTCATGTTAGACAAGGCCAGAACCATTTTGGAATATTTTTTTAAAACGCCTTTGATGTGTTGAGTTCAAATGAAAAATGAAAAATCAATCTGGGCTTTACATGGGCATAACAAAATCATAATTTGTTGTTCATTGTATTGCCCTAAACATAAAAAGTAACTGTACTGTTAAAAAAGAGACTGCTTAATATAGGTAGAAAGTGACTTATATAATCTCACAAATAAAAATAGTGTTCAAAAAAAAAAAATTGCCACCATATTCTGAAAAAAATCTATGGGAAACACAGCTGAACTATAGCTAAAAGGCCAAAGGATCATGTCGACGTAAACCCTCATTCATCCAGGAGTGGTTCAGTAGGTTTCAAAGGTTGTCATCTTGAAAGTAATTTTCAACCTGAAAATGACTTTGAAGTCTTGACTTCTAAAAGTGTACAGATTTAAGATATAAAACAAAAATCAATTTTTAACCATGATCCTCTATAGTAGAAAAGGTTATAATGGCAGCTGTCTGCTTCTACTGACAGAACACACTGAGATAAGTTAAACCCACCTGTCATCCACACAGTTATAAAGGTGGATCTTTGACCTCAGATTCACACTGTTTAGTCTCAACTTTGTCATGTTTGATTCTGCTTAAAGTCTACACTGTTGGTCAGTTTCTGCTTGATTCTCATACCCAAGCCCCCATCTTTGTTTTGACACGGGATGGGGCTTAACATTTCCTTGAATAGTTACTCTGAAAGTCAATCCTCCACAACTTCAAAGTCACACAGTCAAAAATCCAGGCTCACAGATTTGTATATAACAGGAAGAGTTAAATTGGTACCCAACTTTTAACAGCAGCACTTTATCCACTTTGATCTGTCAGCCGTGCTCGGACTGACACCCCATGCTTCACTTCTCCACCTAAAAAAATCTGTTCTAAAGCAATGCATGTGCCCAAGAATTCGTGCATTTTCATTACTGGTGTGTCATAAAGCCTCTTCTCTCAGCATGTTTTAGAGTCTGTATAGTTCTGTTCACTATTATTTATATAATCAAGTTTTTGCAATGAATCAAGTAACTTGTTTCAGCCATACTAGTATGTAAGTTAGGATCACTTCAGAACCTATTCAAGATAAATAAGAATTCAAAATAGGCCTATTCAAAATGTATTTAAAAGCATGTTAATCACATATCAAAATATACTTAAAAAGATACTATTTGATAGTAAACTAGATAAACTTGAAATAAAGTAAACTCTAAACTTACGTGAGCAAGTACTGATACTAAAATAAATCACACCAGCAGGACAAAATATGATCTTTCCTGAACATTTTTAGAATAATCATGAGCTTTATCAGAACTACTATAAGACCACCTGTTAACATAGTGAAAGTATTTTATTAAAAAATACATTCTATTGTCTAAAAAAGAAAAAAAAATTGTATTGAATCGGTATCAAGCATTTCTACTCTAGTTATTTTAGTGTTGAAATCAAGTTGGAAATTTTACAACACTACAAAGATATATGTTTAGGATACTAATGTTCAATAAAAGTAAAATAGATATAAATTTACTTTTGCAGCATTGAAGGCAGCATTACGTATCAGTTATAATTGTCAGGATCATTATTGAAATTGAAATGTTATTGTAGTCCCACCACTAGAGGAGGGTTATCTCTCCCCCTCTCTCACCCCCCAGCCCGCTGCCCATTGTGTCCCTAATCCGGCCTCTTTGTGGGCAGGGTTCCACACAGGAGGGCTCCGCTCCTGTTCTCCCCTCATTCACATGGAAATGCCCCCCAGCGCTGGAACATATGCATATACACACACACACACACGCACACACACACACACACACACACACACACACACACACACACACACACACACACACACACACACACACGCACACATAACACTGAATAGCACGCCATATACCATCAGAATGCCAGGGATTACCACCAAACACCATTATTACCCCCATTTCTCCGTTCGTTTCCCCCCGCGCTCAATAGGCTTGCTGTTTGTGCCTGCTGACAGTTAAAAACACCAGATTATTGTGGATTTTATTTATATATATCTTTTTGGAAAACGTCCATGCTTCTTAATCTTTCATCTCCTGAAAAATTCCCCCTTTTCCTTCGTCTCCATGAAAGCAGTTTAGGCTTTGACAAAATGGATGTTTCTGTGGAGGCCGCTACACTTGTGAGGTGTTAAAGAGCTGAATCCATATGAGTTCTTCTGTACTGCCCCCTCACTCCGGCAGCTCCAAAAGACCGCCGATGGTTTTAGGACGTAAACATACATAAAATAGTCAACACACGCGGCTGCTGTGGACTCAAATTGCACATTTTTATTACAAAGGAAGCGTTTATTTAAGACGATCCCTGGCTTAAATGTGCACTGTGTCCTAAATTTGGTGTTTCACATGCTAAAGGAACAGTGAATGCATTTACAGCAGCTTGTCTCAATGTACTTTTTGTATTCCATTTGATACGTATAAGCTAAACTAGATACAAAAAAAAACAACCTCTTTGATCAAACCTTTCTATGGATGATCATAATTAGGGCTGCAGCCATTAATCGACTAATTGTGACTATTCAACTATTTATAAACAAAAACTGTAGCCACATTTTGATAATGCTAATCACAATGTGGACTATACAGACTCTAAAACACATTCAAAAAGACCTCTTATAACGAAGGCAGAATGATTATGAAATAAAAATGTCAAAAAAGAATGAACAATTTTGGATGTTCATCAATAATACACTTAATACATGAATATCCTGTATCTAGAAGTGTAATGTAATTCAGAAGTTTCAAAGCGCAGTAGAAATAATAATTTGACCAATCGACGAAATAATTGTTAATTGTACTAATCACAATTATTAATATTTTGAGAATTCTTACTACAAGTTTGTTTTTTGGCCTAAAATGTTTCAATTTGATTACTATTGAAGAAAGATTCCATTACAATCAGATATAGTTTAAACTAAAATTTTAATTGTGTCACTTCATTATTTTAACATTTTTAGATATTTGTTCCACATTTGTCTTCCATGCACTGCACTTACTAATTCTAAGTACTAATACTAAGTTCTGCAGGTTCTAAAAAAATGGTGGTTCTAAGTGGTGTCAGACTAGTCCAGTGTGGTCCATTTGGTATTCTGAGTATTTATTTTATTTAAAAAATGTTTTTTCTTACCTGACAGTTTTAAACAGCATGGACTGCTCACTTGCAGTCTCTTCAGAGCGGTCAGGTGATGTTGCTGTGACATGTCATCAACTATTGACTGTTGAACTATAGGACCACGCCCTAGGGACAATAAACTGGGACGAGGGGGCCTTTTTACTCTCACGCACCTGGGATACTCTCCTGAAGACGTGGAACTACAAATGGTGCTGTTGTCCTGCCTCAAACAGGAAGACAGCACCAAAACCTGTGTAAATAAAGATATTACAATTACAATAACATTACGTGACACTCTGAAGAAGACTATGAGTGAGCAGCAGCAACAATCAGGTGTGAAAAACAAACAAACTCTGGTCTGAAAAAAGAACGGTTTAAAATTGTATCAGACTTGCTTCTCATTGAATTTCAACATGAAACTTTTTTGGACAGCTGATTGCTATTTTTGTCCTACACAAGAACAGACTTTGGTCCACCAGATCAGCCTGACCTCTTTGCATCTCTGAATAAAGCGTGTATAGAGGACATGAGCCGCCCCTGTAAAAACACTGCTTTGCCTGTGTCCGACTCTTCTCCACATGACGAGCTGCAGACCTCCTTCACTTGATTTTCGGTGCTGTGTCGTGGATCGACTCTCACTTACAATGAAGCCCTTATCTGTGGCTCTGTCTGCCCTGTGTTTACCAGCAGCGTTGTTGTTGCTAACGAGCGAGCCAGAGGTTCATGCTTGTTACCGCATTGCTCTTCGTACATTATGTTACGTGGAGTTTATGCCTGAAACTGTATAATAGAGCTGAACCATTAGGAGGCATGTCTGATATTTTTTATTGAGTTTGTGATGATTGTTTAAAATCAAAATTAGGGAATTTTAAGAACTAACATTTGTCAGAAAAGAGAAATTTACACTACAAAACTAATATAAAATCCCATATATTTAAGAACATGTTTCTACAGTCTAAAGGTAGAACAGGAATTCTACAGAATGTAACCCCATAGCGACTGGGGATTTATGGGCACTCCAGTCAGAGTTTGACAATGTAGTAAGTTCAACAATGGCAGAAAGTGCTTGATTGACCAATGATAAGGCAGCTGTGAAAGTTCATCCAGTCACAGAGCAAATGATCCTGTCCTGTTCCTCCCATTTATCAGTGGTCTCCGTGGTAATGTGTAAAACATGTGTTTTCTGGTACAGTAAGGCAAAAAGAAGAGCACTGTCAGCAGCTTCATGACATTCAAAAAGGTGACCTGTAAAAACAGCATCTCCCTAAAATAGATTCAACACAACAAATACAAGAGAAGTCTGTAAGTGTGTCATATTGAACATACTTTACAGAAACGTGTTTGGTTGAATGCAGTCCAGTGGGCCAAAGCCTCATACCTGGATGTGTCTGACCTCCTGTTCTCTGTGTGTGTGCAGACATGGACAGCCTCGCAGACCTGTCTCCTCCCGGCTCCAACCACAACCATCTGAGCTTCTCGCAGCAGCAGCAGCCCATCCCAGGCAGCACAGCGGAGCAGACGCCCTCGTCGCCCGTCCCACCTCTGTCCCACGCTCCGCCCTCTCACGGCGGCGGCCAGGCGGGAGGACGACAGCCGCAGATGCCCGGCTTGCACCACCCGGGGCTGGTGTCGGCGCCCATCAGCCCACAGCTGGTCAACCAGCAGCTGGTCATGGCTCAGATCCTCAACCAGCAGTACGCCGTCAACCGGCTGCTGGCCCAGCAGACTCTGTCCCAGCAGTACCTCAACCACCCGCCCGTCAACCGCAACCACAGCAAGCCCATGGAGCCTCAGGTGGCCTCCAACACCGACGTGTCCTCAGAGATCTACCAGTGGGTCCGAGACGAGCTCAAGAGAGCTGGCATCTCCCAGGCCGTGTTTGCACGAGTGGCTTTCAACAGGACGCAGGTGAGAACTCTACTGCTCATGTGAGCGGGCTTAGGATCAACCTGTTGAACAGGATTCATGTAAATAATAATAACCAGGTACTTGAGCTGGTGTTTCATCACATTCCATTCATCTGAATATGAACAAGAAACATGTTTCATCACACGCCTCACCCAATGTACAGAGCATAGTCATGGGATTAAAAAAGAGAGATGGAGGAGATTTATCGTTAAAAGATTCCTGCTATACTCTGCCATTACTGCATAGATAGTTAAGAAATTAGGATATTTCTCCAGGTAAAAATCATAATATTCAAATGTATTACTGATTATTCACATATCCAAAACGGCATAAATAAATGTGATGAGAATCTTCTGAGACTGGAACCCCCTTTGCACATCCCATAAACCCCTCCCGGAGTGTGTGTGTGTGTGTACGTGCGTGTGTGTGTGTGTGTGTGTGTGTGTGTGTGTGTGTGTGTGTGTGTGTGTGTGTGTGTGTGTGTGTGTGCATACGTGCGTGCGCGCGTGCGTGTGTGTGTGTGTGTGTTATTTATTAGCCGTGTGTTGTTTGCCATATGTGTATAAAGCATTGGGGGAGGGGCTGCAGAAGGTGAGGGGGATAGACAAGAGGCTGATACTCATGACACATAACACAGCATAAAGTCCCACAATGCAGCGCCACACCATTATCACCTCTGCATTTCTGACATGTTCAGTCCTGTCCCCAAAGGTGAACATTAGACACACAAGACATCCCTAGAACTGTAAACTTTTAATTGTTACTTTCTACACATGAATTAAGCTGCTTATTCAATCTAAAAGTGCATCAATTTGCAGGCTTTCTTATTCAACTAATACAAAGGAAATAAACTACAGAATAGTAAGATTAGATTGTATAATTTGTTTATGTCTAATCATATTTTGCTAATGGTAATCCTCCTCTACGAAAAGACCTTTTATAATAAAAACAGTGGCATATTAAGTCAAAATGTCAAAAAATAAAAGAAAGAATGTTATTAGTGATGCACAATAGATCGCAAAAGTATCAATATCACAAACTGGCTGAAGCAGTAATCAATATCGCAACAAACTATATCACAAAAACACCAAGGTTCTCTATCTGATAGAACTGTACTGTTTTTTTTACTGAAGACCTAAATTACCCAGTGATTTAACCGGGGTTTTGTCAACGTTAAAGGAGACATATGCTTTTTTTCAGGTAGTTAGTTTTGAACTATAACATAAGTAGATCTTCATTTTACATTTTGTTCATTGTAAACTGTAATATTGATTTAAAATAGCTTAGTAATATAAACAAGTCAAATAACCTCCCATTCAAAACTGCAGAACTCTAACTCTTCATAGTAATATTTCACCGTTACTACAGGATGTGGACGGGGATAGGGGGTAGCTGAAAACAGGACTTTCTGAGCACTGGAGGCTCCGTTGCAGGACAATACAGGATTAATTCTAACAAAATACAACTTTGAGTAAACTGCTGTTACAAGGTTAAAAGCTGATTAAAGTGGATTTTGTATGAGATGCCCCCCTTTAAACTTGTATTTTGACACAATCTGACAAACAAAGGCATACACATTTCAGTTTCAACATAACTGTTTTTTTTTTTGTTTTTTTGTTTTGTTTTTTACTGTGAGCAAAGTTATCTCTCCACAGATCTGACCTGTAACTTGGCTTGGTGGCATCTCCATTGAGACAAGCTGGTGGCAGATCCTCCACCAGAAAAGTGACATAGTGGACCTTTAACCAGTCACAATGAAGTGTCAAGAAGCATATAATAGCATAACGCAGGTTGTAATGTTTTTACAATATATCACCAACCTGTAAAAAACCTCTTTCATATGGACAAGCCCATACACTAGAAGAAAAACAAAACAAAATCGCTGTCGAACGATAAATAAGACATAATCGAGCCCATTTTCCACATCACCTTGTTTTTTATGACCAAATCACACCTATTGACGGCGAGAGGAGCGGAGCCGGCGTGCGCAGCGTGCGGCCCCCGGAGCGCATGAAAAGGCCCAATCACAGCCGCCGCGCAGAATACAGCCAGCGCTCGCATAATGACGGAATCCACTCCTATTCAAGAGCAAACAGAGGATGCACTGATTAGAGTTTACAGCAGCTACCATCCGCTAAGCTGCTCTTTCTCTCGTCTCTCGTTCTCTCTCTCCTCCCAACATCACCATCAGCGCAAAGAACATGTCCAACAAAGTCAATTACAAGGAAGAGCCGATGGAATCAAAGCGTGTGGGCAGAGAGGAAAGACAGGAGATGTAGAGTGTTTTAAAAGACGTGTCAGATTGAGATAAAGTAGTAGTAAAAGCTCATCAGGAACTACATCCAGACTGCAATACTACCAAATTTTAAGTCCTTTGCCCAAAATGTATCACTTTTTCTTTTTATTTTTTCATCCGTCTAATTAAAACACATAAAAAAGGCTTTTAAAACTCATTTTTAATCTGAATCTAAACAAAACAGACTTAGAATCATTGTCATTTAACACAAAAAAATAGTCTGTCTTCATCCAAAGTCTAAACTGTGCTCCAAACCACATGCTTTTACTGATTGGATTGGCTGTGGACTTACAAAAACATGTTGTAAACCTCCAAATATGGGCATAATGGGATATTTCTGCACGTCTGTGGGTAATTTTACGTTTGTTAGATACTTACACCTATACTAAGACATTGAAAGACACATTTTGAAAGATTTCTCTTCGACTGATATTAGGGCAACAGTGGTTATCTGTGCCTAGTCAACTGTTTAAACAACAGTTGAATAGTTCTCTGGACTTTACAGACTCTAGAACACATACAAAAAGACCCTCATAACAAACACAGTGGCTTTATTAAACCAATGTCAAAAGAAGAATTAACTAGTAATACTAGTAATATCAGTAATACACTTTATTTGTAAATACTCTCTATCTAGAAACCTTTAGTCACCATATTTACATTTTTATTTGATTAAAAATGTATTTAAAAAGTTTCAGTGTTTAATAGAAATAATCGTTTGACTTTCAACTACTAAAATAATTGTTGCATCTCTAATTGACACTACATGGTCTCAATATCAAGTTTTTTTGTCAATATGGCCTACCACTAAGTTGCATATTGTTACACATCCTAATGGCTTCATTTGATTGTCAGATGAAACAAAGACTCTCCATCTGTGAGTGAGTGTAGCCACAGAGGCAGAGTCGTCCTGCCTCCGAGAGACTGTAAAAGAGCTGTGATCAGTTTAAGCCCTGGTCCAGTGCATTAGGCTCCAGCTCTGATCCGATTACCGCTCCTGTCTCCCTCGCAGGGCCTGCTCTCTGAGATCCTGCGCAAAGAAGAAGACCCCAAGACGGCCTCCCAGTCGCTGCTGGTCAACCTGCGTGCCATGCAGAACTTCCTCCAGCTGCCTGAGGCCGAGCGAGACCGAATCTACCAGGAGGAGAGAGAGAGGAGCCTGACGGCGGCGTCGGCCATGGCATCGGCCCCACTCATCAGCACGCCCCCCAGCAGGCCTGTGCAGGTATCGCAGCCGCGCCCTCTGCCACGATACTTCACTGTTAGACTGCAAACTCTGCTTATGTCAGCTTTAAACACTTAAAGGTGCACTGGATCTGCCACCTGCTTCAGTTAGTCGGTAATTGTGATTATTCACAGTATAATCGTAAGAACTAAAAAAAGCACACACACATACATTACGGTGATGATTTTAGACACAAAAATAAGGATTTTTATTTCAACATATCAGGGATGGGCGATACATCAGTTCCAGTATCAGTATTGGCTGATATCGATCAGGTTTCACAACTTTTTTCTGCACTACCCCAGCCCCTGTGTGTCTGAATGTGTCATTCCCAGTTTATGCTCAGAGCATCAGATGTGTCCTTTTGAACTTGACTCATGAGTGAAAATAGAAGAGCAATTAGGCAAAAAAAAGATCTGTATTATTTCACAATCGAGCAACAACTGCTTACTGTTTGCTAAATTAAAAAGTACATTTGTGACCTTTACTTCAGTTTAAAATAGTGGACCTTTCTATTTCTATTTCTTGCCACAGCTGCAAGGCATATCCTAAAACAATTTTGTTTTATTGTGACATAGCAGTAGAGATGTTATCGCTTTGTAAGAAATGTTCCACAATATGGAACAAATCTTATTCATCTCCATTAGGATTGTTAATAGTATCAAAAATCACATATTGATCAATACTGAAAAAATAAAATAAAAAATGACATAAACAGGATCAAATCTGACCTTTCCTGATCAGTTTTAGAACAATATTGAGCTTCATCAGCTCTTGTATTAAATCAGGTGGAAACAGAAAAAAGTCTATTATTTTATGTTGATGAAAAAATATGTTTGTATGATCATTTTGGTATTATAATCAGTCTGAAGCCTATTCCTAATATCAAAATTAAGTTAGACATTTTAGTATCATGTCATCACTAATAATCTCTATGGAGACAAGCTGGTGAGGTCACCAGGGCAAGTTACAGGAGAGATCTGTGGAGTGGCCAGATAGGTAAGTTTAATGCCAAACTGCGGAACAAAGGCAAGGCAATAACATCTCCATGGAGGCAATATGACACAACATATGGCAAACCCTTCACAAAGTGTACCTTTAAATTGGTAGTATTTAGGTCTAGGCTTTTGGCAGCCAGGAGGAAAAACTCTATAGCTTTTATTTTTGTGAAGACTAAAATCAATACAGCTGTCTCTTCATACGGCTCCACGGAAATGTTAATTAGAACAATGATACAGACAAATGAACATGAACAAACCGAGAAGCCCATGGACAACCGTGAGGTCAGGCTTTAGATGTGATCTACAAGGACTAATCTAGGACTAAACCTGGGCGGACAAAGCACTGTGAGACCTGCCAGGGACATGTCCCAGTGTCCTTCAGACATGACTGATGCTCTGAACATCGTGTGTCAGAGAACTGCTGTGTGCTCTTTAGGTAAACCCACAATAACTAGTTTAAACAGGACGTTCCAGTGATCAATAATCGGACGTCCTCCATAGTCCTAGTTCTAGAGCTTGTGTTGTCAGAAGAGCTGTGCTAATATTAGTGTGGCATGTAGCTGCCTTTGTGATCAGAATATTGTGCATGTTGTTTTTGCACAGGATGATTGATGGTGACATATTGTGTCGCCCTGAGGTATCATTACCAAAAATCTAAAAACAAGAGAAAAATTACCAGGAATAACCAACTGTTGTTTAACATTAGTGAAAGTTTTCTTGTGAATATGAATGGAGGTAGAGATTAGGGCTTGCTTTGCACAGAATGGTGAGTAATACATTTGTATTTTAACAATCAGCCTAATGAAGGGAACATGCCACGCCATCTGCAGCAAACACAAACAAAAGCTCTGCTCGTGCCTTTCATTTGTTTTCAATGATTCCAAAGGATTGTTGGCACAAAAGTACAATAAGTAGAGGCCTGATATATTTCCCTGTGTGACTTAAAGCCAGTGACATTTATCATGTAGTGGTGGCGCACACGTCTGCAGCGCGTGTACCTGGCCATCTGCCAGCCTCCTATGGAGCCGGCTCACTTCAGGCACATAAATCAGAGCGCTGCCACTGGAGCTCACACACAAGCTTTTATTGGCCTCATAAAAACACACGCAGAGGTATGTTTCTCTCACGTGCGCTCACCGACCCGTTTGTGCACGTCCCAGCCTTAACACTTAGCTCCACATGCTAACCTACCACTCAGTGGCTTTGTCATAAAACAGATCAGAGGCTGGAGATGCTCCTGGATTCTACCTGACCACAAATGTCATAATAATCAGAGCGTGCTCACGTCTATCAGCTGTCTAGACACATTTAAAGAGACTCTGCTCTCATCTGACTGTCTGCTCTCAATACTGGGCCATTCATATGCTAATGCAGCTTCTGCTTTTATTACAATACTTGTTACCTTGTCAAAAGATTTTTGTCATGACACAACAAGCTGCTGAATAAGGCCTCTGTTTCACTTGACTTGCATTTATTTTGTAATCATCAGCTTAACAGTGGAATAATCGTGTTCTGTTTGTGTGTTTGTGTGTGTGGATCAGCCCTGGAGAGAAGACAGCATCAGGCCGGACGATTGGAACCCCAGGATCCCTGTGGGCATTTCTCCTGTGAGCACCTCCCCTGTGCACCTTCACCCCCCCAGACGCCCAGTACGCCTGCTCACCACTCTGCTCTGTACACATTCACCCCCCAAACATGGACACACGGGGCCCAGACACTCAGGGAGCATGTCCGAAAGTATTAACATTAGAGGGAATAAAATAAAGTACGCTTATACAAGAATCCCATGCAATTCAGACGCTGCACTAAAGTGTTAGCAGCTTTTACACAGAATAAGACCGATTTGATCTAATCGTAATACTTACAACCATTTAAATGATTTCAGTTTGATTACAAATAACCTCTCAGCCCTGGAATATAATCTAGAATGCCTGACATTAGTTTCAGATTTCAGCTCCTGTTTCCCAAGTGCTAATTCCTCAACTATACACTCCTAATGTGAATCCTCTTCTCTTGAGTGACTGTGTGATGTTGATCCAGTTGTTGTTGTGGTCAGGTGAAGCCCTCCACTCTGCCCAGCGAGTGGAATGGGAAGACAGAGACCTGCCTGGTCAACATCAACTCCACCATCTACGATGAGATCCAGCAGGAAATGAAGAGGGCCAAAGTGTCCCAGGCGCTCTTCGCTAAAGTGGCTGCCTCCAAAAGCCAGGTACAACTATTTCCTATTCTTTAGTCAGGTGAGGGTCCGCCACCTCCTTGTCACAATGGAGATAGACACACTTGGGAAACATTCATGGCACAGAAGTAACATCTAGAAAAGTTACACAGTGCACCTTTAATGTAAAAAAAAAAAAAAAAGACAATATATAGACAATTATAGACGGCTCGCTTAGTTCATTGTCCAATGTGCTTCAAATGTCAGCAAATTGTGTTATACTTTGTTGTTGTGTTTTTCAGACAGAATTGAAACTTTAGATATTGGATATATTTACTTGGGGAAAAAATGAAAGTATTGTATTCTTTGTTGAGGCTTGAGGATTTAGTATCGGAGTTTATTTTGTTTTTTAGAAATTGTAGAACTTTTCACATACTAACTTGCCTGAAGCAATGTGCCCCTGGACCTGTTGCAAGAGTATAATATGTAAATGCATGCATTATAGTCAAAACAATGGTTTCAAACTTGATTTTAGTATCATCGTAATGGTCTAAACTGGGTGTAAACTACTAAAAACTAGAACTAAACAAGGTTTACATCAGGAATACACCAGGTCTGAAGTAAAGTAGGATAGTTGTTTTTGCATTTACACCTATATAATCATGTTGTTGTTTCTTTGAGCTAAACTAAACTAAAGGCTTAGTTAAAGCATTCCTAAACCAGCGAGAAACTAAGTCTGAACTAGAAAAAAAGACTCCTAAAGTTACTTAGGTTGTCTTTGTTTAAAGTTTCTAAAGAATAGTTTTGATAACTAATAGCAAAAAAAAGTCTTTTTTCAGACAATATTCATTCATTTTCAACACAACATAGTAGTACTTTCTTTATGTTTCCATGCAGTCTCATACTAATTCTGACTTAAGTCAAGATCATTCTACAACAGTTTAGGAAAAGGCACATTTTGTTCTGTTCATCAGATTTTTTTGGGTATCGATACTTCTTAAGGCGTAAGTTAAGAAGGTGCTTCGCACATCTTTTGTTTGAGCAGGTGCGTAGGAAAATGTGTGTGTAATGCACGTTGAAATCTGGAACAGAGGAAAATCCCACACACTGGCTGCTTGCAAAAAGTTTTTATTTACAGGTGAGCAGCAACTTTTGGCAACTAGGCCTTCCTCATGCACGATACTTGTTGAAATTAGTATCTAGTTTGGATACCAGGTTTAGCATCGTTTAGAATGTGATTTTTTTTATACTAGACAACCCTACTATGTACACTGCAATGTGCAGAATGTTGGACTAACTAAAACCCGAGGGCACTTGAGTAAAACAAAGCACCACAGAGCGATCTTTATGTCTTCTATAAACGGTCTCCTTGTAAATGGATCTATAGGAATGAGCAATCACACAGGAATCTCTCTGCTTTAAGGACTTAAAGGCACAGACAGAGCAGTGCGGAGGAGCAGCCGCCATTAACAGCCATAATGACATGTGTCGTCTTATTGTGGGTCTGGAGTTTTAGCAGTCGGCAGTGTTTCAACACCAAACAAACCTGTTTATATTAGACTCACTGCGAGCGGGCCCCTGTTATCTCCTCGAGCTCCACACAAAAACCAGACTGTGTGTCCTGGAATCAGAAGAGAAAACAGCGCGCCACTTTAAGCCCTTATTAAAAGCAATTTTCAAACTCTTATTAAAGGTTTGGGACGCGTCTGCCTGCTCTTCCATTGTGTCTGCGAAAGGAGGTAATAGATCAGCCCGGGCGGAATCGTGGGGAAATATCTGCACAGACTTTAGTTTTTCTCGCTGATTAGGATGATTATAGCCCAAGATAGCTTTGTTTTACCAAATTGCAGCTTGATGCACAAACCACTGTTTTTGTCGAAGGAGTTCAAAGACGCGCGGCAAGAACGCAGGGGGGGAGAAGAAGTCCTCGTGTTGACTTTGGGAGCAGCCTTTGCGGAGCCACTCGTACTGTACATACCGGGACCGGGCCTCCCCTCGTCGCCGGTGTGCTGGCAGAGCAGGGGGCGAACGAGGGGGCGGACGAGGGGGGAGAGAGAGAGAGCGAGGGAGGCGGGTGTGAATGGGAGCGGAGCAGCAGATAAGAAGTGTGCTAATTATGCCTGTGAAAAGGGGGCCTGGGAGAGCACTTATCTCCGGCTCCATCTCGTAATGGGCGCTCGGCGGGCAGCTGGTTCCCCCCCGCACCACACCGCACCAACCGCCCAACCAACGAGCCCAGTGCCTAAGCAGCCCTGCCAACGCAACCACATACCTACCACCAAGCGCTTTTTCATACTAATACTTAGGGATGGAACAATAACTGAAATATTGTCAATAGTGTACAATAATATAGATGATAAGCTTCTTTGCTAAAAAACAGAGGGAACTACATAGACCATGATCCTTTGCTCCATTTCAGTTCAGTCAACACTGTTATTGAGCACTTTTATGTCATTTGAAAAGAAGCATAGTAGCATATTTAGCTCCTTTTTAATGCTGTGCCACCAAAATGTTTGTATGGTCATTAATAAAGATTTGGATTATGATATATATATATATATATATATATATATATATATATATATATATATATATATATATATATATATATATATATATATATATTCTGCAATTCTGTGTTCCCTACTGATCTAGAAACCTTAATTCACTGTATTTCAAACTTTATTTAGTTGATAATGTATTTTAAAAGTTGAAAAAATTGTACAATAGAAATAATTGTTTGACTAGTACACTACTGAAATCATTGTTAATTCCAGCCTTACGTCAAATTAAAAAATGAAGGAAATTATTTCCTGAAAATCTTTGGTTAGTTATTCTTCTAACATTACCAAGGAAACAAAAGTTGCATAAAAGTACAAATAGGAACTGTATGTCAAGAAAAACAATCAAAATATAATTAATATTCATAACTACTGTGTCACATGTAAATTCCTTGGCTATTTACTTGCTGTCTTGTTATACAAAGGTTTATTGAAAAACCAACTCAATTGACAAAGCAAGAACGCTCTGAAATGTAGTGCGATGCCAGGGTCCATAATGTGGTGGTGAAGCTGCGGTGGTGAGGATGGAGGATGGGCGGCCCTGGCACCATGCCCACACACGGACTTCTGGGAAATCACAGCGTAGTGTGTGTTTGTGTGTGAGTGTATGTGTGTGTGTGTGTGTGTGTGAGTGTGGGGGTTCTGTCAGCGGAGCCTCCCAACACGCTCTTGTGTCGCCCCAGGTTCAACTGATTCGCCACCGGAGCAGAGCGGAGCCCAAACAGATTTGAGCTGAAACCCTATCATGTCGGAGATAGTGTTGGAGATTACCGGCATTTTCCGTAACCACAATCCAACAATCGCCAGAATAGTGGCAGCCGTTTGCATTCTTTCCCCGCATACAATTAGTCACAATATGTTATTGTCCAAAATAAGTGTGAGAGCAAATGTTGTCATTGTTTTAATGTCATTGTTGAATAAGGCTGCAACCGATTAGTCAGAATAATCGTGACTAATTGTGACTAAAATAACTGTTTTAATAATCGTTATCTAGACTGTACAGATTTAACTGATTGAACAAGCTCTTGTATCATATTTTAGAACTTAAAATGTGTCTGATAAAAGATACATCACTTTCTCTCAGTCAGGCAATTCTCACTTCAGGAACTGAGTTAGAACTCTTATCTACTGGCATCAGAGAGTGACAAAGGGGAAATAAACATAGCTTGACCCCTGACATATTAATGTAGCAAATGTAATGAATGTGATTTGAGGCAGAAATGCTCAGGACGAGTCTGGAGAGGATTTATGGACTTAAAAACAGCACAGAAGACCTCTTTGGTCTACCTATGACGTGAGGCTTAGGGAGAGGACTTACTAAACAGGATTCAGCCAATGTGTGAATGAAGCTAAATATTTCTGCAGCTATGTTTTTAATGAGGGAACAATGTTAGAACAAAGCTCAAAAAAGTACATTTTACATAATATGTGTCCTTTAAAAATATGTCATAAGGAGCTGGAATTGTTAAGAAAAAACTGCAAAAAATAAAATAAATAAAACATACTTTTGTAAATACTCTCTATGTAGAAGCCTATCAGAAAGAAAATGTATAACTTAATCTTGTTATGAGTGCACTTGAAAAACAACAATGTACAATAGAAATAATCATTTGACTAGTCGACTATCAGATAAATAATCTCTGACATTCGACTGCAAATTATGGTTAGTTTCAGCGCTACTGAAGGGAGATATTCCTTTTCCTCCCCCATCCCTCCCCTCCTCAGCCTCTCCATCACTCTGCTTCTGCTACACGTTCTGCCGAGTGGATCCCAGCTAATCATCTACTGCCATTTCAAGTCTGGGCAGACGGATTTGAAGTCATCCATGCCAGTTCTTTGATTTATGACGGCAGTTATTATTGTCTGATGAAATCACAATTATTCTTAGTGTGCTCCCAGGTTCCAGGAACGCTTCAGGAGATGGTGTGTCAGTTTGAATCCAAGCAATGCCAAACAAAAGTTTGTTGTAGTGTAGTCAATTATCTAATACAATTGTATCGTATGCATTATTCTGGCTTTTTAAACTATTTTCTGACATGTTAACCTTTGTTAATCCGCCCGCGTCACCTCAAAGAATGCACATGCCTGCAATCTGATTTATAAATGAGTTTGCTGGTTGGTTAGTGAAGGAAATTCGAACATTAAAATTGTTTGCCATTTAAAGCAAAAATATGATGCCTTTTTTATATTGTTATTAGCCTTTAAACATGCTATGGACTACCTTAAATTTGCCATCTCATGTTATGAAACTTTTTTAAATTTATTTTTATTATTATTATTCATTACATGTTTTTATTTAATTAAGGTTTTATCAGTCTTAGTGAAAGACACACAGAGTACATCCGCCACTAGATGGCACCTTAGTGGTCACACAATTTAGTGACGTAAGCTGTCAACAAAAATGCCCAGAACGAGTCTGGCGATGATTTAAGGACTTAAAACAGCAGAACATTCTCGGGTAAATGACATATGACGTCTGAAAATATGTCCCAGAACCAGGACGTCCAGCAGGAAGTGTTTTTGACGCTCGGAGGGGGCAGGATTTCCTCAAAATAGCGTGAACCGCAGCCTCAGCACAGCGCGGCTTCACTTTTCTCTCTCTTCAGTGCCGGTGGTGCTGACACAATAAATGTGCAGAATAACAGGCAGAAAGTGCATTTTCATCATAAAAACAAAGAACAGGACAGAGAAGTGTGAGTGGAAAAGCGGAACTCCAAGTGGGTGTGTTCATGTGTCGTGCACGTGTCGATGTGCGCTGCAGTCAGATACGTGAATGCAGATGTTTGACTGTTGTCCCGCTTTACTCTGTTATGTTACTTCACCACTAAGTTCCTTTAAGATGAATAACAGTAGAGTGCGGCATCGGAGGAGTGGGATGAGCGTGCATGTATCGATGTGCGCCACAGAAACGCACAGAAACGCAAAGCGCTGAAATCATACGCCTGTTACTGAGCTACAATATAAATAAATTCTTGCATATATAACAAAGAAATATGACTTTATAGCGAGAGAGGGTTTATTATTATTGCCTTTAAAAGCCCCAGACGCCCTGCATGGACTGGAGCACACAGGGGTGAACTGGGGTGCAGTCTATGCACTGGAGCTCACAGGGGTGAACTGGGGTGTAGTCTATGCACTGGAGCTCACAGGGGTGAACTGGGGTGCAGTCTATGCACTGGGGCACACAGGGGTGAACTGGGGTGCAGTCTATGCACTGGAGCTCACAGGGGTGAACTGGGGTGCAGTCTATGCACTGGAGCACACAGGGGTGAACTGGGGTGCAGTCTATGCACTGGAGCTCACAGGGGTGAACTGGGGTGCAGTCTATGCACTGGAGCTCACAGGGGTGAACTGGGGTGCAATCTATGCACTGGAGCTCACAGGGGTGAACTGGGGTGCAGTCTATGCACTGGAGCACACAGGGGTGAACTGGGGTGCAGTCTATGCACTGGAGCACACAGGGGTGAACTGGGGTGCAGTCTATGCACTGGAGCTCACAGGGGTGAACTGGGGTGCAGTCTATGCACTGGAGCTCACAGGGGTGAACTGGGGTGCAATCTATGCACTGGAGCTCACAGGGTGAACTGGGGTGCGGTCTATGCACTGGAGCTCACAGGGGTGAACTGGGGTGCAATCTATGCACTGGAGCTCACAGGGTGAACTGGGGTGCAATCTATGCACTGGAGCTCACAGGGGTGAACTGGGGTGCAATCTATGCACTGGAGCTCACAGGGTGAACTGGGGTGCGGTCTATGCACTGGAGCTCACAGGGGGAACTGGGGTGCAGTCTATGCACTGGAGCTCACAGGGGTGAACTGGGGTGCGGTCTATGCACTGGATCTTGCAGGGGTGCGGTCTATGCACTGGAGCTCACAGGGGTGAACTGGGGTGCGGTCTATGCACTGGAGCTCACAGGGTGAACTGGGGTGCGGTCTATGCACTGGATCTTGCAGGGGTGCGGTCTATGCACTGGAGCTCACAGGGGTGAGCACGGGTGCTGTGCTGGAGCCTGGGGTTAATGCTGATAATAACCATCGCAGCAGGAGCACAACATGCGCTCCCAGTCTCCTCACTCTGCTCTCATTTGTGCTACAGAGGATGCTCTGCGCTGACAAACCCAGGCTGCACTGTAAAAAAAAAAAAAAAAAAGAAAAGATGTCTACATTAGTTTAAATGACTTGAATATGTTTTGAATCTGAATCGGTTTTGTTCAGATAAATTGTTAAAGCAGCTCTTAGGGTGAAAATGAGATCTCAGTGTTCTGCCTGTCTGCATCTAATTATAGTGTTTAATTCTTCAAGTGTGCTATCACCATGCTAATGTTTGTTAGCTTTGCAGTGAGGGCAAAACTCGCTCTAACCTCAGAGAGTTGTGACGAGCTTATAAACTCATCATGGTGAATAATTAGGATGTGTACGTGTACGGGTATGTGAGGAAGAACTTTGCACTGCTGCAAAGAGTTTAAAGAGTCTGTTTTCAAGTTGTTTTTTTTTAACACAATAAGAATCAGACACAGCACCTTTTAAGATTCAATATTTTTATTATTATTTCAACCTGTATCATCTGCCATTAAATTCAGATTATTATAAAATAACTAACTGAGCAACTCTGAAAGATACATATGATAAAACCATATTGACTGTAACTTCTAACCTCGATAAATTTAAACTCAAGTCAATAATGTCAGTCATTTTAACTGGCAAATTGTGACTAGCTAGCCCTTTTTTTGTAGTGTGAGCGGCGGGAGGTGAGGCAGAGTGACGCAGCACATGTCGGGGGCCGTTCTCGTAGCGTGACTTTTATGTCAGAGACAAGCAAAACACTTCCAGAGAGAGGCTGGAAACCAGAGCCCCCCCGCTGCCACCGAACAAGCAGCCCGCGAGCGCAGAACGCCACAGGGTTCAAAGCCCCACAGTGACCAGTACAGACCCCCCACCCTGTCTCTGCCACCTCACCTCCCTCTCTCCATCCTCCTCGCACTCGCTCCTTCTCCCCTGGAAGAGGCTACGCTAATTAGCCAGGCTCTAATGAGACAGAATGGCAGTGATCTGGTGTGCCGCTGCGCCGCCGGGGGGAGGAGCGAGAGAGAGAGAGGTTGGTGTGTGCCATCTGTCCGCCCGCACCCGCCTGGCACGCCGCTCCCCAGAGAGAGGAGACAGGGGGTGGGGCAGGACCACAGGGGCGGGGCCAAAGAGAGCTGTGGGGAGGAGCTCTCTGCATAACTGTGCTTAAAGGTCCTGTCAGTGCTTAATTTGGAATCCGGTCCAATTTGGCACATTCTTCATGAAATTCATTTGACTCTTAAAAAATGCCTTATCCTGTAGTGCTGATTTTAAATGTAGTTTGACTAACTAAAGAAAGGCTATTGTTTTAACTCATTATCATCAAAGTTAGCCCTTATGATTCAAAGTCAAACTGTACTCAGCTCTACTCCATTTTCTAACGTTTATCAACTGTTTACATATATCATTTTTACAGACTTTGACTGTGTGTTAGGAATACATTTATATTCCAAGAGTGAATTTGATCGGACATATCAAAAATAAGGTTTGTCCCAAAAAACTATCTGGACATGTGCAGTTTGAAAATAACATGCTAAATCAGGTATTGTCAGGTCCAATATCATGTTAAATGAACCCGCTTTTAAACCATTAACCATTTTAGCAAGGAATCCTGCACATTAAAGAAAGAATATTCTGTTTTTTTCATCTTGCTGTTAGCCGTTAAACATGCTCTTGAGTGCTTTAAATTTGCCATCTCATGTTAAAAAAAAACCTGTGTTATCAGCTAGTATGAAATGACACTTACTGGTTATATCCAGCCAGCAGATGGCGCTAGCGCAATTTACAATCTTGTGAAGTTAGCGCTGTAAAGATGTTTTGATGCAGATTTGATGCAGCAGTTATTGTGTTTAGAGGCAGAAATGCTCAGAAAGAGTTTAACGATGATTTAAGGACTAAAAACAGCAGAAGATTCTCAGATAAGTCTGAAAATACGTCCCAGATAGTTTGACGCTCAGAGGGAGAGGATTTTAAAATAAATATTCCTCAAAACAGCATGAATGCAACTGAATGCTACTTCAGGTATGTTTTTGATGACAGAACATTGTTAGAACCGGGTTTAAAGCTAAAAAAAAAAAAAGTCACTGTAGCAGAATATGTGTCCTTTAATGTTGTCTCCATCTTCAGAGCTCAAACCTTTGGTTTCCACATCATGATCTGGTGATATTTCAAAAGTTCACTTCTTTGTTTTTAAAGTAATTTCCTCAGGCTTTATCATTTCAAAGCTCTAGCTCTGAACACCTTCATTAGTTCAGTGTTAAAAGCTACTGCATTAGCCTCATTTAAACTGCTTCACACAGCAGTGCACCAATGTAATTGTGTCCAAAAACCCATGGGTTTCAGTATGATGAGAAATGAAGGTCGTTGCCACATAACAATTAACAATTTAAAACATAATATTATATGTTTCAAATGTTGCATATAAGTGGAAACCCATTAAAGGATACATATAAAGCCTGGGCATTAATGTTTAGTTATACTGTATGATCTTTATCGGTTTTCACTTAAATACAGTAGGCCAGTAGAACATTACGTCATCTTCCGTGAGTTTGTGTGGACACAGTTGCTTTCCTCATTGTAACGTCTGATAATGAAAAGGCATGAGCGTGCACGTAGCGCTGGGCTCTGTCTGATGGCTGTGGTACAAGAGGTGCAGATGGCTGACCTTTCTGGTGTCTTCTCGGTTAGGGACCACCCAGAGGCTGTGAAAGCTTTCAGGGTCAGCACTGGGGGCTGAGCACGCATACAATAACATACAAATCTGGTCCTCTAATAGTAATCGAATATTGTTTTGATAATACGTATATTTCATTTGTCAACGTATACAGATATGCAGTGCAATATAGGGCTGCAGCTGCCGATTATTTTAGTAGTCGACTAATCAGCAATTATCTTTTTCAAATGAATATTTCTTTTTACATTTTTCAATACATTTGAACTAAATAAAGGTTAAAATATTGTGACTGAAAAATTCAAGATAAAGAATGTGTGAGAAGTAGTTCTTTTTTTTGATATTTAATAATGTCACTCTTAGTCTTAAAAGTTCTTTTTGTATGTATTTTAGAGTATGTGTAGTCTAAGCTACTCACATTTAGTCGACTGATCGTTGCAGCCCTAGTGTATTATGAGAACAGATTACTGTAAATGAGAATATGCATTCTAAACTGAAGATATGCTTAGGATGAAAGAATCCTCAAAATAATTGATCAAAGAGTAGCTGTAATGTTGTTGTTATCTATTGAAGACATGGAACGTGTGAAGTAACTGGTACTTTGGAAATTATATGATCAATTGGAAACAAATGATGACAAATGATAATAATAAACTTACTTCTGATTAGCATCTGTAATTTGGCTTGGGGCTGGTACAAAGTCGAAAAACAAAATTAAATAATCCTATACATCAAATACTTTCACACTTTTTGTAATCTTGTGTAGAAATAATACAGTGTGAAAGTACATACTGCCTTCCACGCTGCTAATATGATCTATTCTTCTCTCACAGTAGATTGAATTTTTCATGGCCCTTCGTTGTCAGTGCGGAGGTACAGATGTGATCACAACCTGCCTTAAAGCTGCCAGCTCGGGTTGAACACACCTCGGGCCCTGGGGATCTAAAGATCGTGACTGTTTATTAATTGATTTATTTATTTATCGCTGGCGCCTGCACAGTTATTAGGTTGCTATGGGAAACAGGCGAGGCCGGATCCCTCTGTATTATTAAAGACACAATTTCTTGAACTGGAGAGCCAGCTGTCTGAATAATTAATTTAGCGTATGAATTATCTAGCAAACGGTAAGTCCTCCCCTCCCTCTGAACCGAGCCCTTCTCTTATTGTTTAATGGACAGTGGAATTCCCATCAGCCCGTTTTACAGTGCACTCCTCCCTATAGCCACTGAGCATGCCCAGTGTCATTCTCTATCTTTCTTTCTGTCTCATGCCCCATCTGTCCACCATTGCCACTCGCCCACAACCCACCCCACAACCATGCCCCAGACTTTTAATAATTGTCATTTGACCCAAAAATAGTCCCAGTTTCTTCCTCAAAAGTCTGAATTTTGCTGTCTTTAAGTGGCAGAGAATTGCTGTGGACATTTGGATTAAAATGAAGTTGACAATGAAAAATGAGTGAATCTCAGACATTATTATTGGAGTCGTTTGATAATTTGTAAATGCAGTCTTTTCAACAAAAAGTGTGCTGCCACACAAAGAAAATACAGGTGTTCCACAAGGCTTTAAACTGGCTCCATAGATGTTTTCATGTCACACACTCTATTGAGTAAGTCGTCCCCTCCCTCTGAAACAAGCCCTTCTCTTATGGTTTAATGGACAGTGGAATTCCCATCAACCCGTTTTACAGTGCACTTCTCCCTACAGCCACGGAGCATGCCCAGTTCCTCTCTCTCTCTCACTCACTCGCACCCCATCTGTTTGCCATCGCCGCTCGCCCACCACCTCCATGCCCAGGACTTCAGCCAAATGCCTCTTCATTACCACCTCTCGTACGTCCTTACACCGGGAAATGTCAGCCGTCGCCAGCCAGAGATCAGCGTGGCACGGCCTGGTACAGTAACTCATCCGGTGCTTCTGGATTTGGACTGAGAAGTGACAGTATAGGCGCAAACAGTGACATCATCTTCAGAGTGGTACTTCATTTACGACATTTTAAAACTCACAGGTGCATTTTGATTCACTGTTTATGTACTGTATATTTCTTCTTCATAAAGCAGTATTTTACAGGGAGTACTATACAGACTCTAAGGCACAAATGTGTTTTAAGACTGTTAAGCCTTCAGTTACCATGTTTCAACCTTTATTTGGTTGATATTGTATTTAAAAAGTCTTAAAGTACAATAGAAATAATCATTTACTCAGTTAATTTAAAAAATAAATAATAATAATTGCTGACTAGTCGTCTTCTAAAGTAATCTTTAGTTTCAGCCCTAATCATCAGTAAGATTTGTCCAATCAGTAGTCTGAAATATAAATCTTTTGACACCCTGATCCCCATTGGGAGTTGAAATAGTAGACTTGTTTATGAACCTTTTGTAGCACTCTGACAAACAGGCCTGAATGTGCGCCGTGCCGATCCGCCCCGCTCCACTGCAAACCAAGCCTAATCACTTGTCACATTGCAAGTAAATGTGCTGGTGTGTGCTCAGGCGTGGGTCATGTATCTTGATAGCAACAGCGATCCCCATCTCACTCCTCTACCGTCAGCGCTGCGAGCTGTAGTACAAATACGAGGCGGCTCACCCTCTCCTCTGTCTCCACTTCTCCTGACAGACCACACAGGGCTTGTTCTGAGGCCCATTCTCACTAATCTGATCAGGCAGGCAAATACGCCGGGAAAAGCGCTTTAATGATCCCCCTAATTACCTCAAGTCAATACCAACTGTATTATTAGACTCGGGGAAAATATTCCATTAGGGTGCCCCCCGTGGGAGTCCCCCCTGCGCGCGCCGATGTCACGCGCCGCGCGCCCCCTACGCTTGTAATTAATTTTATTTACACACGCAGGAATGCACAAGGTCGCACCTGCAGCCCGGAGCCGCCCGACTCGCCCGCCTAATCAGATCTGTCATAATTACCATTCTGCATGCTTCTGACACACGCCGGGAAATATTTCAATTTAACTACAGCCACTAGCAGCGGCAGATGCAGAGGAGAGCTAAGTGTCTGTGCGCGCAGGAGTGTGAGGAGCAGAGCGCACAGGGAGACATTAGCCCCATCCAAGTGCTCTTCAGTCCTCCTGACAGCGCTATTGCTCCTGCCTCTGTCTACAACTGCCCAATATGGCTCCACAATGTACTGCACACATACACTCTTTGAACAGTGTTAGAAATATTATAGGATTATACATTCACACAATTATGCCATAATCATAATTTAGTACTGCAGTGACAAGTACAGTGTAATCCCTCAGGTGACAGGTTGGCCTGGACTACACTATACACAGGGCTTTTCAAATACGTTTACCTGAGGGACAGATTTTTTGGAGGGCCACTTTTGACACAGTTTTGTGATCACATAAAATATCCACAACACTACTAGTATATTAGATTTGTGTGCAATATAAAATACAGACTGCCAATCCAGTACTGAACTAGGATTAAATTAAGGAATGGACTAGTAGCAACCGGGTCAGAACCAGGACCAGGTCTAAAAAAAACAGGACCAAGCCAGGTTTAAAGCAGTAAACAAGAGAAATATTATTTGGAAGATGGGCCTGAACTGGCCCACGGGCCTTAAGTTGAACAGGCCTGCTATACATTGTACAGCGTGCTGTTCCCAAGCCTGGATAAAGTGCATATATTAATATTTCAATATGGGAGTCTTTGCAGAACAATTTCTATGGCAACACATTAAATTCTAAAACCTTCCACATATAAATGGTTTCAAAATGGGCAAATTGGGTGTGTGCTGACCATGCTGTCAGAATCCCCTGGTGGGCACAGACGGCACAGTGTCGTTCATATCATAGTGCACTGTAGAAGATTTGGTTATGAGATGTTAGGAGCTGACAGCATTTTTGATGTACATTCTTAAAGTAACACTATAGGGTGAAACACTATTTCAGTCAATCCAATCTTTTCAGAGATATGGTCCAAAACATAGCCAGTGGGCCGTTGTGTTTGTTGTGACTGTGGCGTGTGCCCAGCAGCATTCCTGTGCAAAGTCACTGGGTAAACCTGTCTCCACTGGCTGCACATGCATCCTCTCTCCACCATAACGTGCTGGAGCTCCACTGCGGCACGCTGGACACCCATCTGCCCAGGACGCCCAGCCTGGAAATAGTCCTGATGCTCAGACATATGTGAATATGCCGCAACAATAAGCAATAATTGAGTGCACAGAGCTCTACAAACAGAACACAGTGCAAAAACAGAGGGAGGGCAGAGGAAAGAGGGTCAGCTGCCTTAAGTGAACCGCACTTACAACCACTACAGCAACTAGAGCCGCTCTGCCTCCTCTTCTGGAGCATTCCATTACGATTTTATAAATAATAAGAGGCCTTTTTATTATGAAAGAGATGCAACTGATGATTTGTAACTGAATAATGCTGCCTGTTTTATTGGACTTAATACTATAGTGTCTTACCTTGATTTTCAACCAGCGTGTGAGGGTCAGGTGTGCCTTGAGAGATTGCCAGGTGTGACTTGATAATAATGCCAATTTGACTAATTCTAACTAATTCACATAGGCTTAGGGCTAGATAGGAGAAAAAAATATAATTACAATTTTACAGACTTTTAATCATTGCCATTTTACCCCTCAAAAAGACCCATCATTTCTTCCTCTTAAAGTCAGAATTTTGCTACAGAAACATGCTTTTGTTGATCGAGGATTGTCAGAAGACAATTAAAATTACCCAATCTGATCATTGACAATTAGAAATGACTGAATCTTGATTAAAATTCAATTAAATGCACAACCCTAAATGGACTAGTTGTATTTTTGGTGAACCCTGAGTCTTTTCTGAACCAGAAAAGGCTGTAAAAACAATATTTCAAAATCCTCGAGCCATAGTGACACAGACATTATAATGTGATTTCCTAATTAGAGTAATTTGATCATGTTTTATTGGATGTGCTGTGGCATCTTTTGACTGGCCTAATATGGTATTCCACATGGTGTACCACAAGGCTCCAAAATTGAACCATAACTGTTTTCATGTCAAATACTGTTTTTAACTTTCTATTTTGAAAAAAAACCCAAAATACAACACTGTTTCATGTGTGTCCAAAAGCCTGGCTTATACTGATTATATTCAATGTTATATTACAGTTTTCTTTCCTCAAACAAGCTCTAGTTATTAAAATGATCTTATATATAAACAGTGTGTGGTGATTTTAGTCTATTTTTAAATTATATGCATATTTTTGCTTTTATTTTTCCATTAGCCTGGCATTGATTTGGATTTTTCCATAAATATTTGTACACAGATAAATTATTCAAATCCATGGCAGGCTGAGTTGGACATCTTTTGAGATGACAGCTAGGCCCAAAGGAACGCCGGATTTGCGAGCAGAAGAGAATGATGAAATTCTGGTGTGTACATTAAGCCATTTTTCCCTTTGAGGGGAGCTCTCGAAGATTAAAACTGAGTCATCTAAATCATTTGAAAATCACATTTTTCATGATTATTACTGAAGCAGGTTGGTCGAGCCGCTCCAGATCGCACGTGCCAGATTGTCGTCTATTGCAAAGATCGGCGCTTTAGCGGGAAAATTTGCCAGGCGGAATCATACATGCCAAACAATTAATCTCTATTGGAGCAGCCACATAGAGCAGCCTTCGCCAAAGCAGAGCACATTTTCTGAAGAGGGGTCGCGACCTCTGCAGATACAATAAGCAAGTCGACAACAATAACAGACTGCCGGCTCACACTGTGGAGGCTGAGCGCGAGTGAGCAGGAAACCGGCCCGGAGTCCCGACAATAGCACTGTGTCAGGGCCGCAGCGCTAATAAAACCAACAGAGACGTTCAAACGCAGGCAGATGGAGCATAAAGAATAACCAAAGGCAAATGACCGCTCGCTCTTACATGAAGAGCATTAAACATCTGCGCACACGCCTCTGCAGCGCCTGCGCCAGAGCTGTGCCACGCTCAGGAGTCAAACGCACACTGTCGCTGCGCTGCCCTTTGGCTCGGGTCAAGTAAATCATCATATGTGATCATAGACGGCTCTGTGTTTCGTTAAACTTCACTATGGGGTACAAATCATGACAAGAACAGGAACTAACTTATGTTCAGTTGTGGTATTAGTTATTGTTCTTTTGGTTTTGGAAGCAAGACCAGTATCCATTGTTCTCTTTGTAAGACTTAAGGCCGGGATAGGAAAATAGTTATAAGGCCCTATTTTACACACATTTTTGTATCTGTTATTATATTGTTTTCTCAGAAAAAACACACCTGGACTGTGTTTTGTTTCATGTTTAACTCACATGCTGGCTGTGTTCTTCTCTCAAACTGAAATCACTCTGTTCCACTTTGTGATGTCATTAAGTGGTAAGGCAGTAGGTGTGTAACAAGTTTGGAAGAGCAATATATCGATACAGAAAAATATCACAATGAACAATGATACCGAAACAACTTAGTGCCTCTGACAAATAACCTTTATAGCAGAAGAATCCCTGAACACCTTTTTTTCTAAAAGTACAATGAACAACAAAAAATAGTATATAATTAGTCGTAGAAGTTACATATTTAACCTAAAGCTCAAATCTTATACTACAAGAAATTAACAGAAAAAGTCTCCATTAGTGCAAAGAAAATGTACACAAAATATTGTTTCATCTTTCATTTATTGAACGATAAGTCAACACAGCACTTATCGTGACTGGCCTATAATACAGGAAGTGCTCTACTGTGCTTGAAAACCACATACAACTGTTGCTTTTGCCTCTTTGAAACTTCTTCACGTCTAGAAGATATTGAAAACATCATGTGGCAACTGAACAATATTTTCTTTTAAAGAAAATCAAATGTATTGCAAAGTAAGTCAGTTTAATTGAGGCTGTTAACTTTAAAACTACCACTAAATGATATCACAAGGTGGAACAGAGAATTTTCAAGTTTGGAGATGTAGACAGCCTAATATTGCAAGATTACTCAAACGTGTGGATGAAACAAAACACTACTCCAGGTATGTTTTTGATGAGGTAAAAACATTCTAACATGGCTAGCGTCTAGTTTGCATAATATAGGACTTTTACAAATGTGTTCATTTGCCCGGTCAGGGGCCATCAGGGTTCACCACAGCAAACTACTCTACTGTCACCTATAGAACAGTCAAACATTGTCATAGCACTTAGACTGCCTCACAGATGATCAGACTTTATATCTATGCTTGTTTTTGGCCCCAGTCCCCTGTGTGTCTGTATTGGACACTGGCTTACCACACGTAGCTGGTTTGTGGAGACAGCCTCCCTCTCCTCTCTTTCCCTTCTCTCCTCTGCTGGGCTGTTGTTTACCTCGTCTCCTGTGTGACGCGCTGAGGCAGATGGAGAATGCACAGAGGACACAAACACTGCAGATGAAGTGAGATAAACACACAACAGCCGCACCTACATGCGTCTGATTCCATCAATTATAAGAGCTTGATTGAGATTTAATTCAGAGCTGGGCTTTAATTGCTAATATCAAAGCATAATTAAGATGATAAATCATGAGTGATCTTATTGAATTATGGATTGAAATAGCAGAGAACCTGTAAATTGTCTGTGTCAGCTAAATAAGTGTTGT
Organism: Rhinogobius similis; assembly: GCA_019453435.1. NCBI lineage: Eukaryota > Metazoa > Chordata > Actinopteri > Gobiiformes > Gobiidae > Rhinogobius > Rhinogobius similis. The sequence goes on along the minus strand of CM033640.1, from coordinate 2,312,980 downwards.
TAATTGGCCTAGAAGTTTGCTTTAGGTTTTAATGAAAATGAACAAATTGTTCTCCGTAAAGAGCTTTAAAATACCTGTATATGGTTGTTGTTTTGTACCTCTGCTACTTAATCATCAGTGGAGAAAATAGTGTGGGCTTAATTACATCAAATACAGTAACAATTACTCATGCTCCACCACGGCCATTGGAACATACAGGTATTTATAATATTGTACAGTCACATCCTTCTATCACAGGATTCTAAAGTCAGAAGAACAGGACTCACACCAATCAGAGCTCGACACAAATAATAAGATAAACAATAAATGATAATGATCATTTAAATACATTTCTATAAGGCTGGGCAATATTAAAGTAAAAATCCAACATATACGTTATTTTTTGAAGTATTCAGATAATGTTATTTAGATGATATTATGTTTCGTCATATTAGCATTTGTTTTGTTCCTGGTTTAGTCTTGTTTTAGTCCTTAGTGAATACCTGGTATAGGCTTGTTGTAGTCCTGGTTTGGCCCTGCTTTTCCCTGTTTTACTCCTGCTTTTGTCCTTGGTGAAGATCCATTTTAGCCTTGCTTTAGTCTTGTTTTTATCCCTGCTTTCTCCTGTTTTAATCCTGTTTTAGTCTTGCTTTAGTCGTGGTTTCGTCCCTGCTTTTCCCTGTCTCATGGTCAAGATCTGGTTTAGTCCTGTTTTAGTCTTGATTAAGTTCTGCTTTTGCTCCTGGTTTAGTGTTGTTTTAGTCTTAAGTAAGTCCTGCTTTTGCCCCTGGTTTAGTGTTGTTTTAGTCTTGTCTTGGTCCTGGTTTTGTCCTTTGGTGAAGATCTAGTTAAGTCTTGCTTTAGTCCTGGTTTTGTCCCTGGTTTAGTGCTTTTTTAGCCTTGCTTTAGTCCTGGTTTTGTCCCTAGTTTGGTCCTGAAATATGTCAAAATGTCGTAGAAAGGGGTTCAGAGGTTGTCATCCGGACGCCGTTTAAAGATCGAGACGTTTCGACTTTTATCCAAAAGTCATTGTCAATCAGAGAGCTGGTATGGGAACCTGGGCCTTATATGCTACTCTAAGTAGTGGGAGTCCAGCCCCCAGGGAGGAGTCACTGCACTCCTGTCTTTGTTATAAGATTGTTTGTTTGTCACCTGGGATTTAATTAATTGGTCTATCTTGTTGATTAATGGTTGGCCTCACCTAGTTTCACCTGTGTCTAAAGGTCTATTGTTATCTTGATAGCTGGCTGTTGCTCCCTCCTCACTACTGATTGCCTCATTAGCATTTGACTGGTCTATTGATCTGGACCAAGGTGTTAAAATGCTGTCATAAATTTTGGCTAAATTAAATCTTAAGCCCCCATTCCTGTTCAGGGAAGGATTTTCTCTTTTTACAAAAATGGCCTCCTTTACTCCTCTTTCAAACCAGTTCTTCTCTCTGCTCAAAATCTTCACCTCACTGTCCTCAAACGAGTGATTTGTAGCTTTTAGGTGCAGATGGACTGCACTCTGCGGTCCGGTGGAGGAACATCTTCTGTGTTGGTACAGCCTTTTGTGCAGTGGCTGTTTGGTCTCTCCTATGTAACGTTCTTTACAACTGTCCTCACTGCACTCTATCGAATAAACTACATTGCTCTGTTTCTCTGTCGGCCTCTTGTCTTTCGGGTGGACCAGTTTCTGTTTAAGCGTGTTGCCAGGTTTGTAATAGACAGGGATGTCGTGTTGTCTAAAAATCCTTTGAAACTTCTCAGACAGGCCCGAGACATAAGGGATAGAGACACCCCTCCTGCTGGGGTCTTTATCCTTTCTGTCCTGTTTCTTGGCTCTTCTGACTTTGTTAAAGGCCCAGTTAGGGTATCCACAAGCTGAGAGGGCACGTTGGACGTGTTCTTCCTCCTTCTTTCTCCCCTCAGAGCTGGTGGGTACTTCATGGGCTCTGTGTTGCAAGGTCCTAATCACTCCCAGCTTGTGCTGCAGTGGGTGGTTGGAATCGAACAGTAAGTACTGGTCTGTGTGGGTGGGTTTCCTGTATACTTCTGTCTGAAGGCTGCCTTCCTCCTCTCTGATTGTGGAGCAATCAAGAAACGCCAACCCGGTTGTCCTTAGCATCTTCTCGGGTGAACTTAATGTATACATCCAACCCATTGATATGCTCAGAGAAAGTTTCCAGCTCTTGTTTCTTGATTATCACAAACGTATCGTCCACGTAACGCAGCCAGAGGCTCGGAGGTGTGCCCAGGAAGGAGGTCAGAGCCTTCTTCTCGAAGTGTTCCATATATAGGTTGGCTACGATCGGCGAGACCGGAGAGCCCATAGCACAGCCGTGGATCTGTCTGTAAAAATGTCCCTGAATTGGAAGTAAGTTGTGTTAAGGCAGATGTCCAATAATTGGCAGATGTATTCAGGTGTGAGTTTGGTCCTTTCCGGTAGGGTTGAGTCCTCCTGCAGTCGCATCCTCACTGCTACCACTGCCTCCGAGGTAGGAATACAAGTGAAAAGGGACACCACGTCGTACGAGACCATAACGTCATCTGGGTCCATACGGAGGTGTCTCACTTTGCTCACAAAGTGCTGTGTGTTGTCCACATGATGTTCTGAGTTCCCCACTAATGGAGCCAAGATGGAGGTTAAGTGTTTAGCTACATTGTATGTGATGGAGTCCGTGCTACACACAATGGGTCTCAATGGGACATTCTCTTTGTGTATTTTGGGGAGGCCATAAATACATGGAATGGCTTCACCAGGATACAGTCTGTAGTACAGAGGCCTGTCAATCAACTCCTCCTTCTCAAGCTTCTGTAGACAGTCTATAACCTTCTTCTTGTAGCTACTTGTGGGGTCCCTTTTCAGTCTTTCATATGTGGAGGTGTCCTCAAGGAGACTGTTGACCTTGGACTCATAGTCCACTGTGTTCAAGATCACTGTGCTCTTGAATGTATTTGGTTGAGGTTTAAGTATCCAAAAAAGGGAATGGATTGTACAACTCCAAAAAATTGATTATATACTGTTAAATACTTTATACTTTATACTTAAGACTTTATTTTGAAAGAATGAGTTTTTTTTTTGTTGTTGCTACATTTTTTACTAATAATGATCTACAAAATAACACTATATTATTACTGTTTTGATATATTGCTCACCTCTACATCTTTAGCCCTAACAGCACCAAACAATTTTCTCTGTCAAAAATAGTGTAAAATGCAAATTTGCAATACAAACTTTAAATTAAAAATTGGTATTTGGAGAAGTTCACCTTATGCTCCTGACAGGTCGCCCTCTAGAGACAATAACATGCATCTTAACCTTCAAATCCACATGATGTTATCTAAATACAGCAGTAACGTGGTGTTAAAAAAGTAGGTGAAGCGTGGTAAGTGGTGACCCTGCGTAGCCTCGTTTCCAACGCCCACAGGCAGGTCCGAGGCTGCCTGTAATCCCCAGGGCAGAGGGACAAATTGATGGACATCTGTTGGTTTATTTTATTTATTTATTTTGTGGTGACCGGGGTCAGCCTGATGGGCCTGATAAGACTAATGTGATTAGAGAGGAGGTGTTGTCCGGACTGGCCGTGTGACTGTCTGAGCGCGCGGGCCTCCTCTGAGCGGCTCAAGGCTGGACGTGAATGCAGGCCCTGTGCTCTCATTGGCAGCTTGTGACATACACACAAGTCATCAAGTCAACTTTTGTGCTCACAAATATTTTTATCACAACATCCAGCTGTTTTGATACACTATATAAATGATAAACTGAAGTTGAAATGACTTGAGTGGATCTCGGGGTGTTGTTCTGTGGGGATGTCATGATATTGAATGTTAGTGGTGTTACAGTTATAGTGAGAAGAAACATCAAGATATAACAATTATTGAGACGTAGCAAAACAAAAGAAAAATATTTATTTTTTTTTTAATTCTAATACATTACTGTTTTAATAGTATGTGACGAGCTTTCTGAATGCAAAAATAAAGTAACTGTGACATAAACACCCACATAAAAAGCACGGTAAATATTTTTGGGCTACAAATTTGATTGAAAAGACTTAATTGTGCTTGTAAAAAATTTCCAATGATTAGTTTTTGGTTATTACAATTATATTTTGATCTGAATATTCACAATTATTGATTAACTCAATATTCTTGACATCCCTATTCACGAGTGAGGGAAGAATGGAGCATGAGATTGACAGTACAGCGTCAGACTGTTGTGGTGAAGGAGACAAAAAGCTCTGGATTTACAGCTCAATCTACATTCTTACTCTCAGCTGGTCGTGAGCTTTGGGTAATGACCGACAGGACAACATTGTGAAAACAAGTGGTGGAAATGAGTTTCTACTGCAGATACAGATGTGAGGAGCTTGGAGTAGAGCTGCTCCTCCTCCACATGAAGAGTAGCTGAGGTGCTCGGGCATCTGTTCCAGATGTCTGCTGGACACTAAAGTAGAAATAAGCTTTGAAACAAGTAAAAAGTACATTTCTCAGTGACTGCTGGAGTTGAATAAAAGGCCTGTGCTCTCATTAGCAGCTTGTGACGTCACTCAGACTCATCAATTGAGCTGTTCAGCTCCCAAACATTTGTATCTGAACACCTGGCTGCTATTCATGCACTGCAGAAAGAAATGACTGGTTTTGTTAAGGAGATACATTATCCATATGTTTTTTCAAAATACTTGTGGACATCTTAGCATTGCTACTTGATAAATGTATGAAAATAATGTGTTTGGTAGAAGGTAATCCACTTATATTGAACGTACAATGCACAGAAACACAAAGAAGACAGGCTTTGTTGTGAAGTAGATTTGAGCACTGAAACAATGATAGAAGTAAATTAATCCAAAGTTATTTAAGTCAAGATAAATATTAAAGACATTAAACTGAATGTATATAAATGCACTTTTGCTGTTGGTGGAGGTGACTACAGGGCATGTGTTCTGTGCTCTCATTGGTAGCTTGTGATGTCACTCATTCTCACTCATCAATTCAGCTATTGTCCGCCCAAATATTTCTATCTCCACACCCAGCTGCTATTTATACAGCAGCATACAATGGTGCGCTGAGGAGTTTATTAGCTGTTTAATTTGGCACCTTCTGACCCCAGATCCACGGGGCTGGTGGGGCTGAGAGACGCATGTGTGGAAACAAAAGGCCCGCCACGGCTTGATTGCTAATCACTTGTTTAAAGTGAATGAAAAATGAAGCGACAGTGACCCGGAGGGGGGCAGATTATTGAGCAATACTGTCACAGGTGTGTGCCGACACTTAGCTAATCCTGTGCTAACGCTTCTTACAGCTGCATCTGCGACAGCAATGAAATGTGGGCTTATACATGTAATACAGGCTGGGTTTACTTTGTGAGGCTAGTTTGTGAAGATAGTAGTTGTTTTTTATTTATTTATTATTTTTTCAATTTTGTGTAGTTGAGTAGTTTGAGTAGCAATGAAAGTCAGTCAGACCTGTCCCTTATGTATCTGTCCCATGTGTCCTAATTTCCAGCAAATTCACTGTAAAAAGTATTTTTCTATTTTTGTAAATGTCCAAAGTTATTTCAGTCCAGTCCTTGACAGTCGGCTCCATCCCTATCATCCATCTCCTTGTATTGCTTTTTTGTTACAACCAAAAGTACATTCTCCAGCTATCCATCTATCGTTACCTTTGTTGGAAAATACATTGTTTTAAAGTCAAATGGAATGTCGGTGCTGAAGACAGTTTGCAGTGCCTCATTCATCTCAGTTCAATATTTATGAATAATAGGACTGTCCCGAAGCAACATAGTGGTTATTTAAGTGACTCAAAAAAGATCCGATCACGCTCATCCTGCATAGAATTTCATTCAATGCATAAATGGTTCTCAAACTGTGGTTCACGCACATCTGAAGGAGCAGGTATGCAGGCTTCTCACTCAGAGTACTTTTACAACTCAGTTTGAGTGGTCTCAGGACTCTGCTTATTATTAAACCTGAAACAATTACAGGTAAATATGGCAAGTTATGGCAAAACCGTGAGTCTATGTTTTCAGTTTTACAGGATTGGTAATGTTAGCCCTGTTTAGGCACTTGAAAGGTTATTTACTGGTGATTGCACCCTTCCAGCATTGACCTGATGGTACTTCACTGGGAAAAGAGAAATACACTTCAGTTGGTGTGAAAGTTTTGAAAACTATTAGATTGTAGTGCATTGCTCGTGGAAAGAAACCAAGCAACTCTACTATTTCGTACAAAAGTCAATCTGAAAATTTGGTGTTGCTGTGAATATTAATCCTTTCTACCCTGAGCCCTGTGTAAAGCTGCCAAACTGTTGTGATGCTGACTTTTCCTGACAGTAGAGTCAGAAGTAGACCAGTGCTGTTTGTTCATGAAGGGCTCTTAATGATGCACACTACAGGGGTCTGAAGGGCCCTACACTGTGTTTGTCCATAGAGTTGGACACTTAAACAGAAGGGCAGAAAGTTCCATGGTGCTTGTCTGCTGCAGTGAAGAGCTTAAAATGTCATTAAACAAAACGAGAAAAGCACAGTTGTATTGGCGTAGTCAGAGCAACGCTGAACCTAAAATATTAAGTACTCACAGCGGCTAATACTGTAGATACAAGGAGCTGGCAAGCACATGCTGCCGCTCTCATCAGCGCTGTTTTCAGTTCAATTTTAACCCTTGATATTTCTCTAGCTTTTCAAAAGTTTTTCCTCAACTAGTGGAGTTGTTATGTAGTCAAAGGTGCCGTACTCATATTTTTTATATGTAAAAACGTTTTAATAATTAAGTTTTTTTTTTTTATCTGTTTTGCTCCAGCACAGATATGATATAAAAGCAACTCTCAGGGTCAGAATGAGACCGCTGTGTGCTGTCTACTTATAACTATAGAGCCTTTTATTCTCCACAAAGAAGAAAGTGTGCTGTTAGCACCAGCTAATGTTTGTTAGCTTTAGTGAGGGAAAACTTTGCTCTGGCTCTGAAAGTTGTAAAAAGAGCTCATGAACTCATCACGGTGGAGCATGCTCAGTATGCATCAGGCATCAATAACTTTTCACCACTGCAAACTGTTTAAAATGAACTATTTCTGTTTTTCACATTTAAAAGGTAGAATAATGTATAGCTAAGTTAAACTTGCAGTCTGAATGGTGGTTGCTAAAATTTGGTCAAATAATGTCCTCTACTATAAGTACATTTTCCCGTGTCCACAGGGTATTATTCTATATAAAACCTGTGAACACTGTATAGACAAATGTGTGGGATTCGTGGATTAGTTTAGCTGTAGTTCATATTTCAATGATCTATCAAATACAGTATGAATGCTCCTGGACACTGACCAGCTGAACTGAAAAAATATCACAAATCCAATCACAAATTCTTTTCTCTGCAATATTGAAATGAGACATTTTCCCAGAACCATTCAGCCCAGTAATAACTACAAAACACCAGGTTGACAATGGTTTTCATCAGTCAAAGTTTTTGTTTGTCACCACAATTCCTAATTTCCAGAGAACAGCGCCAGCTCCACCATTTCAAAGTTCAGTCTGAAAAACTTAAAGTGATGGAAACGTTATCATTTGTTCATTTGACGACAGAAACACAAACGTAACTGCCCCTGCCCGCACAATCAGACAAACGGCGCTCCCCAAAAATGCCACGGCCTGTCCACAGAGCAGCTAGCTAACGGCTGCTAACCACACAAAACGTCACACTCGGTCATTTCTGCTTCTGCTCATGCCAAATTTCAGCTCGGAAACTGTATAAGAACAAAAGAGAAAAAAAAACAACTAAAAAAACAAAACAGGATCAGACGCCAACGTTTGCCTAATAACTCCCGACTTTCTTCATCAAATGGACTGTCTGGCAGCGGGCGCAAGAGTTCACGCCGCGCCCGCCTGTGTGCTTGGCTCCGCTCGGGGGTCTAATCCTGCCGGTTTTGGGGAGTGTTTGCCTTGGATTAGCGCTGCTCTTGGTTGGGCTCCGGTACTGTTTCTCTGGCTCTGACAAACAAGACGCCGCCTTCTCCTTCCTTTCTCCTTTTTTTTCCCTCTCTCTCTGCGCCGAATCAGCTGAAACACGCAGCAGACAGCCTAAACGCCAGCGCCGTCCAAATCCCTCCGCGTGCAAATTAAAAACGCAACAATAAACGTGGCAGAGGAACAAGCCCGGACCCCCCCTCGTGGTTTGATGGGGCTTTGGGGAGGAGTTGGAAGCGAGGGGACCACCAAACTGCTGAGTTATCTCCTCTGTGCAGCGCGGCGATGTGTGTGTGTGTGTGTGTGTGTGTGCGTGTGTGTGTGTGTGTGTGTGTGTGTGTGTGTGTGTAATCCCGAGCACATGGAAGGTGCTGCCCCTCGCTGGACGGTGGGATTACAGAGGCGCACCCCTGACACTCTGCCAGGACACACCGGAGCAACACACACACACACCACGCACCAGTTCTATAGCTATAAGTGTGTGTTATTGCACTGCATTGTTAAGTACATAACAGCTTTTATGCTAGTGGACATTACTTGGTGCAATGTAAAATTATTTAATTTATTCTAAAAAGCAACTTGATATGATAAAGTTCATCCGTAGTAGTTGAAACATACTGTTTTTTCAAATATTTTCAAATCAAAACTGTCCCTACAAAGTTCCTTTTCTCCTTTGAAGTTTGATAGTCTGTAGAATGTATTTCAGACGCTGTACTGGATTTTTACTTCAACCTTTTTGCAGTGGTCCAAAGTTCACTGCTCACCTACCTAATGCATTCTGAGCATCCTAACTCTATAATCAGACGCAGACAGCACACAGTAGTCTCATTCTGACCCTTAGTGCTGCTTTTACAGTATATCTTTACAGGAGCAAAACTGATTTTACTTTATTGCATGAACCAAATGGAGTACAGCACCTTTAAGTTGTAGATTTATATTGCCCTATACACTGTACTGTATAGAGTTGTGTTGTGGGGATGGGACACGATCTTGTGAGCTAAAATTGCAACAATGTGTACATTAAGTTACACCTCTTGAGAACCGCATAATGTATTTATTATACAAAATCTTGTGTCTCGTCTAACCTTGAATTTTTTTTTTTTTGGTGTGATGAGATCTTTATCTCTTTATCTATCTTAGTCTATTTTATTCTTAATTTTATGCATGCCTCTTTTATATATTTTATTCATTGCTTTATGTTCCACCTTACGCCGAAGCAAGTTCCTATGTTTGTGAATTTTTGATCACTGACAATGGCAATAAACCGTTTCTGATTCTGATTCTTATACTTTGTACATCAGCAGCCATCAGCATCAGCTTGTCGTCTTTTGTGCCTCCAGGGCTGGCTGTGCGAGCTGCTGCGCTGGAAGGAGGACCCCACACCGGAGAACCGCACGCTGTGGGAGAACATCTCCACCATCCGCCGCTTCCTCAACCTGCCCCAGGGCGAGCGCGACGTCATCTACGAGCAGGAGAGCAGCGCCATGCAGCAGCAGCACCACAGCGAGAGGCCCACGCACCTGCTGCACCTCACCCAGGAGCAGATACAGGTACCAAAGAGAACATTTGCCACGTGAACACTTTTAATTGTTTCCATTAAAGTATTCAAATCCACTTTATTTATGTGGTACATTCTACAAACAAAGCCAGAACATAAAAAAAGGTTTGATAAGTGCTCAGTTTGGTCCCAGTAGTCCTAAAACAGGGGAAAAGGTGGTTCAAAATTGAGTACTGGAGCTAAAAGTCTGACTGTAAGACTGTAAATTAATGGAAACAAAATCGAACTTCTGCTTTCTGAAACCACAACCAGTGGATCAATAGATTAGAGGATTTTTCTTCAGCGGAAAAGTTTAACTGTGCATCGAGAAAACATATAAAAGACTAAATTGAATAAACAGACCTAATGAAGAGAAGTGCTGATAATTACACTTATAGATTCTGTTTGGCTGCTTTTACATCCTCGCTGTAGAATTAACCCTGCGCACATTGTTCCCGTAATAACTCCCATTAAATAAAACACAGCTGCCTTTGAACAACTACTGTATGGAGCTAATATCCAGGCATTTGTGAAGCAGCTAACGCGCAAAACTCCCAACAAACACAATTTCTTTTATTTCATCTTCATTTCGAGGCAATTATCCTTAAAGCCGACTGGTGTTTGTTGCTAGCTTGCTTAATTACAGACGCACAGCACTTAAAAGTTACACTCTCTCTCTCGCTCTCGCTCTCTTACACATGTGAACTTCTCCTCACAGAGCGCGACAGCTGCTACATGAATGAGCGCGCACACCGGACCAACTTGTTCATCAGGCACAATAATACTTCTATTAAAAGTGCGGGCCACAGCTGAGCGCGATTACTGATGTGGTTAGAGTGAGCGCTACACGGCCGCGGCTGCACAAAGGCGCCCATTTAGCTAGCATAAATAAGCTAATGAGATTTGAGCTACAACGGCGCAGCGAGGAGCGCCTGTGGAATGAGGGAGTTTTGGACACACTTGTAAATGGATAAAGGGATATTATTAGTGTTTTAATGCTGCAGATTAGCACTAACTCACTTATGAGAGCTGTCACGAAGGTGTGCAAAACAGACGTGATGGGAGCGCGTCTTGTTTGCTCCAAATTGGTTATGAATAGATGGTAAATTACATATATATTCACTATATCTGTCTAAGCTGTTTTCACCTAGTGACAGTGTTTGAACTAGGGATGCACCGATACTAATACTGGTGTCAAATATCGGTGTCGATACGGAAACATTTGTTGAATCGGATGTCGACTATATATGAATATCAGTTCAGCCAATATCCTGCTGGGCCTTTAAATTGATTTATTAAGACTATTTCCAGGCCCTCATCTCATCATGTTTTGTTACATAAAGCTGTTCTGTCATTAGTTGAAGGATAAAGAATAGTGGCACAACCCATTTGGATTAGTTTTGTCATATGTTATTCTTCTATTTAAGAAAATAAATGCTGTTTTCAGTCTCTGCAGAGGTATCGTTGATATCGTGTATCGGCAGATACTTAAAGCCCATGTATCGAAATCAGATCTGAAAACACTGGATCGATGCATCCCTGTTTGAACCACAAATCTTTTGGTTAGTTGGCACTAGGCAGACACTTAACTATAGTGGCCCTCTACATCAAAACATGTATAGAAAAAGATTTTTAACCAAAAAAATGAAAAACATTTTAGCAAAACCAGAAAATGTTTCAACAAAACCAGAAAACATTTTAACAAAACCAGAAAATATCAGCTGAAAACATTTGATCAAAACTAGAAAAATATTTTAACAAAAATTTAGTAAACAAAAAACAGACAACATTTTAACAAAAGCAGAAAGAGAAGTTTTCTCCGAGTTTTGTGTTCCAGTCGTTCAGTTGTAAAAATGATGAGCAGTACATCACAGTTTGTGTACAGTTACTACTCAAGTTTACAAGTCGGACCTCTGAGTGCTCCAGTGTGAATTTACAAGTCAGAACTGACCTCTGAGGACGACTGGGGCGCAGCATAAACATAGCCACTTCACTTTTGCCTCCAATTGCCTCCATTCCAGAATTTAGAATGTATTTGTGTACATATTTTTAAATGGTCTTCCTATTGTGACCCCCAAAAATATGAAATCAGAGAAAGAAGGTTTGGACAAATATTAAAAGTAGATTGAGTTATGTTCAATAAGGTTTGATAAAAGAATGAGCCAGAGGAGAATGTATTTTAGAACATTTATTATAAAATCACCTCTTTCTGCTGTTACTATTGACACATTTTGCTGTTGTGCCCACTTGATTATGAAACACCTCTTGTACAGAGTGAGTCAGGAGTGAGAGGAAAAGAGCAGCCATTTTGTGAGGTCAGGTGGGCCCCGGAGAGTCCCACTCGGGCCCCCTGCACTCACAATGAGACAAATGTGAGTCGTGTTGTTTATAGGAGTGCAGTCTGCGATAGAAGTTAAACAGGCGCCCGATCTGCAGCCACATTCAGCCCTCAGCCCTGTGTTTACGAGAGCGCAGAGAGGGACAGGACTTTTCACACAGCACTGGAGATTCAATGAAAGCCCGCTGATAAGTGGCCCCTGATAACAAACTCAGCTTTTATGGCACTGCTCACTTCTGCATTGTGCAATGTTTTCCACTTATAGTCAAAGGCATTATTTTTCTTTTTTTTTTGAATGTGTTGTGGGAATGTCAGAAGTTCGGAATGTTGGTGACGTCATACAGAGATGTCTATCTGTACGGCCAAGTAACACTGTAACGGGACCATGGGAGCAACAGAAGTGGCCCTTTTATTTTGTTTTATCTTTATTTATTTAGTTATATTTATCTTGTATTATTTTATGTCAGCTGTTTTATGCTGGAGTTAGCTCAGTACGGAGTAGCTCAATAGCTACATTCTGTCCATTGCCCTTACGCAGGTAAAACCATTGAACATTCAATTAAAGCTCTGCCCCAGGACAGCTGTGGCTACAGTGTGGAGGGAATGAGCAGTGCAATCTAAAGAAATGCACTGTAAAGAGTGTCCAAAAAGTGCTTTATAAATAGAATGCATTACTACATTACTATTACAACATATTGTTTTTAGTCTCTAAATAACAGTGTGTTGCTGCCCCCTCCAGGCGCAGTCCCAAGGCCAGCACCCGCACCAGCACCCGTCGGCCCTGTCGCTGCAGCTGCCCTCTCAGGCCGTCCTGCCTCAGCCCGTCCTGCCACAGCCGCCCCTGCAGCCTCAGCAGGGCCCCCGCCTGCCGCCCCGCCAACCCTCCACCGGCTCCCCCGCCGAGACCGAGGACTGCGAGGGCTCTAGGGCCGCTCAGGTCAAAGCCCGCCCCGCCGGAGCCAAGATCTCGCTGGAGGCCCTGGGGATCCTGCAGAGCTTCATCCAGGACGTGGGGCTGTACCCGGACGAAGAGGCCGTGCACACGCTGTCCGCCCAGCTCGACCTGCCCAAGCTCACCATCATCAAGTTCTTCCAGAATCAACAGTTCTACGTCAACCAGCCCACCGCCACTGTCACCAACAACAACAAGGGGGGCCCGGGCGGCAAGGAGCCCCGGCCCCACAGCACCAGCAGCAGCGCCGGCTCCAGCCCCGCCTTCGACGACGAGCTGACGGACTTCAGGGAGGTCAAGGAGCTGGACGAGAGCACGCAGACCGACAGCAGCAACGTGTTCAGCGTCAAGATGGAGGAGGGGGGGCGGGGGAGCGAGGGCCAGCCGGAGAGTGAGAGCAAAGAGTAGGCCTCGCCCCCTGTCTGAGCTGGGGCAAGCTCTTAAAAGAAGATCATGTTTAGGTTCATATCGGCGATGCACTTACATTTAAAACAAGACAATATCGCAGCTAGCACTGGAGTGAGTTTGACTGTAGCAGACACTGTAAACACAAGCCGGGCTGATCCCAGCTGATCGGAGCCGGTCCCAGCTGATCGGAGCTGGTCCCAGCTGATGGGAGCTGGTCCGGGCCGTGCTGATCCACTCTGACTGTGTCCTCCTGTACTATTGTGTATTATGCCTGTACAGACTGAAGCTCACTGAACACTGCACCTCATGCTGTGGACGTCTGTCTTTTACACTGACTCTTCACTTTTTCACCCACTGATTTCACTGATTCTACTGATTTCACTGATTCTACTGATTCCACAGTCGTGCACTTTGATGGGGCCATAGGTGTTTGTTTGTGATGTCCAACCAGACTTTTTTAAAAACAAAATAAATTCAAGGACCAAGTTGCTGACAAGGCCTTAATAAAGAGGTAGACACGTGGAGCCTGCTGGATTACCATGGACAGCTCAGTCTTTACATGTTTGTTAGGAAAGAAATATAAATATATATAAATACCTATAAATATAGACATATATTGTACTTGTAAAATACAGTCTTAAAGAAACTATGCCAACAAATGCCTTGTACTATACGGCACTGCCGAGGTTACATTCTTTTGCAAAACCTTTGTCACTGTAATTTTACAGCAGCTTCTTGGAGTCTGGTGGAAACGCACATCCAGAATGAGAATAAAGATGTCCACGCCCACCCACACACGAGGGAACAAGAGGTCCATCAGTCAGGAAGGATGGTGGGACCGGAGACCCTTTAACTGTTCTGAACTCCAGAATGGAGGCACATAACCTCAGAACATGACAAATCCAGGTGGGTTTGTCACAGTAAAAGCACTTAGATACATGAGGATTTTATATTGTGTTTTACTGCATTTGCTGGAGATTTAAAGGGAAGATCATGTCACACATTCAACATTTTGATGAAGGCAAAATCAAATGTTTAGGTTTAACTTTTACAAAAAAAAAAAAATTACGTTTAACCCCACATACTTTGTTATTTTGTGTACAGATATACTTATTTTTCCATTCTTTGTAAAAGACCCTGCAAATTCTAAATTGTCACTTTTGTTTTAACCATTTAGCACTTAGGTGTGTCGATTCATCTGGGCTCCAGTCGCCTCCGTTCTGGTGTTTTGAACGTTTTAAGGGTCTCACACAGACGTTGCTCTGCTGTAAACTCTGGTTTCACAGCTGATCATACGAGCTGTGACGACGTACAATCAGATCTCAGACTATTACTATGCAAACCACCAACACCACACACCACATGTTCCCAGTGCTACGTACGGCTCCGAGCCGGGCCCTCATTTCACCACGTCACACTGTACCATTCACTTTAACCCGATCTCACTGCAAGAACATGCTGCTGCCATCTTTAGCACTTCTTATTTGATTTAAGGCGGGACTCTACTGGCAAAACTCTTGTTTTTCACATGTTCAATCTGCACCTAATGATGTTTTATTGTTTCATTGAATCAGTTTCATCCATAGATAAAGATCAGCCTTAAAGTAGCCCCTACACACACCAGACTGCACAATCTGGGACTGATTTTGACGGATCAAACCCAAAGATTTGTTTGAGTCTGATTTATCAAAGTTTTGACTCCAAAAAAAAAAAGGCATAATATGATTTTCTTCAATTTTCAGTAAAATCTTGTTTACTCAGATAATAATAAGAGATCCAAAATCCATCTTGGACATTTTTGTATTTTCAACAAACTGAAAGAAAACTTGGTTCAGTCCATTTTTTGATAACCCTTTAAAATAAGGTTCCTTAGTCAAGTATTTAAAAGGCGTTACTGAACACTTGTTATTTGTTCTTAAGCAGTTAGATTATTGAGTAACTTACAAATAACTCACAAATAAAAATCACAAAGTGCTTTACAAAGTGCAACAGGAACATGTTAAAACAAACACAAAGGCTTCTCTAAAAAGGCATTTACTAGTATTTAACACTTGGTAATTGAAAACAGTTTATTAAGCGGTTCATTAATGCTCTTACAAACAGTTAGTACATGGTTTATTAGCACACACAATGGCTAATTAAAACCTGTTAGGGCCCCACTCTTTTCACCCATCCTCACCTAGTGTTTTTTAATTATCATTTTCCTTATTAAAACTAGTTTTAAAAGAGCATGTTAGCCCAAAATACACAATTGAAAAGGTCAACTATTGTAGTTTCTGGTGCCATGCATAGAAATAATGTAAGTGTGCACAGGCAAAGCTATAGCACTTATAAAATGTTTATTTATTTGATACAAAAAATAATAGTTGATTTCAAATGGCTCTATCAGAGACTTCATAGTAAAATATTACTTTTAAATCATGTTATTTCTTAATTATTTTTGAGGCAAGGACCTCCAAACCCCCTGTTTAAAGCGGTTTAGAATATATCAACTATTAGAATCTTCCTATAGTTCATTTATCACCCTAAATGTATGAACCTGTCACATCACATAAAAAAAAACCAAGAAATCCCTTCAAGAACAATTCAAGGGACACAACAGAAAAGTTATAGAAACCCCACTTGATGAGGAGGGCCCCTTTCACACACAATGAAGTCACAAAGTTAAAATACTGAAAAACCAAACACACAACAGGCAGTACATACAACATTGACAGTAAAATCAGTCCTTACGTCTGCTGAAATTAAAACTCTTCAGCAAAGAAGAAAGGTTTGAGTTTGCTCTAGACAGAATCACCGAGCGCAGGGAGAGCAGAACATCAAGAGCAACTTCTACACGAGTAGCTTCCTTAAAAGTGCTTAAGTAAAATTAACCAGCGCTTATTAACGCCTTGTAAGAAGTTAACTAAACCTTATCTTAAAGCTTTTTGCAGAGGTGTGTGTCCCAAAAATGAGCAGTGTTGCCATTTTACATATGAAAACATGACATGGTGAAAACTTGTAATACATTATTTTCAGTATAGACCGTTTAAAAGTGTGTAAACAAAAACGTTCTAAAATCCGGAATGGAGGCAAAAGTGAAGCGCAACACTGGAGAAACTGGGATTAACCTCAGAATATCACAAAATGTGACAAATCCAGATGGTTGTGGCAAAGTAAAACCACTCAGACGCTCGTGAGTGACATCAGAGCTGCTATTGTGCTGTGTGTGCTCTATTCCATCTGTTTATTTAATAGGAGCTTATAATAGACTCTTAGCATTTTGGATGAAGACTCCTGATTCTTAGATTTTACTGGAAAAATACTCACAGAAATGTTGAGCCCACAATAGTTTTTCATTTTATCTACAGATATATTACAGACTTTACCACAAATAATACTTTTTCTGAAGCTCAAATACAATTTTGAGGCTAGAAAAGTGTATATTCTCCATCCTTTGTAAAAGAAAAGCAAGCTAACTGACATTTCTAGCCTGGAAATTCTAAATTGTTGCTTATTTTGTATCACAAAAACTTAAAATCATTACTTTTGTGTCAGTTGATCATTGAAGTGTACCATTGTCTACTTCATTTTTCCTCCAGTCGCCTCCATTCAGGAATTGGGAACATTCCGATCACACAGCATTTTAAGGGGTCTATAAGTAAACCACACCAGAAGTTTCAAATTGATATCTCCAAGTTCAAGCTCCACCTGCAGCGTCTCGCCTTAACATCTTAAAACAGCTCCACACTTCACACATTTTCCCGCTCATTTCAAACTCCCGACCCGCCCACAGCAAAGTCCGGTCTTTATTCTCATCCCTGGGGCTCCACACCTCTAAATGTGAATCCACTTTGTCGCCGTGTTATTTATTTTGCGCTCCGATGCAGTGTTTTTTCCCCCCTCCCCGATGTAATTACTTCCGAAAACGTTTTTTGAATCCTTTTCTTTCTTTTCTATTTATATACGTGTCATTTTGATGGGCAGTTAAAAACAAAAAGTGTCTTAAACGTTTTCAATGATGACTGATGTGCTTTAACGGTTGCCTATATATATATATATCTTTCAACAAAAAAAAAGAAAAAAAGTGCTGTACATCGAAAAAACGCTACCGGCTTCACCATTAACGTCGTATGCAATCTTTCCTATCATGCAAATAAGCTTAGGTGCAAGGACTACGAGCCTGTTGGAGGGGTAACATATGCAATCTGTGTGCGGCGGGCGAGCGGACGCGTCTTCCTTTTGGGTCACCGCGGGACAGCCCTGTACAGACAAACTAAATGTGTACAAAAGTTTGGGTTTTTTTATCATTTCAACCAGAACACCAGTTATTTTGTTACGACTGACTGTTTTTCTAAGTGTTCATGGGTTCAAATAGGAGTGCTTTGTAATCGTAACGGAATCTTTTTGGCATTAACAATGTGAAGGCGTCGGAGGGGAGAGAGAGTAAAGTCACGCGTGTTTGTACTGACGTGTAAATAGCACACATCATATCAGTGATTGTTTATTGTAAATATATTTGAACTTTGTGAAAGAGCCCGTGTCTGGTCTGATTCTTTGCTCGCAGGTTCACACGTCGACCGAAAGGAACGTGATATGACTCGGCTTTTGCAGTGTTAGCGTTTCAGAAGTTCAAAACATTTCAGGTATGAGTGAAAATGAGGGAGCGGTGGCGCACCTGGTGGTCAGGAGAGGATACAGCAGCTACAAGAGCTAATTGTCACTAAAAAAGTAATAATTCATATTCTAATCATGTTTATCTGGACTTTGCAGACTCTAAAACACATACGAAAAGACTTTTAGAACAAAAACAGGGGCATTATTAAATCAAAATGTCAAAAAATAATAATAATGACACACTTTATACTTTACTTTTCATATATTTCTCCATCTCAAAGCCTTCAGTTCTTTTATGATGTTAAAATGTATTCAAAACTCAATGCTCAATAGAAATAATTGTAGTCATACTCTAAAATAATCACAATTACTACTGATAACAAAAGTGATGCCACTCATCTAATCCAAAAAAGAAACAGTACTAAGGAATGATAATGAGTTTATTCTTCTGCACAAGTCTTTAAATCATTGTTTCAAATAATCAACATGCTTGGAATTACTTATGATTTATTACTTTTCTTTCTGTGACGTAACTGAAAGTGAATGAATTCATAAATCAGATTGTAAACTACAGAAACACTGCTAGCACCACTGAGTGCACTTGTACTGGATTCAAAACACATATTTAAAGCTGCACTATGTCACTTTTCTGATGGAGGGTCATTAACGTTTCTGGTCAGATCTCATGCATGTATAGCAGAATATTTTCTTAAAACGCCTGTAAATTAAACACATATCAAAGATTATGTTTAATGCCACACAAGGGAACATTCACATCTCTATGGAGACAAGCAGGCAGACCCCACACCTGAAGAGAGTGTGAACACTTTAATATCTACACTTTGAGCCTTAATAAAACATAAGACTTCATTCAGAGTTTAGTAAGAATGATTCGGGCTTGGTGACTTCATTAATACCATAAGTTCTTCCTTAATGAAGTAGAAAAGGTTCAAAGATCATCATCTGGACGTTTCGACTTCCATCCAGAAGTAATTTTCAGTCAGTGGAGCTGGTCTGAGAAGTCTGCCTTATATGCCGCTCTGATTTGTGTAAGCCCCACCCACAGGGAGGGGTCCTTGATAATGGCCTGTCTTTGTTAAGATATTAGTTTGCCCTGCCTAGTGTCACCTGAAACTAATCATTGTTATGTTAGCCTTTTGTTCTATTGTCCTATTGTTAGCTGTAGCTCCTCGTCACTGACGAGCTACAGCTACGGTCCTGATTAGCATATGATTAGCATGTGACTGGTCAATAGACCTGGACCAGGGGGTTAGCAGACTGTCATAGATCTTTGCTAAACTGAATCTTAAACCCCCATTGCTGTTTAGAGAGGGACTCTCTCTTTTCACAAAAATCGCTTCCTTCACTCTTTCAAACCAGTTCTGCTTTCTCCAATTCTTTTCCTGCTCAGAATCTACACCTCACTGTCCTCAAACTAGTGCTTTGTTGCTTTCAGGTGCAGATTGACTGCACTTTGTAGTCCACTCCATCTTTTGTATCTGTGTAGTCTCACCTGTATCATTAAGTAGTTACTAAGCCCAAATCACTCTCAGGATCAATTTGTTTGTTATAAATTAAGTCTTTGTCCAGGGTTTATTTGGGTGTGACTAAATATGATTTATTATAAAATGGTAAATATACCTTTAATGGAAAAACAGTAAAAAGCACTATAACATATCCATGTGTCCTTCATGTCACTCATTATCTTTGATCAGAGCAGCCTGAGCACACTCCGGTCGGTGGGTTTTAGGGGAGACCATTAAATACAGTTTCATTAGCTCATTAGACTCTACAATGAAAGCCTGCATCCTTAGATCATGTCCAAAGAAGAAGGAAATTGGAAAGGAAATAATCCAATTTTGGGTTTTTTTAAATTCTGGCATATTTTAGATCAGGGGTGCCCAAAGCGGGGCCCGTAGGCCAAACCCGGCTCTCTAGGGGGTCTAATGTGGCTGGAGAAGAGGTGCTGACATTAGGAGTAGGCCTATCTGTTTGATTACATTTTGTACAATAGACTGCATTTGCAAAAAAGAGACCAAATCAAGTCTATTCCCCTAAACATGTTAATAAAAGATCACTGACTCATGAACATATTAAATGTAACACAACTTTAGGGTTGGCCCTTGGCGCTCTAATACGTACACAAAAATAAAAAAAAATTTTCCCGCCTAGGAACAAAGTTTGGGCACCCCTGTTTTAGAAGAGAAAATGTTGGCCATGTCGCTTGATCATTTTGCAGGTTATAAAACAATTTAGGTACATTTCTGTCCTAAAATATAATAAAAATAAGATGTATCCCTCTGGGGCTGATCCACGTCTGCTCTCATTAGAAACAATCACAAAAAATGTGATTTCTTAATAATAATAATAATAATAATAATAATAATAATAATAATAATAATAATAATAATTATTATTATTATTATTATTAATATTAATATTATTTTTAACGTTTTTGTATGTCAGCTGAAGAGTCTGAGGTGCACAGTGGCAGAGCGGTTAGAGCTCAGACCACACCAACATCACACGATCTCTCTGGTGGAGTCTGCATGTCCTCCCCGTGTTACCGTGGGTTCTCTCCTGGTTGCTCCTCCCTCCGTCCAAACACATGACTGTGGAGGTTAATTGACAACTCTAAATTGCCCCGAGTGAATGAATGTGTGGAATGAGTGGATGTTTGTCTGTCCCCTGTCCAGGGTGTACCCCGCCTAAGGCCCAAAGTCACTGCAAGTAGTAGAATATGAATGAAGAAACTGAAGCGTCTGAGTTTGATCAAGAGAAGTTTATTGAAAAATATATATTTTTAAATGGAGGTGCATATTTTAGGTAAAAATTCAGACAGTGCTCTGGGGTGAAGATTTTAAAAAAGAATACATATTATATTTATTTTATCTGAATTAAATCCCTCATTAGACACTTTGAAATGTATAAGTACAAGTTCTATAAATTTTGGCCCAAAAATCTGACATTAATCTGTTGGACTCGGTTCAATTTACCCCAAGACCTGGCTCATCTTACCCTGCACTTGGGGTAAATTGAGACCATTTTTCTTTTTTTTTTTTGCCAATTTCTCAAAAACTATGGGTCTTGGAACTTTAAAACATCCTAAATGTACATAGAATGTTTTATTTTATTCAGAGTTTACATTGATTTGACAGAAGAAAATAAACACCAATGCGAAAAGCATCTCAATTTACCCAGTCTGCCCTTACCTTTACTTCAACAGAATCACTCAAGAAAAAGTACAGAGTAGTGTCCACAAATGACCCAAATGCCCTGAGCCCAGGGCAGGAGAGAGAGAGGGAAGGACCCTCAAAAGCATGTGATGTTTCTACCATTGAATCTATTGTTGCTGTAATAAAATGCAATGTAGTTGATTAAAGTCCTTGAGAGACTAAATACCACTGAGTGAGATCTGAGGCCTCGTCACTCTTAAAAAACAGGAAAATCATTGTTCACTTATAACCAAGATGTTTGCAAATAAAACTAGTGATTAGGATTTGCATGTGTTGTAATAATGCATTTCAAGATGTTTGGGACATTGAGCTGAGAGGACTGTAATCCTAATGTACAGTAGGAGCTACACAGGATGTTTCATTTAATTTAAATAAATTCTTCAAAAGTTATTGTTAGGTACTGTGTGTACTCTAGCAATAGTAAATGAATAATCTATACAATCTAAATACATTTCTAGGGATAAATAAATCAGACACAAATTATGTAATTGGGTCCACTGAGAAAGTTTGTACCTGGGGCCCAGAATTTGGTGAATTTTGAACCACAGTTTTAGCTCAAACCAGTGCACAGTTACGACTTCAAATATGTCATTCAAGTGGGATTAAAGTGTGCTGCCTCTGATGGCGCCGTTGTGCAGCTCTTTCCTCTAACCCTGGAGTCTCGTCTGCTGCTGAGCGCCGCTGCAGTTGGGACTAATAACTCCAACGTGTAATAATAATAATGCCTGAGCGCCGAGAACATCTGGAGCCGAGCAGGTGTGGAGCGTGAGAGGGGCCCCCGAGGGAGACACACACCCGCACAGGTGAGACGCACAGGTGAGGGCACGGGTGAGGCGCACGGGTGAGGGGAGGTGTGAGATTAGCCAATAGCTGTTAGTACTAGCTGTTAGCACCTCTGGTTCTCTCAGGCGGATGTTCCCCTGATGTTTGCTCTTTTTACATGAATATTTGATCAGTCTGCGAGATCATTTTTTTTCCAGCTAATTCATAGTTTGCGTTAGCTTCCCAATTTTGAGCATCTCCCCAAGTTTCATAAAAACATGAAGGCAACGTGAAAATATCCAGCTCAACCACCAGGTTCAAGATGTTCATTTTAAACATAGACTTTCTGTGGAACAAAAGAAAACTCATTGTTAACATTTAAAAGCTTGCTAGGGGCTAATCAGTGGTACTAATCAGTGGTAATGAATTCAAGATCTGTCATTTGATTTAAAATCTGTTTCTGAAAATGTATAAACCACTGAGTTATTAAGACGCACTTTGTCAGTGCCTGCTCAGATCTCATAAGCTCATAAGGGTTGGGTCTGGTTGTGCTTGGGTCTGGTTGTACTTGGGTCTGGGTGTACTTGGGTCTGGTTGTGCTTGGGTCTGGGTGTACTTGGGTCTGGTTGTGCTTGGGTCTGGGTGTACTTGGGTCTGGTTGTGCTTGGGTCCGGTTGTACTTGGGTC